>JAGDYQ010000046.1:2631946-2711946 GCA_021962125.1 Bulinus truncatus | reverse complement strand
ACAAGGTAGACAATTTGAACTAGTGTTTAGAATAACTCATTCAGTGGAGAACACTTTCAGTCTACAAGGTAGACAATTTGAACTAGTGTTTAGAATAATACTAGTGTTTAGAATAACTTATTCAGTGGAGAAAACTTTCAGTCTACAAGGTAGACAATTTGAACTAGTGTTTAGAATAACTTATTCAGTGGAGAAAACTTTCAGTCTACAAGGTAGACAATTTGAACTAGTGTTTAGAATAACTTATTCAGTGGAGAACAATAACACTTGGAACCTAATTTGGGGGGGGGGATTTACATGTGTATAGCAGATACAATTATAACATTATTTATACCTTCCTTTCTCATCATCTATTAACTCAAACAATGATGCAACATTTTATTCTCCATATATGTCATTGCGGAGCAAATCGTTATAGTCCTACTATACCTCCATATATGTCATAGCGGAGCAGATTGCTTAAATGATACTAAACCTCCATATATTTAATAATGATGCAGATTTGTACACCTATCCCTCAATCTACCAATGTATTATGGTCAACGCATACACCAATGTATTATGGTCAACTTATACATGTCCCGTACACAGAAAGACTTGATAAGAAAAATATTTATTTTAATCACTTTAAAAAAAATGCTGTAAAAAGTAAAAAAAAAATAATTCATCATATAAAAAAATATTTAAATAAATTGTTATTCTTTAGAGACTGGGTGCTTACAATATGTTGAACTAAATGTTTCTTTACGTAAGTTGATATGGAGCGACAAATAAATAAATATTCTATATTTCTTGATCGGCACACACGCTTATATTTTTAGAAGGTAACTTACATTAATATGTGAGTGATGTGAAGGTAACTTACATTAATATGTGAGTGATGTGAAGGTAACTTACGTTAATATTTGAGTGATGTGAAGGTAACTTACGTCAATATGTGAGTGATGTGAAGAAAAATTACGTTAATATGTGAGTGATGTGAAGGTAACTTACGTTAATATGTGAGTGATGTGAAGGTAACTTACATTAATATGTGAGTGATGTGAAGGTAACTTACGTTAATATGTGAATGATATAAAGGTCACTTTTATTAATATGTGAGTGATGTGAAGATAACTTATACATTATAAAACACTAATGTACTATCAGAGTAGGCAGATCTATCTAGTTGTAATTTATTTAACACTCAGTTGACTACTTCATGGAAGGGGTGGGGTCATTAAGTACTGTATGAACTAAATACCAAACAAAATAATTTCAAACAACATATAACACTTACGTTTATTGCACACTCAGTAGTCTGACGGTAACAAGAGAAGCTACGTATCAAATGACATGTAGTATACGTTTGACATGTAATTTACGTGTGACATGTTATATTCATGTGACATGTAGTATACGTGTGACATGTAATATACGTGTGGCATGTTATATTCTTGTGGTATGTTATATTCGTGTGACGTTTAATATACGTGTGACATGTAATACACGTGGGACATGTAATTTACGTTTGACATATTATATTCTTTGGAATGTTATATTCGTGTGACATGTTATATTCGTGTGCTTTATTTGTCAGGTAACTATTATATTCCATTCCCCACTAAATCTACGAAGCGTGTAGGAATGTGTTGTCTCTTGGTACGATCCAGGACCCAAAATACATTTTCGTCTCAGACTTCAAAGGTAGAAATAAAATGTAAATCTGTGATAGCAAGGGGAGAACACTGGAATCACTCTAAATATATGACAAGGTGATCTCCCATGACACTATCACACATATGTATGTGAATGTCGTTAAGACACTGTTCCCCTAGTGTGCAGCACTGGTCATTGCAGGGCGGCGAGGGCGGCGGTCCGTGACTCCAAACATAGTCGATATTACGTCAGAGGAGGTCACCCAGCTGTTCCTGAACCAACAGCTCCTAGTTGCGTTCGACGAGGATACCCTCCCCCCCGCACAGACTCAGCTTATTCTCCTCGCTCCCCAGGCCCCGTTAGAGATGTACTGCCTAGATAGATTGCCTGAAATGTTTTAATCCTCTTAACACATTAACAGAGATATCTTAAAGTGAAGGTCACTGAATCTTTGTGTGAACTCCGCGTCTAACATAATTATATCAGTTAACTTGACAGCTTTTCAACTCTAGCCTATCAACTATCAACTTATTATTATGCATCAGTATATCACTCTATTTAGCTTATCAACTTATTATAATGCATCAATATATCACTCAATCTAGTTTATCAACGTATTATTATAAACAAAAAGCAATAGAAAACATATAAAATGAATTCATCTTCTGTCACTCCCCTTAAATAAAAAAAACAACAAGAACTGAAGGTTAAGTTGGCACTACATTGAACGTCTTATTGAATCAACACATTCCATTCATACTCCGGGTCAGTTCAGTGCGAATCAACTGTTGTGTTCAGTGGAGCGTATGTCTATTGTTCGCTCCTCTACATTTATATTCCGGGTACCGTATCGGCCACATTTGTCAAAGCCTGAATCATGATTTTTCTCCCCCCCCCCCCATATTGTTCCCACACTCGCAGAACAAGTTTAAAGACTCAAAAAGAGAAAAAAAAATTGCGTAGGTTTAATTTGTTGTATACAGTCAGTATGTGTCATCATATAACAGATTAAATTGACATAGTGTTTGACTTGTTGGTAGTATACAGTCACTATGTGTCATCATATAACAATAAATATTTCAAGAGAGATTTAATTAATTGGCCACACTTAGTGTTAATAGTAGCTCAATAGGTGTATTGAGTCCAGTTGTACTAGTCCAGCAGTATCGAGTGCAGAGTCCAGCTGTATTGAGTCCAGCTGTACTGAGTCCAGCTGTACTGAGTCCAGTTGTGTTGTGTCCAGCTGTACTGAGTCCAGCTGTACTGAGTCCGGTTGTTGCAGTGGGGGATCGTCTTGGGCTCGATTCTTGCTGAGTGACTTAGAATCTTTTATTAGGTGGAGGTTAAAGTTCATAAATCCACACAGGATATCACATAAGTTGGTGATGCGTTGACGATATAAGAGTCACTTATCTATGTCTCTCGTGGTGGCTCCTTGGGCCATTGCACTCTGAGCTACGAGGGGGGGGGGGGTGAAAAGAGAGCAGCAATACGAAAACCGCTGCACGGGCTATCATGAGGTCGCTGTTGTGACAGTCGCTATTTTGACAGTCGCTATTATGCCCCCGAGCCACGAAAACCGTACCATTGGATTTTATAAGAACTAAGAGAATTAAATCTGAGATAACATTTTGTTTATATACCGTACCAGCGTATTTATTTTTACATACCAGCTTATTTATGTTTATATACCAGCTTATTTATGTTTATATACCAGCTTATTTATGTTTATATACCAGCTTATTTACGTTTATATACCAGCTTATTTATGTTTATATACCAGCTTATTTACGTTTATATACCAGCTTATTTACGTTTATATACCAGCTTATTTACGTTTATATACCAGCTTATTTATGTTTATATACCAGCTTATTTACGTTTATATACCAGCTTATTTACATTTATATACCAGCTTATTTATGTTTATATACCAGCTTTTTTACGTTTATATACCAGCTAATTTTTGTTTAGATACTGTAGTTAATGTGTGATATACAATACAGAGATATAACCACATGGCTGTAGACGCCCAGACAGAAAGTACAACACATCAATTGAGCTAAGTAGTTCTTCAATTAAAACCTGTTTCTGTAAGGACCATTGAAGAATGAACCAATCAGCAATGCCTGTCAAGGATTGAACTCTATTTACTTATTGATTCGGCCAAGCTTAGCGTGTCCCTGTGTGACACAGTCTGTCTGCAGGGGAATGTTGTCACAGCTCTATAATAATCACAAGATGAAGGAAATGTTATAACTGTCTCACCACTGGCTCTGTGACATGACGCCTCGCGTTCAGTTAGTTCAATCTGTGACACACATTCGACCAATGCGGTTGTCTACAGAGATTTCTATCAACTCGTTGGATTAGTTACTTGGGATTATGCTGTTCACTAGTGAAGGTATTTCTTGTGTTTTGTCTCTTTATCTTAACAGGTTCTAATTTTTATTCCCCCCACCCCCTTTAACATTAAAATAAAAAAATTCAAGATACACTTATTGAGTTTACGATATTTGTAGTATATTAGTTATGCGAAACGTTAAGTATAAATATATTCTGGAATTCGTTTTATAAATGCACTTATGAAAGACATGTGATATAATCAAATGTTAATATTATTTGTGTTGTTTTGTTACATATTAATACAATATTATGGCTTTTTAAACGAGACACTGAAACAGAAGACATAACACATATTAATAACCGTGAACTTGTAATGACTTCACTTTATTCAAATCAAACTGTTGTTGTTACATTAGTTACTGATGCCATCACCACAGCTCCACACACACGTACGCACATACATTCACAATTGTAGACCATGGTATGCCTAGACTGCCCATTGATTCCCAGTTGTGTAATCTTGAAACTACAGCAAACCAACATATACTGCGTTGACTAGATTGAAATGTACACAGAAACTACTGATATGATGATAAATATATAAAGGCCTACCATGAAAACCATCCCTCGTTTGTACACTCCTTTGGGTATTTATAGAAGCGAATTGCACTAATTTTTATTCTGGATGATTCCAGTAGGGCAGGCTAGTTTTATTTTGAGCTGTAAATATTTGTGAAATTAGGACAAATAGAACCAACAACAGGCAGTGGCGTCACTATGGTTGACGTCACTATGGTTGACTTCCACCATGAGCAATGATACATATTTCGAATTTTCATTCACTAGACCTTAGAGAATTTAAAATATTTATGACTGTATTTAAGAAAGATGTATATTAATTTCATGGAACTGAGTTTGTAAACTACGTCTCCAATTTCACGAAACCACGTGATTATATGCGTTCCTTTTTTAGAACGTTTGCCAAAATCTCTAGATTGATCTGAGCAGCTTTGAATTGTATTCATGTACCTAAGCTCCACACGTTCTTCATGGTAGCACCCTGTGCTACTGCTCATATTTTGAACTATAATCGGTTGTAAAACCGACTATACCGAGTATTTTCTGCTATGAAATTTAGAATTGTTCATTTTGGTGTCACCCGTAAGTTGGAGTCACCCGTAAGTTGGTGTCACCCGGTGCAGCCCGCACCCTCTGCACCCTCCTAATGACGCCACAACTGTTAGGGCCACACTGTTAGTGACCGGACAATGTTCTGCCCAATATGCCTGTTTCCTTACGCTATTCAACTGTAGTGGTTGAATGGGTTGTATGACTGCTTACATATGTAGTGGTTGAATGAGTTGTATGATTGCTTACATCTGTAGTGGTTGAATGGGTTGTATGATTGCTTACATCTGTAGTGGTTGAATGAGTTGTATGATTGCTTACATCTGTTGTGGTTGAATAAGTTGTATGATTGCTTACATCTGTAGTGGTTGAATAAGTTGTATGATTGCTTACATCTGTAGTGGTTGAATGAGTTGTATGACTGCTTACATCTGTAAAGATTGAATAAGTTGTATGATTGCTTACATCTGTAGTGGTTGAATAAGTTGTATGACTGCTTACATATGTAGTGGTTGAATGAGTTGTATGACTGCTTACATATGTAGTGGTTGAATGAGTTGTATGACTGCTTACATCTGTAGTGGTTGAATGAGTTGTATGACTGCTTACATCTGTAGTGGTTGAATAAGTTGTATGATTGCTTACATCTGTAGTGGTTGAATGGGTTGTATGATTGCTTACATCTGTAGTGGTTGAATGGGTTGTATGATTGCTTACATCTGTAGTGGTTGAATGGGTTGTATGACTGCTTACATCTGTAGTGGTTGAATAAGTTGTATGATTGCTTACATCTGTAGTGGTTGAATAAGTTGTATGATTGCTTACATCTGTAGTGGTTGAATAAGTTGTATGACTGCTTACATATGTAGTGGTTGAATGAGTTGTATGACTGCTTACATCTGTAAAGGTTGAATAAGTTGTATGATTGCTTACATCTGTAGTGGTTGAATGGGTTGTATGATTGCTTACATCTGTAGTGGTTGAATGGGTTGTATGATTGCTTACATCTGTAGTGGTTGGATGGGTTGTATGACTGCTTACATATGTAGTGGTTGAATGAGTTGTATGACTGCTTACATCTGTAGTGGTTGAGTGAGTTGTATAATTGCTTACTTCTGTAGTGGTTGAATAAGTTGTATGATTGCTTACAACTGTAGTGGTTGATTGAGTTGTATGATTGCTTAAATCTGTAGCAAAATATCCAAGTTCCCTAACAAACTATTGAAGCAAAATATTCAAGTTCCCTAACAAACTATTGAAGCCTCTATTTCTCTCCATGTTCGTTGCAGTATAACAAAGTTTAATGAAGACTTATAACTTAATATTGAAAGCAAGTGATCTGAAAGCTCGATACCCCTGACAAGTGTTTGGGATCCCCTTGCTGTGACCCCTGCTCTATCGTTGGACAAAATGAATCTTGTCTGCATCAATCCGCGGATACAGTGAGTACATTCAGAAACTGTATCTAATACCTAATTATAGGAGTAGTAGTACATTCAGAAACTGTATCTAATACCTAATTATAGGAGTAGTAGTACATTCAGAAACTATACCTAATACCTAACTATATGAGTTTTAGTATATTTTGTTATTTAGAAAAAAAAAAAGAAATGAAATGTTTTATTCAATTATGCTCAACTTATTTATCTCTAACTACACACACACACACGCACACACATGCATATATATATATATATATATATATATATATATATATATATATATATATCATGCGTATCAAATTGATATTAAATCCAAAAATGCATAACCCGTTAAGATTTGAAATGAATCCATAAATAGGCAAATAAACATAAAGTATAAACATAGTAAACCTGTGTTATTACAGATTGATTACATTTATCCAGCAAGTGGTTTGGTTCATAGACCGAAACAGAAAATAATGTCTCATAGTTAGCAGACACGTCTCGTCAGAAATATCTTGTTGTTGTTATTGGTTATATAATCAAAAGCAACATCTTTCTTTTTACATTACCCCCCCCCTCTTTCTGCCTGACTAGGAGAACACACACTGGTGCCCCGGGTTATAGGTCCTCACGTCAGGACCGTTTCAGGTTTTCTTGGAAAGTCCTATTGGCATTGATGTCCCTTTCCCGGTCCACTAGAAAATGATTCACCGGCCCACCGGCCAATGTTTTCAATTTGTCTCTATAATACTAAATGGTTGAGAAATTCCAAATGAATGCATGCATAACCAGGTCTAGTTTTAATGCAGACTAAATACTACCATGTCACGACTTTGAAAACTATAAAACATGATTTTTTTTAATCTTAAGAAAAACATCTATAGGGTGGGTGGGACAATAGTCACCCTTCTCCGCCAATGACGCCTCCACCTTTCCCCAAAATAGGTGTATCTTATTTAATCCAATTATTGTTCTATTGTGAGTATAAGTGGATGATTATAAAATGGTGAGACAAAAGGATTTATAGACTGGTGAGACAAAATGATTCATAGACTGATGAGACAAAATGATTTTTAGAGCATTTTCGAAAAAAAAATGCTCTATTGTCCCCGTTTTGTCTGTCTGTCTGTCTGTCTGTCCGTCCGTCATCACCCTAGATCTCAACAACCATAAGTCCTAGACCCATGATGTATATATCATTTTGTAGGTCTTGGCCTGCCAAGAAATGACTTTTTCCATTTCGCGATCTGACCTCTCAGGGCCGTAAAAGGGGCCTTATAAAGTACCGTTTTTTTTACTATATATGCTGTATTAATAATGGGCCGCCCTATATCTCAGCAACCATAAGTCCTAGACCCATGATGTATATATCATTGTGTAGGTCTTGGCCTGCCAAGTGTACATCAAAAGTCCATTTTGCGATTTGACCTCTCAGGGCCAAAATATAAGAGTTTTTTTATGTACCGTTTTGCTTATATTTTAAATATAAATAATAAAAGCTAATCAAAGGGGCGTAATCATTATTTATTTTTGTAACAGTTATTCAACATGACTTACTTCCCGTACTTTATATAAAACAACAATTGACGGAGTTTTCGGGCGATTAAATGACTACAATTTAGAATGTTTCAATTATGAGTCCTATTTCAGTGACCACAAACCACTTGTAGTTAGATTTAAGAGAAAATAATTTTGTTTTCAATTATAAAAAAACGTCTTTTTAATATCTTTTTTCAGATATATGCATTACACAATTGAATTTGTAAACATTTCCAAAATTTACAAATATTTACTGAAAGATAGCATACGTACTGATACATAATACGAAAATGCGCTAACACGTCCTGTGTCCAGAATGGAACAGGCTTAGATAGCTTGTTTTCTGTTATGTTCCTTTGTTCAAGGAAAATATTTGTAACATTTCATAACAATTATTAAATACAAATTATAGTATTATACAGTATAAAGAACTTTATACATAACCATTGTTTAAAAAAAGTAAAGTTACCTTAGCCCTGCTGGGCCATCGGGGCAGATGAAGTGTAGAATTTATCTGTTTCTATAACCTTGGCATATGTAGGGATTGTGTGGTTAGCACAACGCCCAGCCGCCTTTACTTCCCCAACTTAAATCAGGTACCCATTTAAAGCTGGGTGGACTTGTATGACAACTTTAAAACAAATTTCACCTGGAAAAATTCCCATGGTTCTAACCGAGGATCGAACGCAGGACTCTCAGGTCGACAGTTGAGTATCTACGCCAATCAGCCATCCGTCTCACTATAACCATTACAATTTTATATATAAAGAACTTGATACATAACCAATGTTAAATACATTTATATAAAGAACTTTATACATAGCCATTGTTAAATACATTTATATAAAGAACTTGATACATAACCAATGTTAAATACATTTATAAGAAGAACTTTATACATTATACCATCTCCTTCGGCATTTCGTTTATTTTTTAATTTATATTCCTTCAGATTTTTTATTTGCATCTTGTAATGTTGAAAGTAAACAAAGGGTCGGCCTTACGAATTGCGGGGCCCAATTTAACGGATGCTTGCGGGCCCCTCTTCTAGTCTGTGACAAGAGTCATGACTAATAGTGATAAGCTACATGTCAATTGCGGGGCCCCTTTCAGGCGCGAGGCACAGTTCGGAGCAATCGTTGAAATCGGCCTACGCCGGCCCTAAGTATGCAGTCCGTATTTGTTTTGTTGCGATAGCATCTATATTTATAATAAATTATGTTTTGTTTCGGTAACATCTTCATTTATAATAAACTAGATATTAAGCCCGGCGTTGCCCGGGAAATCTAGGTGTAATGTGACACCCTTTCCTAATCAATTTAACTACTGAATTTTTAAATACGATTAATTAGGTGCTGATTTATGCCACCTTCCTAATGTGCAGAAATGACCTACATTTCATACGTCACAAATTACGTTTTACCCGTCAACGCTAACCAACCGAACCAACCAATCAAACCAACCAAACCATACCAACGAACCCAGCCAACCAATCCAACCAAGCCAAACCAACCAAGCCAAATCAACCGTGCCAATCAATCCAACCAACCAAGCCAAACCAAACAGCCAAACCAGCTAACCAAACCAACCAACCAACCGAACCAACCGATCAACCAACCAAACCAAACAACCAAATCAATCAAACAAACCAAGCCCATCAAATCAACCAAATCAACCAAAGCAAACCAACTGACTAAACCAAACCAAACTAAACACCATTAGGTAAAGATATGGGTGCTAATTTATCTCACTCTTTACGTTTTAAACTTAATTCGCTCAATATTAAAATCAAAACGAAGCATTAAAAAAAAGCTTTTATAAAAATGAACTGAAAAGTAAAAAACAAGCTATTTAAGTCTTTTCCGTTTCGGACCAAGGACATTTTAGTGCATTTTCGCCGAACGAAATCCGTATTTTTTTTCCGTGTTTTGATAAATAGAGAGGAAAGTAATCATGTTGAATAACTGTTACAAAAATAAATAATGATTACGCCCCTTTGATTAGCTTTTATTATTTATATTTAAAATATAAGCAAAAACGGTACCTAGGAAAGTCTTTTTTTTCGGCCCTGAGATGTCAGATCGCGAAATGGACTTTTGATGTACACTTGGCAGGCCAAGACCTACACAATGATATATACATCATGGGTCTAGGACTTATAGTTGCTGAGATCTAGGGGTCTCCTATGTTAATATAGCTTATATAGTAAAAAAACGGTACTTTACAAGCCCCCTTTTACGGCCCTCAGAGGTCAGATCGCGAAACGGACAAAAGTCATTTCTTGGCAGGCCAAGACCTACAAAATGATATATACATCATGGGTCTAGGACTTAGGGTGATGACGGACAGACAGACAGACAAAACGGGGACAACAGAGCATTTTTTTTTCGAAAATGCTCAAACAACTACTTTATTATGCCATTTTGCGCACAAAGGAAGTTGGTGCGGCTCGACACAGCACCCGCGAACAAGTTTAATTCGGCTTTATTAGTAGGAAAATAAAAACGCAGTGGCTACGCTAGAGCGCTTGCGTTGGCTGTAACCGTAGCCACTTCGAAATAAAAATTGTACCATTGGGAAATGGAGTCATAGAGGATTTTTATTTATAGCGCCGGCGTTCCCATTCTGCACAAAAATTGTACCATCGGGAAATGACGTCATAGATTATTTATAGCGAAGGTTTTCCCTTACTGCATGTACGAACGACAATATTAGTACTTTATTAGTAGGATTATGTTTTGTTTCGGTAACATCTTCAGTTATAACACATTATCTTTTGTTTCGGTGTAGTAGCGAATAATAAAATTAAAACTTCCGTTAAAGTATCAGGTAAGTGATGAATTTAATGTAGGGAATACATATATACATGGGATGTGATCAAACATTTCAGGTAACATACAGTCAGAAATAAGTTAGACTAAAATCGTTAGATTAAAATAAAATTAAATAATAAAACAGAATTATAATTAAAAACTATCACTCATCATTAGACTCTTAATTTTTTTAGTTGGGGAAGGGGGAGACTTTAACATTCCCAGTATACAATGTGTCACATAGCCACCATGAGGGTCGGTGTAGTAGATTCCCAGTATACAATGTGTCACATAGCCACCATGAGGGTCGGTGTAGTAGATTCCCAGTATACAATGTGTCACATAGCCACCATGAGGGTCGGTGTAGTAGATTCCCAGTATACAATGTGTCACATAGCCACCATGAGGGTCGGTGTAGTAGATTCCCAGTATACAATGTGTCACATAGCCAGCATGAGGGTCGGTGTAGTAGATTCCCAGTATACAATGTGTCACATAGCCACCATGAGGGTCGGTGTAGTAGATTCCCAGTATACAATGTGTCACATAGCCACCATGAGGGTCGGTGTAGTAGATTCCCAGTATACAATGTGTCACATAGCCACCATGAGGGTCGGTGTAGTAGATTCCCAGTATACAATGTGTCACATAGCCACCATGAGGGTCGGTGTAGTAGATTCCCAGTATACAATGTGTCACATAGCCACCATGAGGGTCGGTGTAGTATGGCCATTGCTTGCTCTTTTTTTTATACATTTATTTTTTCTAAAGCGACCTCTTCTCCATAGTGGGATGGGGATCACTAGTGAATTGTACATTTAGATAGATGGGGATCGCTAGTGACTTGTATATTAGCTAGATGGGGATCACATTGACTTGTACATTTAGATAGATGGGGATCACTAGTGACTTGTACATTTAGATAGATGGGGATCACATTGACTTGTACATTTAGATA
The DNA here is from genome assembly GCA_021962125.1 of Bulinus truncatus. NCBI lineage: Eukaryota > Metazoa > Mollusca > Gastropoda > Planorbidae > Bulinus > Bulinus truncatus. The sequence goes on along the minus strand of JAGDYQ010000046.1, from coordinate 2,700,100 downwards.
GATAGGGATCACTAGTGACTTGTACATTTAGATAGATGGGGATCACTAGTGACTTGTACATTTAGATAGATGGGGATCACTAGTGACTTGTACATTTAGATAGATGGGGATCACTAGTGACTTGTACATTTAGACAGATGGGGATCACTAGTGACTTGTACATTTAGATAGATGGGGATCACTAGTGACTTGTACATTTAGATAGATGGGGATCACTAGTGACTTGTACATTTAGATAGATGGGGATCACTAGTGACTTGTACATTTAGACAGATGGGGATCACTAGTGAGTTGTACATTTAGATAGATGGGGATCACTAGTGACTTGTACATTTAGATAGATGGGGATCACATTGACTTGTACATTTAGATAGATGGGGATCACATTGACTTGTACATTTAGACAGATGGGGATCACTAGTAACTTGTACATTTAAATAGATGGGGATCACTAGTAACTTGTACATTTAGAAAGATAAAGGATCACATTGACTTGTACATTTAGATAGATAGGGATCACATTGACTTGGACATTTAGACAGATGGGGATCACATTGACTTGTACATTTAGATAGATGGGGATCACATTGACTTGTACATTTAGATAGATAGGGATCACATTGACTTGGACATTTAGACAGATGGGGATCACATTGGCTTGTACATTTAGATAGATGGGGATCACTAGTAACTTGTACATTTAGATAGATAAAGGATCACATTGACTTGTACATTTAGATAGATGGGGATCACTAGTGACTTTGACATGTAGATAGATTGGGATCACATTGACTTGTACATTTAGTTAGATGGGGATCTCTAGTGACTTGTAAATTTAGATAGATGGGGATCACATTGACTTGTACATTTAGACAGATGGGGATCACATTGACTTGAACATTTAGATAGATGGGGATCACATTGACTTGTACATTTAGATAGATAGGGATCACATTGACTTGGACATTTAGACAGATGGGGATCACATTGGCTTGTACATTTAGATAGATGGGGATCACTAGTAACTTGTACATTTAGATAGATAAAGGATCACATTGACTTGTACATTTAGATAGATGGGGATCACTAGTGACTTTGACATGTAGATAGATTGGGATCACATTGACTTGTACATTTAGTTAGATGGGGATCTCTAGTGACTTGTAAATTTAGATAGATGGGGATCACATTGACTTGTACATTTAGACAGATGGGGATCACATTGACTTGAACATTTAGATAGATGGGGATCACATTGACTTGTACATTTAGATAGATAGGGATCACATTGACTTGGACTTTTAGACAGATGGGGATCACATTGACTTGTACATTTAGATAGATGGGGATCACTAGTGACTTTAACATTTAGATAGATTGGTATCACATTGACTTGTACATTTAGTTAGATGGGGATCACTAGTGACTTGTACATTTAGATAGATGGGGATCACATTGACTTGTACATTTGGACAGATGGGGATCACTAGTGACTTGTACATTTAGATAGATGGGGATCACTAGTGACTTGTACATTTAGATAGATGGGGCATCACATTCACTTGTACATTTAGATAGATGGGGCATCACATTCACTTGTACATTGAGATAGATGGGGATCACTAGTGACTCTAATTCAAACTATAAAATCATAGTATGACCTGAAGTTGTCCGACCATGTCATAAATTATTCATACAATTATAAATATGTTATACCTGTATATATCAAACTTAACATTAATCATACAATCATTTGTAATTCATCAATTGTACACTTTTAAATACTAATTTTTACCTTCAAACTTTTAAACATAATAATTTAAAACTCATTTGTACTTCATATAGGCTCAATTTTTAAACAGAATAAAATAACTTTTGTTGAATAATTCAAAATGTTTTAAAGAAAATTTTCATTTAGTTGTGAAGAAGAAACAAAAGGATGACAATGTTTTGTATAGAATTCATTTAGTTATATTGACCAGGCGTCCTAGTTTACCCAGCCATGTCCTAGTTTACCCGGCCATGTCCTAGTTTACCCGGCCATGTCCTAGTTTACCCGGCCATGTCCTAGTTTACCCGGCCATGTCCTAGTTTTCCCGGCCATGTCCTAGTTTACCCGACCATGTCCTAGTTTATCCGGCCATGTCCTAGTTTATCCGGGCCATGTCTTAGTTTATCCAGGCCATGTCCTAGTTTATCCGGGCTATGTCCTAGTTTATCCGGGCCATGTCCTAGTTTACCCGGCCATGTCCTAGTTTACCCGGCCATGTCCTAGTTTACCCGGCCATGTCCTAGTTTACCCGGGCCATGTTCTAAATTTCGCATCTTACGTACTGCTGTCCCTGACAAATTAGGAAATGTCCCGGCGTGTAGCATTCAGCCTCACATTTATATAAGTACATTTTTGAAGAAATATATAAAACATATTGTTTTCAATGTTGCTATGTACCGCTCCTTAGGCTGTTGTACGGCCTGATGTGGTTCAATTTATTAATTGTCAGTTGCTTTCAATAAAAACGTGTCTGTCAGTTACAATTTACATGAACAAAAAATGTTTTGCAGAGGAGGAAAGGAGGGGGGGGGGAAAGAGATTAGTAGTTACATACCGTCCCATCTGAAACCCCCATAGTGTCTCAATTTACCAGTAGTTACATGCCGTCCCATCTGAAACCCGACTTGTGTCTCAATTTACCAGTAGTTACATGCTGTCCCATCTGAAACCCCAATTGTGTCTCAATTTACCATCAATTACATGCCGTCCCATCTGAAACCCCAATTGTGTCTCAATTTACCAGTAGTTACATGCTGTCCCATCTGAAACCCGAATTGTATCTCAATTTACCAGTAGTTACATGCCGTCCCATCTGAAACCTCAATTGTGTCTCAATTTACCAGTAGTTACATACCGTCCCATCTGAAACCCCCATAGTGTCTCAATTTACCAGTAGTTACATGCCGTCCCATCTGAAACCCGACTTGTGTCTCAATTTACCAGTAGTTACATGCTGTCCCATCTGAAACCCCAATTGTGTCTCAATTTACCATCAATTACATGCCGTCCCATCTGAAACCCCAATTGTGTCTCAATTTACCAGTAGTTACATGCTGTCCCATCTGAAACCCGAATTGTATCTCAATTTACCAGTAGTTACATGCCGTCCCATCTGAAACCTCAATTGTGTCTCAATTTACCAGTAGTTACATACTGTCCCATCTGAAACCCCCATAGTGTCTCAATTTACCAGTAGTTACATGCCGTCCCATCTGAAACCCGACTTGTGTCTCAATTTACCAGTAGTTACATGCTGTCCCATCTGAAACCCCAATTGTGTCTCAATTTACCATCAATTACATGCCGTCCCATCTGAAACCCCAATTGTGTCTCAATTTACCATCAATTACATGCCGTCCCATCTGAAACCCGAATTGTATCTCAATTTACCAGTAGTTACATGCCGTCCCATCTGAAACCTCAATTGTGTCTCAATTTACCAGTAGTTACATACTGTCCCATCTGAAACCCCAATTGTGTCTCAATTTACCAGTAGTTACATGCTGTCCCATCTGAAACCCGAATTGTGTCTCAATTTACCAGTAGTTACATGCTGTCCCATCTGAAACCCCTATTGTGTCTCAATTTACCAGTAATTACATGCTGTCCCATCTGAAAACCCCATAGTGTCTCAATTTACCAGTAGTTACATACCGTCCCATCTGAAACCCGAATTGTGTCTCAATTTACCAGTAGTTACATGCTGTCCCATCTGAAACCCCAATTGTGCCTCAATTTACCAGTAGTTACATGCTGCCCCATCTGAAACCCCAATAGTGTCTCAATTTACCAGTAGATACATGCTGTCCCATCTGAAACCCCAATTGTGTCTCAATTTACCAGTAGTTACATGCTGTCCTATCTGAAACCCCAATTGTGTCTCAATTTACCAACATGAAAAATCTGGTCACCGAAATATAGATAAATTGTTTCTTGTGTGTATTGGTTAGGTATTTGGTAGACCGGTTGAAATAATATTGACTGTATTGGTCAGGTATTTGGTAGACCGGTTGAAATGTTATTGACTGTATTGATTAAGTATTTGGAAGACCGGTTGAAATGTTATTGACTGTATTGGTCAGGTATTTGGTAGACCGGTTGAAATGTTATTGACTGTATTGGTCAGGTATTTGGTAGAACGGTTGAAATGTTATTGACTGTATTGGTCAGGTATTTGGTAGACCGGTTGCAATGTTATTGACTGTATTGGTCAGTTATTTGGTAGACCGGTTGAAATGTTATTGACTGTATTGGTCAGGTATTTGGTAGACCGGTTGAAATGTTGTTGACTGTATTGGTCAGGTATTTGGTAGACCGGTTGAAATGTTATTAACTGTATTGGTCAGGTATTTGGTAGACCGGTTGAAATGTTATTGACTATTGGTCAGGTATTTGGTAGACCGGTTGAAATGTTATTGACTGTATTGGTCAGGTATTTGGTAGACCGGTTGAAATGTTATTGACTGTATTGGTCAGGTATTTGGTAGAACGGTTGAAATGATATTGACTGTATTGGTCAGGTATTTGCCACCTTCCTAATGTGCAGAAATGACCTACATTTCATACGTCTTTTTAGCTGTGATAACATATGTATTTATTTAGAGCAGTGCCAACCACAATGAAGACAAGTGACATCTCCGTATCATGGCCTTGACTATGAGATGACCACATCATTGAAGTCAGAGTTCAGTCTCTCCAAGTTTGGACTTGGTCATCATCACCCTGCCCTCTTCATCAGCTCCCAGGTAACATATTCCCAGAATAGTTCTTTAATCAACTCCCAGGTAACATAATCCCAGAATAGTTCTTTAATCCGATCCCAGGTAACATAATCCCAGAATAGTTCTTTAATCCGATCCCAGGTAACATAATCCCAGAATAGTTCTTTAATCCGATCCCAGGTAACATAATCCCAGAATAGTTCTTTAATCCGATCCCAGGTAACATAATCCCAGAATAGTTCTTTAATCCACTCCCAGGTAACATAATCCCAGAATAGTTCTTTAATCCGATCCCAGGTAACATAATCTTAGAATAGTTCTTTATTCAACTCTTAGGTAATATAATTCCAGATTAGCTCTTTAGGTTACAATTTACTTTAGATAAATATCCTGTGGGAACAATCAATAAGTTGACATTGAATAAATTTAAACTTGAACACACCCAACAAACAGGCTTATTATAGTTAATATCAACAGACAGGCTCTTTACGGTTAATATCAACAGACAGGCTCTTTACGGTTAATATCAACAGACAGGCTATTTACGGTTAATATCAACAGACAGGCTCTTTACGGTTAATATCAACAGACAGGGTCTTTACGGTAATATCAACAGACAGGCTCTTTACGGTTAATATCAACAGACAGGCTCTTTACGGTTAATATCAACAGACAGGCTATTTCTGGTTAATATCAGATAAAAGAACAAACACCTTCACAATTACTGTCACTAAATACACTTGGCTAACATTTAATGCTTCATTAGAATCAATATGTTCAAACACAGACTTAAAATCAAATTAAAATGTTTATTAAATGTTAACTTTTGACAATGTTAGCGGCCTCTGACCTCTCCCCTCCAGTGGTGACAGTACAGCACATCATCTGTTTCGAACAAATTAATGATTCGAACACTCCCACAAATTGGTTGGACTAAGAGACATCCATCGAAACGGACAAAACACCAGTTTATTAAGGTGGTTCGAACTCTAGACCTGACAGTTAACAGTCGAGCGTACAACTTGACTTGTGAGCCCACTCTGTCTTCCACACAGTAGCAATGTTCACGTTGTATGTATGTCCTGTCTTCCACACAGTAGCAATGCTCACGTTGTATGTATGTCCTGTCTTCCACACAGTAGCAATGTTCACGTTGTATGTATGTCCTGTCTTCCACACAGTAGCAATGTTCACGTTGTATGTATGTCCTGTCTTCCACACAGTAGCAATGTTCACGTTGTATGTATGTCCTGTCCTCCACACAGTAGCAATGTTCACGTTGTATGTATGTCCTGTCTTCCACACAGTAGCAATGTTCATGTTGTATGTATGTCCTGTCTTCCACACAGTAGCAATGTTCACGTTGTATGTATGTCCTGTCCTCCACACAGTAGCAATGTTCACGTTGTATGTATGTCCTGTCTTCCACACAGTAGCAATGTTCACGTTGTATGTATGTCCTGTCTTCCACACAGTAGCAATGCTCACGTTGTATGTATGTCCTGTCTTCCACACAGTAGCAATGTTCCCGTTGTATGTATGTCCTGTCTTCCACACAGTAGCAATGTTCACGTTGTATGTATGTCCTGTCTTCCACACAGTAGCAATGTTCACGTTGTATGTATGTCCTGTCCTCCACACAGTAGCAATGTTCACGTTGTATGTATGTCCTGTCTTCCACACAGTAGCAATGTTCATGTTGTATGTATGTCCTGTCTTCCACACAGTAGCAATGTTCACGTTGTATGTATGTCCTGTCTTCCACACAGTGGCTAAATTCACGATGCTCACGTTGTATTTATGTCCTGTCCTCCACACAGTAGCAATGTTCACGTTGTATGTATGTCCTGTCTTCCACACAGTAGCAATGCTCACGTTGTATGTATGTCCTGTCTTCCACACAGTAGCAATGTTCCCGTTGTATGTATGTCCTGTCTTCCACACAGTAGCAATGTTCACGTTGTATGTATGTCCTGTCTTCCACGCAGTGGCGATGCTCACGTTGTATGTACGTGCTTTGGCGAATATTCTGGTTTCTCTGGAACTTGGGATGGAATATCGCAAGTCCAGTTGTCATGTCAATCTATGACGTCCGCACAGCTGCCGAGGGTGCTAAATGGTTCATCTACTTGACCAACACCACTCTCCTGCTGACGACACTGACCTGTGCTCTGGATGCTGTGGTCGTCTGCTACTTGGCCTTCACGCGCAGAGGGAGGGAGATCATTGGTAAGCTTTATAAATTGCTAAAGTAGAATAGTACCAGCTTTTTACAAAGATTTATTGAAAGGCTTTTTACAAAGATTTATTGAACATCTTTTTACAAAGACTTATTGAACATCTTTTTTTCTTGTTGAAGAACTGAAAATCAAGTTAGCTTTAGATGCACACATTGTATTAAAATAAAGTTAGCTTTAGATCCACACATTGTGTTAAAATCAAGTTAGCTTTAGATGTACACATTGTGTTAAAATAAAGTTAGCTTTAGATGCACACATTGTGTTAAAATCAAGTTAGCTTTAGATGCACACATTGTGTTAAAATCAAGTTAGTTTTGATTGTATAATTTGTTTACATTTTACACACATTGACGTAAGCTAGTTCTTTGTTTACACATTTTATTACAAGAACACGTTAAACTACGCTAGTTCTTTGTTTACACATTGTATTACAAACACACGTTGAATGAAGCTAGTTCTTTGTTTACACATTGTATTTCAAGCACACGTTGAATTAAGCTAGTTATGGGTTTACACGTTGTATTACAAACACACGTTAAACTAAGCTAGTTCTTTTTTTACACATTGTATTACAAGCACACGTTGAATTAAGCTAGTTCTTTGTTTACACATTGTATTACAAACACACATTAAACTAAGATTCTCTGTAGTGTACACATTGTTTACAATGTTGTAGTTACACATACTGTTTATCGACAGACAATAAACAAAGGTAGTTCTAGTTGCACAAAGTATCTACAAACTAAGATGGATCTAGTTACACAAACAGCTTACAAACATACATTAAATTGTGATGGCTCTTGTTGCACTAACTGTTTACAAACTAAGATGGTTCTATTTACACCAACTATTTCAAACACACATCATAATGTAGTGCACAATGAATTAAAAATATAAAAAAATGTCAATATAAACAGTTTACAAACACACATCGAACCAATATAGTTCTATGGTATTCGCTAACTCACTTTACAATTTTCAGATTGAAGTAGTCTAGTTAACTCTGGTTGTAATTGTGGTACTGTCTAACTCTTTTTATAAACTTCAGATTGAATTAGTTTAGTTAACACTGGTTGTAATTATGGTACTGTCTAACTCTTATTATAAACTTAAGATTGAATTAGTTTACTTAACTCTGGTTGTAGTTGTGGTACTGTCTAACTCTTTATATAAACTACATATTGAATTAGTTTAGTTAACTATTTTTGTGGTTGTTTCTGCTTCAGTCAAATAACTGTTTCAATCATCATGTCTTTTTTTAGCTTTTAAAAAATACTAATAATAGTTTTTTCTGTAAATATAAAATACTTGGCCCGCCGCCACCCCACCCTGTATTTATATACATGGAACTGGAGCGATGTTCTGAAGATGTCGAGTCCTGGCAGAATGTTACGTCATTTGTTGTCTTAACAGTTTGTTGTGTCAATCCATTGATATTTATAGTGACACCCACAACACATGAAACTGTCATTTGAAAATGAAAGGACAAAACACAAACTTATAAGACTATATGAGTCTTACCAACAATTTGTTATCAAAATATTTACTCGTAAATTACATGTTCACCAATATTTAATGTTACTGTAGTCCTTTGATGTTTGATTCACTCTATGCCCTAAAATATTTAATGTTACTGTAGTCCTTTGATGTTTGATTCACTCTATGCCCTAAAATATTGTTGTGACCCTCTTAATTCAACACACGGCGCTGGACCAGTCGTCACCTGGACAGGTGTGTAAAAACAAGAGATGAGGACGATGCGTGGAGACCAGTGAGTGACCTGATTTTGTAGGTGTGGACAGGACATGTGGAGTGAATTGGTTTTTGTTTTTGAAGGACAAGTTGTCGGTGACCTGGAGATTACACTTTGGATTCGCTTGTGGCCGGCAGTGATTTTTGTTTCCTATGTGAATTTATTTGTGGTTATGGAATTAATGTTTAGATAATTTGTATAATAAATAAATTATCAGTCTAGTCATTATTGAACCCACGTGTCCTGTGTGTGTGTCATTCTGTAAAATATCAAGTTGTAACACTGGTGTCAGAAGTGTCTACAATGTCCGGTAAGAAACTAAACAAACTTTTAGTTAGAGAATTGAAGGAGGAACTAGAAGAAAGGGACCTTCCGACTGAAGGCAACAAGCAACAACTAGTTAAGAGACTTAATGGAGCTCTTATCGATGAGGGAATGGACCCGGAGAGCTACACTTTTACCACAGAAATCGGGCAGCTGAGAAGTGAAGTGAAAGAATTTCATTTAACATTAAGAAATGAAATAGAGGACATTAAGAAAAGTTTAAAAGGTGACCTCGAGAAAACAAAGATCAAAATAAATGAAGATGTCGACATGAGGGTGAATCAACTCCGGGCTGAGACTTTAATCAACAATGAAAAATACAACGAGGAGATTAGCGGCATTAGGGAGGAATTGAACAAGGCGCGGGGGTCACAGGCGGTGACCCAGACTACATTGAGCAAGATAAGACCACCAATTTTTGACGGCACTATTTCATGGTCCGTCTATAAAAGACAATTTGAGGCGGCTGTTAATGTTAACGGCTGGACCCGGGACGAAGATAAAGCAACAGCGCTTGTGTTGGCCTTGAGAGGAAAAGCCGCCGAACTACTGCACACCATTTCTGATCCAGGACGTTACGATGCCGTAGTTAGGGCCTTAGAATTGAGGTTTGGCGATGAACACTTGCAGGAGGTCTACAGAGTGCAGTTGAAGACAAGACAACAGAAGTCTGGGGAATCCCTGCAAGAAATAGAGGCAGACATCGAGCGACTAGCACGCCTGTCCTACCCAACGGCTGAACAGGAATTCCTTAATGTCATTATAATTGACTCTTTCATAGATGCCATTCGCGACCCAGAACTGAAAAAAGCAATTAGGATGAGTGGGAAACAAAGGGCAAGCGAAGCACTGGCTTATGCCCTGTCGTATGAAGCTGCTAAGAATTCCTCCAGGACCGAACATCACTCAAGGCAGTTAGAGGTCAATGAAGATACACAGCTTGACCAGATTCGTAGGGTGGTTGAAGAGGCTATGGCAGCCAAGGAACAAGCTTCGTAGGGCAAAAGCTGGCAAAACACTCCAACAAAGCCCATAAAGTCGTCATTCCAGTTGCAACTCTGGGGACTAAATCGAGCCTGTATGTTAAAGGAAAAATTGGACAGCTTGAGTGTAGATTTCTATTAGATACTGGGGCATCACGTTCAATCTTGCGACCTAATGCAATCAAAGACATGCAAATGAATAATGTGAGTGGGCATTCATTGAAGACTGCAAGTGGGGAATTAATGCCGATCCTGGGACGGACTAAAATTGAGTTCCAACTAGGGGATGAATCGTTCATTCATGAGTTTTTGGTGGCTGACATTGTCGACAAATGCATTTTGGGGCTGGACTTCATGCACTTATATGGCCTTTCACTGAACCTTGGCGTAGGCACGTTACAGTGTGGGAAAAAGGAATTTCCCCTTCTTGGGAAATATGATAATGAAAATGTTATAAAGCGGATACGACTCATTGAAGACATAAGTGTACCTGCTCAGTCAGAATTTATCATCTGGGGTAAACTGGACTATGATGGAGATGGAATGAAGACAGCCATAGTAGAGGCTGGTCATGGAATTGGTCGAGGACTAGCCATTGGGAAAACATTGGTGGCAATCAATGAAACCAAGTTGGTACCAGTAAGAGTGATGAACATTACAAATACTTATCAAAACCTTCGTAAGGACAGTGTCATCGCTATATGTGACCCTGTTGATTTAATAACGAACTGTGAGATTGATAAACGTTTAATAGCCAAAAGTCCTGCAAAGAATCGATTCTTAGATAAACTTTTATGTGAATTGCGGAAGGATTTGCCCCAAAGCGATTATGATAAGGCCGAAGCTATGTTACAGGAGTATACAGATATCATGGCAGCTGAAGAAAATGATTGCGGGAGAACAGACTTGGTTCAGCATCGAATCAACACAGGGAGTGCTAAACCAATACGGCAGATGCCACGCCGCCTACCTCTAGCGAAACAACAAGAGGCAACAGAAATGTTGGAACAAATGCATAAACAAGGGGTGATAGAACCGTCCAACAGCCCGTGGAGTTCACCTGTCGTACTTGTGAAGAAGAAAGATGGGTCGTTTAGATTCTGTGTAGACTATAGAGCTTTGAATGAGGTAACTGACAAAGACAGCTATCTTCTTCCCCGTATCGACGACACTTTGGATACACTCGCGAGATCTAGAATTTTCTCCACCCTTGACTTAAAAAGTGGTTACTGGCAGGTTGGTTTACAACCTAAAGATAAAGAAAAGACTGCATTCTCGGCGGGTAATGGCCTCTGGCAGTTTACTGTTATGCCGTTTGGGTTATGTAATGCACCAGCGACTTTTGAACGGCTTATGGAACACATCTTGCGAGGTCTCAACTGGAAGACATGCCTCGTCTACCTCGATGACATTATAGTGATGGGAAAGACATTTGATGAACATCTTACGAACCTTAGAGAAGTGTTCCAGCGTATTCGCAGTGCCGGTATGAAGCTCAGTCCACGGAAGTGTTCACTATTTAGAAAGAAGGTGAACTATTTGGGCCACGTTGTGTCTGCAGATGGCATAAGCACTGATCCTGGTAAGGTTGAGGCCGTAAAGAGTTGGCCAAGACCAACGAATGCGCATGAACTTCGAAGCTTCCTGGGACTCTGCACATATTATCGCAGATTTGTGCCAAACTTGTCCAGCATTGCCATAGAGCTTCATCGGCTCACGGAGCAAAAGTAGCCATTTCTTTGGAGTAAAGAATGCCAACAGTCTTTTGACAAATTAAAGAATGCACTAAGCTCTTCCCAAGTGCTGGCTTACCCAGTCCCTGGTAAAACATTTATACTCGATACAGATGCTAGTAATACCGGGTTGGGTGCTGTGTTGTCCCAGAGGATAGATAGCATAGAGAATGTCGTCTCCTATTACAGCCGGACCCTTTCGAAATCCGAGAGGAATTATTGTGTCACCAGACTGCTGGCTGTTGTAGATGCAATCAAACACTACCATAAGTACGTGTATGGTCAGAAGTTTATTTTGAGAACAGATCATGCTGCCCTGAAATGACTTCTGTCTTTCAAGAGCCCAGAAGGTCAAATTGCAAGGTGGATCGAGAGACTTCAAACCTACGACTATGAGACGCAACACTGCAGAGGGACTGGGAGGGCCCCTACCGGGTCATAAAGAGACTTAACGACGTCGTGTACAGAATACAGAGAAGCGCACGCACCAAGATGAAGGTGGTCCACCTCGATAGACTTTGCAAATTCTTTGGTGCAGATGGACCTGTCCGGGACGGACAGATTTAAGAGGGGGCAGTGTTGTGACCCTCTTAATTCAACACACGGCGCTGGACCAGTCGTCACCTGGACAGGTGTGTAAAAACAAGAGATGAGGACGATGCGTGGAGACCAGTGACGTGAGCTGATTTTGTAGGTGTGGACAGGACATGTGTAGTGAATTGGTTTTTGTTTTTGAAGGACAAGTTGTTGGTGACCTGGAGATTACACTTTGGATTCGCTTGTGGCCGGCAGTGATTTTTGTTTCCTATGTGAATTTATTTGTGGTTATGGAATTAATGTTTAGATAATTTGTATAATAAATAAATTATCAGTCTAGTCATTATTGAACCCACGTGTCCTGTGTGTGTGTCATTCTGTAAAATATCAAGTTGTAACAATATTTAATGTTACTGTAGTCATTTGATGTTTGATTCACTCTATGCCCTAAAATATTTAATGTTACTGTAGTCCTTTGATGTTTGATTCACTCTATGCCCTAAAATATTTAATGTTACTGTAGTCATTTGATGTTTGATTCACTCTATCCCCTAAAATATTTAATGTTACTGTAGTCCTTTGATGTTTGATTAACTCTATGCCCTAAAATATTTAATGTTACTGTAGTCCTTTGATGTTTGATTCACTCTATGCCCTAAAATATTAAATGTTACTGTAGTCATTTGATGTTTGATTCACTCTATGCCCTAAAATATTTAATGTTACTGTAGTCCTTTGATGTTTGATTAACTCTATGCCCTAAAATATTTAATGTTACTGTAGTCATTTGATGTTTGATTCACTCTATGCCCTAAAATATTTAATATTGTTGTACAACTGTAGTTCCTTTAACTTTGATCCACCCCAACTCCAGCAATATTTAATACTAGCTATACCCTGCAAAACCTTTATTTAGATTTATATACCCTTGAGCTTGGGCTAGGTTATTTTTTGGTTTCGGGCAGATCCAATTTTTTCATGATTGTTTTTTAAACTGGAATACTGTTGTGTTAATTCCTTACTTTCGATTTAACGCAGAACCCACACCGCTATTATTTATATAATTGCTTCATTCATTTGACTTTGATCCACCCTTTGTCCAGTATGCTTTAGAGCATGAATAACACAACAGACAATTTTCTAATCCTAATATATACTTTTAATTATATAATTAATTACATTTATATTTTATAATTCTGTTACCTCGTTTGACTCAATGTTTAGTCTAACGCCATGTTTAGTTTATAAACATCAAGTACACAGACTGGAAGCTGTACTAACTCAAATTTCATTGGTGCCATCAAGTAAATAGACTGGAAGCTGTACTAACTCAGATTTCATTGGTGCCATCAAGTAAATAGACTGGAAGCTGTACTAACTCAGATTTCATTGGTGCCATCAAGTAAATAGACTGGAAGCTGTACTAACTCAGATTTCATTGGTGCCATCAAGTAAATAGACTGGAAGCTGTACTAACTCAGATTTCATTGGTGCCATCAAGTAAATAGACTGGAAGCTGTACTAACTCAGATTTCATTGGTGCCATCAAGTAAATAGACTGGAAGCTGTACTAACTCAGATTTCATTGGTGCCATCAAGTAAATAGACTGGAAGCTGTACTAACTCAGATTTCATTGGTGCCATCAAGTAAATAGACTGGAAGCTGTACTAACTCAAATTTCATTGGGACTGATCTTTATTTTTAAAAGACATTTATTAAGTGTACTTTAACAAAAATGTTGACACAGATTTTAATGAACTGAACTTTTTATTTCTCAAATAAAATATATTAATAAAAACCCTCCGGGACTTCTATACAACAAGAGCAAATGGATGTCTTATATACATACAATGAGACCGGATGGATGTCTTATATACATACAATGAGACCGGATGGATGTCTTATATACATACAATAAGACCGGATGGGACAGGATAAGGCATCATTATTGTAAATTTCGATGAAGAAAAATGTTCTTTTTTTAATTTTTTAACATCTTGAATTTTATTTATAGTGGGAGCCATATGATCTGATTGAACATAATGTTCGATATCTCAATTGGAAACGTTATACAAACTTGTTATAAAATATGTCATTTGCAATGATATTGCCTCAAGTATATACAGCGGAAAAAAATATTCGAAGTTGAAACAACAAAAACTCTACAAGTTGACTTATTCTTCATTGAACAAAAATATTTTAAAATACAAATAGAATTACAAAATAAAATATTTCATTCTGGTATATAGTCTTCAATTAATGAGACTCACTCATTTGATTATGTCACTTTCAGATAGCTGGACACAAGATGAACATGTTGCATCAAGTCCGCCGTTAAAAGAAGACATTCTTTTTCAAGGGCAATTTATTTTAATTTCTGGATTTCAGCAATGTGAGTTATCATTCTTAAAATTGTGTTGTTAAATAATCTGTTATTGCAGATGAAATATTTTTAACACAAACCATGACTGATAGAAATAATAACTTAGTTTATTATCTTGAAGATTACTTTTAACAACAGGTACTACACCGTGGTATATGAAGCTGACCTGGCTACTGTATAACATCATAGGTAGCAGCAACATACTAGTGACCATCATGTACTGGGCAGTTGTTTATGATGGTTTGTTGTAATAGTACTTTTTAATATTTGATTCAATCTAGACTATTTATTGGTACAAAGATGCATGAACTAGTTAATGAAACTGGTCAAAACCAAACAATACGACCAGTATTTAAGTAATGGGTTCCCCATGCTGACGACTGCAGGGGGTTGATGGAAAAACGTTTAACAGTTTTAGTAGTAAAGGATTACGAAATATATTTTTAAAGGGTTATCAGATTAAGAGATAAAGAAAATATGAAGTAAAAGATGGCATGACATTTTTTATGGACATTCGTATGTTTTCTTCACTCAAATTCTTTACAATACTATTGTTGATACTTGAACTTGTAATCTTCAGTTCAAAGCATTGTAGTCTATTGGACCATTCAACCTCAATTTTTTAATTCCCTTAACCGACGTGGTCGTTGTTGGAACAGTTGACACATCAACAGATGAGCTTTCAAACGTCCTTTCTGTGGGCAGAAACAGAAACTCTCCCAAGTCAGCGACGAATATTATATGCTTTACCATGGATTGAACCATGTACCCTTTTCATGCGAGTCGAGTTCACTATCGACTTTGCACAACCTCCTTTACAGCACTAACAAAATTATGTATACTTCAATAAATCTTAGCCCTAGTTATCAACTTATCACTGTATAACCATAAGTATGTTCATAGTTATCAACTTATCACTGTATAACCATAAGTATGTTCATAACATTTTGGCCCTATCAAACCAATAATAACTAATATTCAAAATAGTATATTATTGATTATCTTAGACCTGTTTATAAGAAACATGTGTATTATTCTAAACATCTGATCCATGTTTATCTCTGTACACATTCGTGTTGACTTTCTGTCCACAGGTTCAACTGATGTTATACAAGTGGTTATCAACACAATCAACACAGTTTTCGTCATCAGCAACATCTGTGTCACAGCCATGCCTTGCCAGATCCTTCACTTTATCTACCCAGTCATCTACGGCGCTCTGTATTTCATCTTCACTTACATCTACTTCGTGGCTGGCGGCACCAACATCCAAGGTCTTGACGTCATCTACAATGCCCTGGACTGGCACAAGGCACACCCAACGGTGGTGGGCGTGGTCATCGGGGTCGTAGTGTGCGTGCCGATAGCACACCTGCTGCTATTTGCACTCTACACCTTCAGATTATTTATTTATTCCAATCTGAACTCGCAAACTTTTGAGTTGTCGTCTAGCTTGAAAACTAAAAATAATATTGTAATGAATGTAGAAACAAATACTACAACGAATGAGTTTGAAGAAACAAATAATGTAATAAATGAAGAAACAAATAATGTAATGAATGAAGGAACAAATGGAAATCTAGAAATGAGGGCAGTCATGACTGAGGTCTAACATGGATAAATGTTAAAACATGGGTTGATGTGGATATCAAACATCAGTTTACACACACAAGGGATAAGCTGATATAAACTAAACAAAAACTAATCAAACCAACCTGATTGATATTGGTTTTGTTCATAGACTGTAGAACGTAGCACGACCTGCTCTAACTTTACATGATGTCAGCATTCTTAATACTAACTGTATCACTCAGTGGATATAGTACAATGTCAGCATTTTCTACACAAACTGTATCACTTAGTGGATATAGTACAATGTATGTCAAATAACAAGCAAATGATGGATGAACTGTTGCATTGTTTTATTCATACAGAGGAGCTCAAATATTTTGATCAAAATAAAATCTACATTGATATTTTATTTATTGCCTGTTTGACAACTTATAAACAAAGATCACCAGAATATGTACATCATTATTATGAAATGTTATTCACTGAACATAAAATCATTGAAGATATTCAGATTAGATGACTTGTGTTGATGCTGTGATCAAGTCACTTCTCAGGATGAAATGTACATAAATTAAGTGTTCAATTATTTTTTATGTTAATATAATTTTATATTTTAATTTAAATAAATAAACTAAGTAAAAAATGTACTTAAAGACATCAGGGATGATTTTTTATTTATAATAGATTAGAAACTATGAAGATCAATGGAACATATTAGATCAGCAGAATACTGCTACACTTGACAGAATACTGCTACACTTGACATAATACTGCTGCACTTGACAGAATACTGCTACACTTGACAGAATACTGCTACACTGGACAGAATACTGCTACACTGGGCTCAGAATATTGCATCTTATAACTACAAGGAAATAGTTTTGTTTAAAGATAATGCCATCTTTTAAAAATGTTTTCAGACCTCGAAATTCATTGTAACAGCAGTCAGATAACACTTTTCTTGGATGGCTCACAGATATTTTCAAAAAAAGTTCCCACAACCTCACTCCTTGTAAGACATCGTTTCATTGTCCTCTAGAGTCTAGAGCAGTGGTCAGCCAATGGATAACTGCATTCGTTGATTTAACTCTCGCAGAATATTTCATTTAGGATAAAGTATTGTATTGCTCTTGTTGTTTCTTTCATTAGCATCTTAGTGTAAAAATAATGATTTTAAAATGAAACTAATAATGTCCAACCTTTATAGCTGAACACCATAGTTGTTGCCTATTCCTTTGTTAATTATTTATATGAATCGCGCTGGCTTTTGATTGAAAAAAACAGATAAACAATATTGTACAAAAAAAACTTTTTTTTAAGTAATTTTTTTCTCTCAAATTATTTTCTTGGTTTCGGTGTCTGACGGAATTTTCCCTGATACCGACTCCTCCGGGCAAGGCTAAAGTTCCGACATCCCAGTCCGGGGGGGGGGGATAATTAAAAAAACTGACTCACTAGGAAAAACACAAAACTACTGACTCACTGGGAGAAACACAAAACTACTGACTCACTGGGAGAAACACAAAACTACTGACTCACTGGGAGAAGCACAAAACTACTGACTCACTGGGAGAAGCACAAAACTACTGACTCACTGGGCGAAACACAAAACTACTGACTCACTGGGAGAAGCACAAAACTACTGACTCACTGGTAAAAACACACAACGAAGATCCGAATGAACGCAACTCTATTAGGTGCATTGGACAATGTAAAAAAGTACTTAATAAGGAAGATTGTGAAGATTGCACCTCACGACATAGAAAGTGCCTTCTTCCCCATCTTTGTTAAATAACTGTTACTACTGTTACTAGTGTTACTACTGTTACTAGTGTTACTACTGTTACTAGTGTTACTAGTGTTACTACTGTTAGTACTGTTACTAGTGTTAGTACTGTTACTAGTGTTAGTACTGTTACTAGTGTTAGTACTGCTACTAGTGTTACTACTGTTACTAGTGTTACTACTGTTACTAGTGTTAGTAAGCTGAATTTTCTTTTATCCATAATACAAAAAATCAATTCCTGTTCTGTCGGCAATCTCCTGTCTGTCACGCAATCCCGTGTCTGTCACGCAATCCCGTGTCTGTCACGCAATCCCGTGTCTGCTTGGCTGCCAGTAATGACATTGGTTTTGTGGAGTGTATACACTTTATTTTAAGAATTATCCCAGCTTGGAGGGGTGGGGGGGGGCTCCCAAAAATATTTTTTTTACATTAAACATTAAGTACATTATCTTATGTCCAAATGCAGGGACACCCGAAGAGGCAAGCGACAAATCACTAGGTTCGGCACTAGCTTCACAAAACAATAATTTTTAAAGCTTTGATATCTTTTTTTTAAGAGACCTGATATTTTCTGCGTCTGCTGCCTCAACTGGATTGATGGAATATAATTTTTGTAATTGAAGGTCAGATAAAAGCTACACGACGATTTTATCTCCCCGGGACCCAGATTGAGGGGGCCCCAATTTTTGTTTTACATTAAATATTAAGTACATTATCTCATGTCATGGTGTTGAATGTCAAAATGCAGTGGCCCCCAAACAGGCCAAGCCCCCCGGGCCCCAAATAGGCTCTTTTTTTTAAATACGTCATGTTGAGCATCATCCAAATTATAAAGCAAGCTCAATTTGTCTGGGTCGCTGCTGGCGGTGGCGGGCGGTGTGTGGGGAATCCGTTCTATAAATAAACGACCTCCAGAAATAAATAAAACAATAGTATTTGATAAAGTAATCACGTGACCAGCGAGGTCACAAAACATAATTCAAAATGGCGCTTGCATTCAATCTATTTGACATTTATTTTTCAAAAATCTACAGTTTTAAATAGTTTCTGTGGTTTTTAAAAGTCCTAAATATTAAATAATAATAATAATATATAATTCAAATTATTTTAGTTTTTATTACAACAGATAGCATTTATACATCGTCAATTGCAACAGATAGCATTTTAACATCGTCAAAGTGTCTAACGTAGGTCAAGGTCACTAGCGAGTGCGTTCTTAAATAAATTTTATAATATTAAAAAAAAGAAATTCTGCAAATTTCTATACAAATTAAGTCACTATCTACGTTTGTGAAAAACAAAACTTCTGCATCCGAAGGCACACATTATTTATTAATTTAAATTAATACTATTTGTAAATATTACATTTGCTAATATAAAGGTGGGCCAAATGGATGATCATGTTGAACGGTGTTAAGATTAGGAAATGGTGAAGTAATGAATAATGATAATTTGGGCGATGAAGTGGTTGAAATTCCCAATTTAATGTTATGCACTGGCAATTTAGTTACTGAAATCTATGGAACTAATTTGAAAATAAGTGCAATTAAGGACACCATGTCCCACAGGGCAATTTTGTGTCCCAAAAATGATGACGTCGAGAAGTTGAATGGAGAAATTATGGACGTGCTGGAGGGAGAATACGTGACCTACTTAAGTGATGATTGTATTTTAACAGATGGCAATGAGGTGATGAATAATTTTCCTGTTGAACTGCTGCATATTAGGAAGGTGGCATAAATCAGCACCCAATTTACCCAATTAAATTGATTAGGAGGGGGTTTACATTACACCTAGATTTCCCGGGCAACGCCGGGCTTAATATCTAGTAAAACATAAAATGAAGAACTTTTTGGAAAGGAGTCCATTAAAATATTATGAATGAATCAAGATTGATCAATGATAAGGTTTGTGCGCAAATTCAGTAGGCTATAGTTGAATGTTAGGTTCAGAGTTCAATCGTAGGGGTTTGTTTGTGTTAAGCTTCTGAACCCATAATGAGGATATTTTGCTTTGGGATGAACTATATAACATATGAACTTTATTTGATGCACAATTAAGTGCCCCTATTCTCAAATGTATTTTGGCTACAATAAGCTGTTCATGTCCTTTGGGTCCACTTCGAGTATATAGATATGCTATATTTTGTATATAGACTGATTGTTGACGCGCCAATATATATATATATATATATATATATATATATATATCACCATTTTCAACTCCAACTGTGTGCCTACTTGCCGGTCAGGGTACCGGGCCTTTGTTTACTAGTGTAATTAATTTTTTTGTAATGTCAAAAACAAATACATTAATAACTGTTCAATTCATCAAACTAAATCAATCTTTGTAACCTTTATCTTAATAAAACTTATATTTGTTGTCTAACAGATACATAAATATAACTAAACTAGACTCTGTTAGCTATAATGTTGCATGAAAATAACTATACTAGAATATGTGGGCTATAATGTTACATTAATATAACTATGCCAGAATCTGTGGGCTATAATGTTAGATTGTTCATTCTTTAGGCCTCTTTTTTTATATACTGTTATCAGGCTTGCGGAGCCGCCATTTTTTTTCCCGGCTCGGCTCCGGCTCCCACAAATTTGACGGCTCCGGCTCCCTATTAAGGGAGTATCACACGAGAAAAAATGTGTGCGATTGTCCCAAGTGCCGCCGAGAGGGGGGCAGGGGGGCAAATGCCCGGGGGCCCGACGAGTTTTAGGGGCCCGGACTGAGCTGGACAATCAACTTCTGAAAATATTAATATCAGCACGGGAGGCCCGTGACAGACCTGCCCAGGGGCCCGAAATTTCTGTCGATGGGCCTGATTGTGCCACGCAAACATGCCCTGAAAAAAAAGTTATGCAAATTTTGCCGTGTTCATTCCCATCGTCAGGAACTTGAAAAAAATATACACATGGTCGGTTTTACTGAAAACAAACCATTTCAGTGCATCCAGAATCATATCATTATTATCGACCGAGGTTTCGCTAGTCGCCATTTTCATAAGTAATAAAAAGTTATTTCAATGATCCAATTAGCAAATAGTAAAATGATACACATTATTTAAAATATTTTAAAGACTTCAGTATTTATATTTATTATTTATAAATTCGAAGTGACTATTCGGACCCGGGTACCAATAAACTCCGATTTTTATTCGGACCCGGTCCCAATAAAGTCTGATTGTTATTCGGACCCGTGGCAAATATGTACTTAGCTTAGCTACACATAAACTTTATAATTGTGTTTTTTATTTTATTTTATGATAGTTGTTTGAATTGTATGATTAAATCGTTACTCAGTGTCTAGGGTTCCATTAAGCCAAGCAGGCTCTGTATTATTATTTTTTCGGGTTCCATCTAATAAAGTTTAAATATAGCTAAGCTTATTGCATATTGGCCAAGGGTCCGAATAACAATCGAACTTTATTAGGACCCGGGTCCGAATAGCCACAGCCTTATAAATTTATCTACTCAATTTCAGCTATTCTGCTTATAATAAAATTGTCAAATACAGAAAGCGACCATTTTGTTTTTAGTCTATTACAAATACGCGGTCAAATAATGTACGAAATGACGCGTTCTATTTGTCGTCGTAGCAAAAAATTATTTTTAAATGATTGATACAATTATTCTATTAAATAAAACTGTTTTAACTTTATATTTAACAAAATAATATGCCATTAAAAAAATTCGGAGGGTAAACAAGATTGAAAACGAACACAAAACGATTCCCCATTCAAGATTTATTGTGGTGATGTGCGTGCACGTTGTCATTTAAATGCTGTTACTGTTGTGACGTTCGTAAAACATAACAACAGTTCAAATTGTTGGCGGCAAACAATCAAACAAATTTGGAATTTTAAAGCTAAAAAAAATTCTGCTGTAAAAAAAATTAGGAGCCGGAGCCGCCAGATTTTTTCGGCTCTGGCTCCGGCTCCAGCAAATAGTAGCGGTTCCACGGCTCCTCAGCTCCGGCTCGGACTAGACAAGCCTGATTGTTATAAAGAATTTTTAAAAGATAACCTTGTTTTACATTTTTAAACTTCAAAGGTTGTTTTCTTTGCTCTAAGTCTAATAAATATTTTTGTTCAAGATATTTAACCAAGGCATAGTAAGTCAGGGGATTATTAGTTGAAAATATCCAAATATAGCTTCCATTTCCATAGGCATTGTTTATATATTTTTGTATTAGGGCACATGATTTATTTGATATCCTTAATCTAATTTGTTTTGTTACACATCAGAGTCAGCACAGATCAAATCATTGTTTTATTTTTCTTCAAATGGTGATTGGTATTTAGTGACTAAAAATGGTGATTGGTATTTAGTGACTAAAAATGGTGATTGGTATTTAGTGACTAAAAATGGTGATTGGTATTTAGTGACTAAAAAGAACGAACATGGGCATGAAGTATTTGTGTTAATATCTTACATTAAAATTCCAATAACAATGTTAATTCTAATCAATCAATGTTTGTATAATTTACATTAAAATTCCAATAACAATGTTAATTCTAATCAATCAATGTTTGTATAATGTACATTAAAATTCCAATAAAAATGTTAATTCTAATCAATCAATGTTTGTATATTTTACATTATAGTTCCAATTACAATGTTAATTCTAATCAACCAATGATGGCGTCCTGAACATGACATATGGGAGGTATTCCTAAAGTGACCAACTGTATCAACTGGTCAGCCGTGTACGGGTCGCATCTTCTGACCATGTCAACTTGACACCTAGTGGCAATCTTCATGCTCGTACAGTAGACGTCCTGCCAGTCACTTGTGACGTTTATTATCTGGTCAATTTGTCTGGTGATGCAGAACCTCAGCTCAGGGTAATGGTGATCAACTTGGGCCACACACGTGAAGTTAAACTTGGGGTCATCGCACACACTCATGACGGGGTCACCACTGGCCATAAGGTCAGCCATAGAACAACGGTCGTACTCAGCCCTGATACACCCCAAGGTCTGGTGGAAATTTTGTTTGTTAGCGCATTGGCGTTGGTAGAACTCAGCATTTGTGGTGATGACCAAATTATTTGTGATGTTTGTAGTGATCTCTTCCAGAGGTATTCCAGAATTATTGTAGCATCTATTTACAGCGGCATGAATGACTTCAGGTTCACATCCAGGGAAAAACAGCTGGAGACTCCCTGGACTTGAAAAATAAACTGAATAAAGCGAAACAAAAATCTAATAATGAATTATTAAAAAGGAAATTGATCTTTGGGTTAATATGTTTACTAGAAGACAAATACCACAACGGGAAGAAAACCAAACATGCGGACAGATTTTGGTAAACGTTGAAATTAGAAAGGTAAAATACAATTATATAATGTATGATTATATACTTATATATCTTATTTAGTTGAACCACATATCTAATCTGTGAGTTGAACCACATATATAATCTGTGAGTTGAACCGCATATATAATCTGTGAGTTGAACCTACTAACTGAGCACACATCAAAGTGTAGCCTACTTTAATTATTTTACAACACATTACAACAGTTAATACAAAACATTAATATTTATAAAAGTATCTCTATACTTATAAGACGCATTTTTTGTCTGTCTGTCTGTCTGTTCCCTTATAACTCAAGATCCAGAAAACCAAATAACGTGAAATTTGTTACACATACACATAATTAGGTTATAGGACAGGTTTCGTTTCATCTCGATGGGTAGTTTAATTGTAATTAATTTTTTTTTATTTTAGTATTTTACTATATTAAAGTAATCTCGACGGCGCCATAAATAAAATTCCTCTGTGACGTCATTTCCCGATGATCGAATAGAACTTGCGCGCTGGTGCTGTATTGTGCCTTTGTGATGCAAAGAATTGTTGTTTTTTCATGCTCTCTGATTTGTACAGTTTGAGGAAGGTAAAGGAATGAAGAAGGATTTTAGAAGAAGTGTGAAGCCATAATAATAAGTATATATATATATATATATATATATATATATATATATAGAGAGAGAGAGAGAGAGAGAGAGAGAGAGAGGGAGGGAGAGAGAGAGGGGGCAGGGGGAGAGAGAGGAAAGGAGGGTAGGAGGGAGGGAGGGGGAGAGAGGGAGGAAGGGAGAGAGGGGGTAGGGAGAAAACTGAAGGTAATCAGAAAACCTTATTTTAAACCCGGGCAAAGCCGGGTCCTTGCAACTAGTCTATACTTATAAGACGCATTTGTTGTCTGTCTGTCTGTCTGTCTGTCTGTCTGTTCCCTTATAACTCAAGATCCAGAAAACCAAATAACGTGAAATTTGTTATACATACACATAGTTACATGGCGAAGGTTATAGGACATGTTTCGTTTCAACTCGATGGGTAGTTTAATTGTAATGAATTATTTTTATTTTAGTATTTTACTATATTAAAGTAATCTCGACGGCGCCATAAATAAAATTCCTCTGTGATGTCATTTCCCAATGATACATTTTAAAAGAGGGGTAACTTCCGAAAACTCCAATTGTAAAAATGGTGAAATCAATAGTCATATCTATTTACCTATCGTTTTATGTATTCAGAAGATTAAAATTAAAGGTGCACTTTAATAAACCGAAATACGTTAATTAAAATGTTTCTGTGACATTATTAACATTATTATTACAATCTCAATGGGTAGTTTAATTGTGATTAATATTTTTAGTATTTTACTATTCAATGCACAGGAAATTCCATGTATTCGCGCACCATGTGAATGTGTAATTGACCGGACGGAGAAGAAAGAGTTAGGGACGGAAAAAAAAATATTGTTGTTGTTTTTTTTTTCATGCTGCAAGTACCCGGCTTTGGCCGGGATTAAAATAAGGTTTTCTGTTTATTTAAGAAGCGTAATTTGACGTTTAATTGTACAGAGAGGGGGGGGAGAGATAAAGAGAGGGGGGCAGGGAGGGAGAGGGAAGGAGGGGGCAGGGAGGTGGAGAGAAGGAGGGAGGGAAAGGGAGGGAGGGAGAGAGGTGGTAGGGAGGGAGATAAAGGGGGAGGGAGGGTTGGAGAGAGAGGGAGAGAGAAAGGGAGGGAAGGAAGGAGAAAGGAAGGGGGGAGTAGGGAGGGAGATAGAGGGGAGGGAGGGAGAGAGATAAAGAAAGAGGGAGGAAGAGAGATAAAGAGAGAGGGGGAAGGGAAGGAGAGAGAGGAAATGAGGGAGGGGGAGGGAGAGAGAAGGGAGGGAGGGAGAGAGGGGGTAGGGAGGGAGAGGAAGGGGAGGGAAGGAGAGAGGGAGAGAGAGGATGGAAGAAATGGGGGGAGTGAGAGATAAAGAGAGAGAGGGGGCAGGGAGGGAGAGAGGGGGAGGAGGAATGGAGGAAGGTGGAGAGAGGGGGGACGGGGGTGAGAGAAAGAGGGAGATGGGAGAGTTAGGGAGGGAAGTAGAGGGAGGGAGGGATAAAGGGAGGGAGGGAAAGAGAAAGGGAGAGAGGGGGTAGGAAGGGAGAGAGAGGGGAGGGAGGGAGAGAGAGAGAGAGGAAGGGAGAGAGGGGGGTAGGGAGAAAACAAAAGGTAAACAAAAAACTTATTTTAAACCCGGGCAAAGCCGGGTACTTGCAACTAGTATAATAATAAAACACAGAGTTACCCAGAAATAAACTCAGAATATAATAAGTCCACATTGTTTCACGTTTAATTTGATATGTCCAGCTGTGTAGGTCTCAATAATTAGTCTAGTTTTAACCAAGCTACTGATAAGGCTGATGTGTATGACTCATTAATTAGACTTGTTTTAACCAAGCTACTGATAAGACAGTTACACGATCTGATGTATATGGTAGCATAGAATTCATTTGTTAATAAACAGCGCACACATGTACACATTGATTTTATTTCCTTTAATTTTGTCAAGACAGTTGTGTTCACAGACAGTATGGAATAAATTAACACACTCTATGACACACATATATGCTAACAGTTCAATAAATACACTATATGACAAACAAATATGCTAACAGTTCAATAAATTAACACACTCTGTGACACACATATATGCTAACAGTTCAATAAATTAACACACTCTGTGACACACATATATGCTAACAGTTAAATAAATTAACACACTCTGTGACACACATATATGCTAACAGTTAAATAAATTAACACACTCTATGACACACATATATGCTAACAGTTCAATTCATTGAAGAGGTTCTAAAAAAAACAAGAAATGATGAAAACAGGAAGATAACTTTCGTCAAAACTGGTCTAAATATTTCTCCTCAAGTATAACTGAGTTATCAGTCTTTTTACACGAGCTTTTTTTGACCCAAATGTGTAAATTGAGAAAGGGAAAAGGGGGGGGGGGGGTCCGCACCGGGATGCACTTTATCTGAAATTGTTCAAGTCCAAAATCATTTTAATATTTTTCCCCTTTCTAAATGATATGAAATGAATCAATATTTTCAACAATTTTTGCCGCCATGCAAGTCCGGAATTACGTGTACTTACGTACAGCAATCACACTGCCACCTGGTGTGGCATCTGACGTGTTCAACTACTCTACAATCTGAGGTCTAACGTGTTCAACTACTCTACAATCTGAGGTCTGACGTGTTCGACTACTCTACAATCTGAGGTCCAGTCTTCAAATTCCAAACCAGTTGTGTTTGAGTTGTCCCCGTTTTGTCTGTCTGTCCGTCATCACCCTAGTTCTCAACAACCATAAGTTCTAGACCCATGATCATCATTTTGTAGGTCTTGGCCTGCCAAGTAAACACTTTGGTCCATTTCGCGATCTGACCTCTGAGGGCCGAAAAAGGGGGCTTATTAAGTACCGTTTTTTACTATATAAGCTATATTAACAACGGAGCGCCCTATATCTCAGCAACCATAAGTCCTAGACCCATGATGTATATATCATTTTGTAGGTCTCGGCCTCCCATGTGTATATCAAAAGTCCATTTCGCGATATGACCTCTCAGGGCCGGGCTTCAGGGTTCGTAAGGGGCTTATATCTCTATACTTATAAGAGGCATTTGCTGTCTGTCTGTCTGTCTGTTCCCTTATAACTCAAGATCCAGACAATCAAATAACGTGAAATTTGTTACACATACACATAATTACATGGGGAAGGTTATAGGACAGGTTTCGTTTCATCTTGATGGGTAGTTTAATTGTAATTAATTTTTTTCTATTTTAGTATTTTACTATATTAAAGTAATCTCGACGGCGCCATAAATAAAATTCCTCTGTGACGTCATTTCCCGATGATTGAATAGAACTTGCGCGCTGGTGCTGTATAGTTCCTTTGTGCTGCGAAGAATTGTTGTTGTTTTTTCATGCTCCCTGATTTGTACAGTTTGAGGAAGGTAAAGAAAGGAATGAAGAGGATTTTAGAAGTGTGAAGCTATAATAATAAGTATATATATATATATATATATATATATATATATATATATATATATATATAGAGAGAGAGAGAGAGAGAGAGAGAGAGAGTGAGGGAGGGAGAGAGAGATAAAGAGAGAGAGGGGGCAGGGGGGAGAGAGAGGAAAGGAGGGTAGGAGGGAGGGAGGGGGAGAGAGGTAGGGAGGGGGTGGACAGGGGGAGAGAAGGAGGGGAGAGAGGGAGATGGGAGAGGGAGCAGGGGGAGGGAGATGGGAGAGGGAGCAGGGGGGAGAGCGAGAGAGAAAAGAATGGAGGGAGAGAGGGGGTAGGGAGGGAGATAGAGGGGAGGGAGGGAAAGAGAGGGTGGAAGAGAGGGAGAGAGAAAGAGTGAGGGGGTAGGGAGGGAGAGAGAGGGAATGAGGGAGGGATGAATGGGGAGAGAGATGGGAGAGAGGGAGGGAGAGGGAGGGAGGGAGAAAGGGAGGGAGGGAAAGGGAGAGAGGGGGATGGAGGGAGAGAGAGGAAGAGGGGGAGAGAGGGAGACGGGAGAGGGAGGGAGGGAGAAAGGAGGGAGGGAGAGAGGGGGTAGGGAGGTAGAGAGGATGGGAGAAATGGAAGGGAGAGAGATAAAGAGAGAGGGGGAGGAGGAAGGGAGGAAGGGTGAGAGAGGGGGGACGGGGGTGAGAGAAGGAGGGAGGGAGATAGGGAGAGAGAGGGAGATGGGAGAGTTAGAAAGAGAAGGAGAGGGAGGGGGGAGAAAGTGAGGGAGGGAAAGAGAAAGGGAGAGAGGGGTAAGGAGGGAGAGGGAGGGGGAGGGAGAGAGTGGGGAGGGAGAAAACAAAAGGTAAACAGAAAACCTTATTTTAAACCCGGGCAAAGCCGGGTACTTGCAACTAGTATTATATATAAATTATAAGCTAAACAAAGGGGCGTAATCATTATTTATTTTTGTAACAGTTATTAAACATGACTTACTTCCCTCTCTATACACGAAAATGCTTTAAACGTCCTGTTTTTACAGGCTTAATTTTTGCTTGTTTTTTCTTTGTATTATAGTCACTTTATATTATACAGAATAACACACAGGACACGTGGGTTCAATATAACTAGTCTAATACATTTATTTATTACAGAAATTCACTAAAACATTAATTCCACAACCAAACTAATAAATCCACATAGGAAAAGAAAAAAATCACCACCGGCGACAATCGAGTGGAAGGTATTCTCCCCGTTCAGTTTCTCCGTGTTGTTCTCGGACATGAATCTAGGCCAGCTCCTCCAGTTACCCAGTGTCCGTCTTCACACCTTTTGGGGGGGGGGGGGGGGTGAACGACCGAATTAAAAACAAACGTAGGCGCACACAATTTGTGACCGCGTCATCTCGGGGCAGGGGTGCGACCAGGGGGGGGGGAGGTGGAGCAGAGTTATAACAATATATTCAAATCTTTTTTTTTTTTAAGGTTCATTGCTAGATGGCTACAAAAACTCGAAATTTTTTTTTTACATTTTTTTTAGTTGCTGCAGAAAATGAGTGACATCATCAGAACTTAAAGTGAAAACTTGACCACCATGAGTGGGAGTGGCTGGCATGGGTGTGCCTAATTCAATGGCATACCTTGGGGGGGAGGTGGGTGCGGTCCGCACCGGGCGGCACTTTTTATTACTTTTTAGAGGGGGGGCGGCAAAAATGTAAAGATTAAATTGAAATACCTAAATGAGAGGGCGGCAAAATCGTCTTCCGCCCTGGGCGGCCGATACCCACGCTACGCCGCTGGTCTAATTACAACGATAACACAACATGAGAAATTCATTTATATTGAAATATTTTTAATTTCAAACTGTTCAATCTTTGAACGTATTTTATCCCTATATAAATTATGTCAAATGTTTGATCTGAACACAGAAACTCGATAATGTTTATTAGTGAACACGTCAGCAGGGGACGAAATTTTGTTTACTTGAGTCAAGCCATTACTCTGCCACCTTATACAGGGGGGAATCTACCTTATAGAGGGAGGAATCTACCTTATAGAGGGAGGAATCTACCTTATAGAGGGAGGAATCTACCTTACAGAGGGAGGATGAATGTGTTGCAAGATGGATGGATCTGTTGCAGATGGGTGAGTCTGTTGCAGATGGATCTGTTGTAAGATGGATGAATTTGTTGCAAGATGGGTAGATAAATTGTAAGATGGATGGATCTGTTAAAAGATGAATGGACCTTTTGCAAGATTGATGGATTTATTGCAAGATGGATGCAGGCCCGTAGCCAGAAGGGGGCTGATCCCCCTCGTTCAAAACCTGCACGATTTAAGCTTTTTGACATAATTTTAATAATAACAGCTATAAAACATCAATTATTTTTTCAATAAATAAATAATAATAATAACTTAAAAGTTTATATCTTGGCAATTATTCCGGCTTTTTTACTTAAATATGTAGCTTATCTAATTTTCGGCCATAAAAGATTCAATCTTATTGAAGTTTACTTTTGGTATTTTCACTGATCATTTCTATTTCAAATTTTTTCGTAAAAAAATAAACTTTTGTCATAATTTAAAATTATTACAATTAATAATTATATAAATTATTGTTGTATATTCAAAAAATAAACATAATGTCAAGTGGTCCTCCATTAGAAAGGCTTCGGCAAACCGATATACATTTTTTTACCAGAGAGCTGTCTGGTGAGTAGTAAATCTTTATTATTGTTATTATTATGGAGACATTTACAATATAACTAAAAGCAATTAATCAGTGGTGTGCTTGATATTAAAAAATTAAAATATATTTAAATTCAATTATTTCTAATTAAAATTAGTTTAGAAGATTACATTTAATGAATTAATGTACAATTTATTTTAAAATATAATATAGGAATAGGTTGTAACGCAAACAAGATTAGATGAAAACGAGAAAACCACTTGTCAAATTATAAACATCAAACCCTTCGTTTTTAACGAAAACAAATTTTTATATTTGAAATAAGTTATATTTTATGTATTTCAAATATTAAATTTGTATATGCATATCTTCTTTTTTATTTTTCAAAATTTTATAAATAAAGTAAATCGATTTCCAACCCAAAACAGGTGTTTTATAATGTCATTCAAAGGCTGCTATATCTGAGAATTTACAAAAATAGTATTAACGTGTTCATGCTAATCTTTAGCATATTAAAGAATCTTAATTAGGAAACTAGGAAGATGGTCCTAAGCATGTCCTAAGCTTTAATGATATTTGAGTAAAACCTTAATCAATGATAACTCTGATGCCTACTGATGGGCTTGATACTTGGAGTCTGGAAGGTTAGACTCTGTCGTTAATCCTAATTATTATACTTTTATAAAATAATAATGACTATAAATTATTATTTATTCTGTTATAAAATAATCAAATTACTTGATGTCTGTATCAACAATCAATATCAATCATTATGCAAATCTACAGTGCTAGCCTTTAGATCAGGCCAGTGATTTTCGCTACATCAAAGATGCAACTTTTATCATGACATAATCATACTTTCTATAGAAACAAAATTACAAATGCCTGGTACTCTTATACAGACCATTTTCTTTACAAATGCTTACGGTATTTAACTTTTGAAAGTTTTTTTTTTTGTTTCAGATAATACGGAAATCTCTGGAAATAATCAAATTAAGCAAAATAAAAGTGAACAAGCCGTAGACTTGCCAAATGATCTTGGTCAAGATGCCCCAGTGCTGCCTGTAATGAAACATATCCAAAAACAAAGTGTTCAAAAAATAATCGAAGTTTTCAGTCTGCATGGTACGCTGACAGACCCTGGTTGGAATATTCTTTGTCACGTGATTTATGTTACTGTTACCCATGTCGCCTTTTTCTGCAATCTGAACATTTAAAAGATAATACTTTTACAAAGATCGGATACAACAATTGGAGAAAAGCGACAGATAAAAAGAAGGGTTTTAACAAACATGCTTCTTCAAAATCACACATGCTCTGTGGTTTGAAAGAGAAACAAGAAAATTGCTAAAGGTTGGTGTAGATTATCAGTTGTGTCAGAATCAAATTGAAAAGAACAGATATTACATAAGTTTGATTTTTGATGTGATAAAGTTTTTAGTTGTTAATGAATTTTCTTTTAGAGGGGACAAGGAAACTGAGGATGGATTTGAAAAACCAAATGATTGTTTTTCATCCGGAAACTTCTTAAACTTATTTGCTTTTACAATTAAAAAAGACGAAAAATTGAGTTCATTAATACCAACCATTCCAGCTAATGCCAAGTAAACTTCTCCCGATATACAAAATGATATTATTGAAACTATGTCAGAAATGGTATTACAGCAAGTTATTGAGGAAATTAAAACAAACGATCCTGGCTTCTATACAATAAAATGTGATGGCACAAGAGATAAAAACAATGTAGAAAATATGACATTAGTGATTCGTTATGTTAAAGATGGTATAGCAAAAGAAAGGTTGTTAGAAATGACTCCCCTAAATGAACTTTATGCTCAGTATATTGCGGACACAATCCTGACACGTTTATCAGATGTTGGTCTAAGTGTTGATTGCATACTCAGTCAATTTGATTATGATGGTGCAAGTGTGATGTCGGGTACGTTTGGCGGCGTTCAAATTAAAATTCAAGAAACTGTTGGTAGAGAAATTTCATATGTACATTGTTTTAATCATTAAATACATCTTGTAGTAATCCATGCATTGGAGAGTGATGATCGATTGAGACAATTTTTTGACACCTGCAATGGCCTTTACAAGTTTACTAGACATCCAAACATTGCTCAAATTTATGATGGCGTTAAACTAAAGCGACTTTTGGATCAGCGCTGGAATGGACATCTTGCAAGTATTGAGGCTATTATCAAATCGTTTTCTGACCTTGAAGACATGCTTGTATATTCATCTGAATCAAAATCACTTGATGGTGATGTAGTAGCTTTAGCAATCGGATTTTTAGCTCAAATAAGACAACCTGATTTTCGTATTCTAGCGGAAATAATGCTAAGCGTATTGTTATTGTTATAACCAGCCAACATTATGTTGCAAGCAAACACGGTTGATCTTTCTAATGGTATTGTGATTATTGAACAATGTGTCGCACAATTTCGTGCCATGAGAAATGATGCGACATTTGAAACAATTTGGAAAAAATCTTATACAATTAATGAAGAAGTCCAAATTGTGCAGTTGAATGAAGAAGCTGATTACGTTGTTCAAATAGAACCAATCCAGCCTACTTTATTAGCAAAACGACTAAGCAAATTTAATTATAAATACAGCGATAGTGTTGTCATGGAAACGCTTGGTCAAAGAACGGAACGAAGTACTAGGAGTACTGGTGTTACAGCCGCGGATCGAAGTGTAACAACAATTCAGAAATAAACTGAGCTGATAAAAATAGAAATGAGACGCCTTTTTTTTTACTGTTATTGATGGTGCACTTAAAGAGTTCAATAATAGATTTAGTGAACGATCAAAATCATACGATCGTGCATTAAATGGTTTACTGCCAGGATCAAAGGAATTTTTGAATCTTTCTATCTTGCAACCACTTGTGCATTTGGTTGGTATTGATGAAACTGCACTGGACCATGAAATCCTTGTTGGAAAAGATTTAATTTTGTCACGATTGCAACAGATCCAAACAGCACATCATGAAACATTTTTGAAAATGAATGAAGCAATATTAGTGCTAAGGCCATTCCGAGAAGGATTCCCTCTGCTTTACAAGCTTTTTACAGCAGCAATGACATTTGGGGCTTCAACAGCCGTGTGTGAGAATAGTTTCCAAACCCTCACACGAATGCTCACCCCATATCGCAGATCAATGTTACAAAAGCGTCTAAGCAATCTTGTCCTACTTGAATTTGAAAATGATTTGACAGACAACCTGAATGCTGAAGAATTTTTAGATAAATTCAGTGCTAAACCACGACGTTTGCAGATTTGAAACTTATAATAATTTAAGTTCGTAACCTTGTAATAGTTTTATATATTGATATCTTTTGAGGACAACTATGAACTAAAATAAGTTAATAAAATAACATTGACTACTAACTTCATTTAAAACATATGTACAATAAAATAATAAAGTAAAACGTGCCTGATTTCTGAGTGATGTCATTTAAATTACACATTTACATTTTAGCAGAATTAATTTTATTCAAAATATAATTATTGAGACCGGTCAATTTTTTTGAAAAAATTTTTTTTATAGATCTGTTCTTTGTTTTCAATATTTTTTAACACATATTACAAAAATAGCTAAGCTATATTCGTGCATCTGTGTCGTTCTTCCCGGGTTGTACGTTGAACTATCAGTATAATACTATAAATTAGGTATCTATTATGTAACAATTGTGTAGCAGAACAAATTATCAATACATTTATAACAGGAATCAGGAGAATTGCTCAGCCTCGATCTTGCCCCCCCCCGAACATTCCTTTGGCCCCCCCCAATACAATAATCCCGGCTACGGGCCTGGATAGATGGGTGGATCTGTTGCAAGATGGATGGATGTGTTAGAAGATGGGTAGATCTGTTGCAAGATGGATGGCTGTGTTAGAAAATGGGTGGATCTGTTGCAAGATGGATGGATGTGTTAGAAGATGGGTGGATCTGTTGCAAGATGGATGGGTGTGTTAGAAGATGGGTGGATCTGTTGCAAGATGGATGGATGTGTTAGAAGATGGGTGGATCTGTTGCAAGATGGATGGATATGTTAGAAGATGGGTGGATCTGTTGCAAGATGGATGGATGTGTTAGAAGATGGGTGGATCTGTTGCAAGATGGATGGATGTGTTAGAAGATGGGTGGATCTGTTGCAAGATGGATGGATGTTTTAGAAGATGGGTGGATTTGTTGCAAGATGGATGGATGTGTTAGAAGATGGGTGGATCTGTTGCAAGATGGATGAATGTGTTAGAAGATGGGTGGATCTGTTGCAAGATGGATGGATGTGTTAGAAGATGGGTGGATCTGTTGCAAGATGGATGGATGTGTTAAAAGATGGTGGATCTGTTGCAAGATGGATGGATGTGTTAGAAGATGGGTGGATCTGTTGCAAGATGGATGGATGTGTTAGAAGATGGGTGGATCTGTTGCAAGATGGATGGATGTGTTACAAGATGGGTGGATCTGTTGCAAGATGGATGGATGTGTTAGAAGATGGGTTGATCTGTTGCAAGATGGATGGATGTGCTACAAGATGGGTGGATCTGTTGCAAGATGGATGGATGTGTTAGAAGATGGGTGGATCTGTTGCAAGATGGATGGATATGTTAGAAGATGGGTGGATCTGTTGCAAGATGGATGGATATGTTACAAGATGGGTGGATCTGTTGCAAGATGGATAGATGTGTTAGAAGATGGATAGATACGTTCCAAGATGGATGGATCTGATGCAGATGGATGGATACGTTTCAGATGGGTGGATCTGTTACAAGATGGATGGATCTGTCACAAGATGGATGAATCCGTTGCAGGTGGATCTGTTGCAAGATAGATGAGTCTGTTGCAAGATGGATTGATATGTTACAAGATGGATGGATCGGTTGCAAGATTCCCACAAATTAGAATTGTTTTACATTTTTGAAATCTCCAAAAATTAGATTTTCAGTCTTTTTTATTTTTGTTATAATTTTGTTTGACCAATGACATCACATGTCAATGGGACATTTCAATCTGAACCGAATACATTCACAAATATAAGTCAGTGAAACATTTCAATCTGAACTGAATACATTCACAAATATAAGTCAGTAAAACATTTCAATCTGAACTGAATAGGCTACATTCACAAATATAAGTCAGTGAAAAATTTCATTGTGAACTGAATACATTCACAAATATAAGTCAGTGAAACATTTTAATCTGAACTGAATACATTCACAAATATAAGTCAGTGAAACATTTTAATCTGAACTGAATATGTTTCTACAAATCAATTGAAAATAAACAAATAGTTGTTGTTTTGAATCTCTAAAGAAACTATTTGGAAGACATGCCTGTCTATGACAGGTGAATCAGGGAGCAAGCCGACACGTTAAAGACATAATCTATTTTGATGTTTTACTAAGTTCGTATAAAGCTGCATACACTGGCAGACGTAGAGTGAGATACTTGGCGAGTCTATGGCGAGTGTCATATGCGGTGCCAGTAAGAAAAGTTTAGGTAATAATAAAACAATTTCCAAGCGCAGGTCCCCCCCCCTCTGACTTGGGCCATGGACTGTCATCCCATTTGCCACTATGTCCGCAGCTGGAGTATACATTTTATGGACACCTTGTATTTGAATAGTAAATATATTTGATTGATTTATACGGAGGTTAGTAATCTGCTTGTTATGCTGATATGAACTAGTATACTTAACTTGTGTACTTAATGAACTAGTGTACTTATTGAACTTGTGTACTTAATGAACTTGTGTACTTAATGAACTAGTGTACTTAATGAACTAGTGTACTTAATGAACTTGTGTACTTAATGAACTAATGTACATAATGAAATAGTGTACTTAATATGAAAACTAAAACAAAGAATAAAAGAAAAAACATCTTTTTTTTAACATAAACCCTTTTAAAAATAGACATGAATATTTCTAATGTTAATGGAAATATTTCTAGAAATTATGATCACTAATCAAAGCACCGAATTGAATTATCCTGCATTTGGTCAATAAACTGAGTGTATTAAGAGCACATAATTTATAGTATATCTATTTTAAATTTAGCAATGAATAGAGTTGGTAGACATATTAAACTCAGAATTTTGATGTTATTATTTTTTCATACCATAAATTACAATAGTTAAAAACTTGTGCTCATGCTTTTAAGTTATGACATTTCATCTACTTTTAATATACTGACATTCACTATGATCCTCACAAGACATAGTGACAGAACAGCTAGTTGACGAACACATCCAGTGACAAACTTTCAGTCTATTTCATTCTGTCTCTCTTAAGTTCTCATCTATCACTGTGAGTCCAGCCTGTGTTAGTTCCTTCACTGTGAGTCCAGTCTGTGTCGATTCCTTCACTGTGAGTCCAGTCTGTGTCGATTCCTTCACTGTGAGTCCAGCCTGTGTTAGTTCCTTCACTGTGAGTCCAGTCTGTGTCATTCCTTCAACTATTCTATTGTCCAACAACACTCTCATACTTCCTCCTCTTCATCGGCTCAATATTTGTTTAAACAACCATATTCTCTCTCTCACTATCTCTCTCTCTCCCTCCCTCTCTCTCTCTCTCTTTCTCTCTCTCTCTGTCTCTCTGTCTCTCTCTCTCTTTCTCTCTCTCTCTGTCTCTCTGTCTCTCTCTGTCTCTCTCTCTTTCTCTCTCTCTCTCTCTGTCTCTCTGTCTCTCTCTCTCTCTGTCTCTCTCTCTCTTTCTCTCTCTCTGTCTGTCTCTCTCTGTCTCTCTCTCTCTCTGTCTCTCTGTCTCTCTCTGTCTCTCTCTCTCTCTCTCTTTCTCTCTCTCTCTCTCTCTCTCTCTCAGATCTATAACTACATAACGAACATGTTTTATGTATTCATATCTATTTACTGTTTATTTCATCATCCCCCGCCCCTATCCTTTCCTAACCCAGATATCATATATCACGCTATTTATTTATCAGCCTCATTGTGAATGATAAGACGTAAAACAGGCCTTCCCCACCTCCCCTCTCCCGTACAACTTGTTTCCTCTCGAGACATTGTAAGTATTCAGTGAAATGTCTGTCCAGTGGTTTCTGTTGACTTAATGTGTAATGAATGCCACACATGAAATCCCAAGATAAAATTATTGAAGGCTAATTTAAAACAATTAGATTTTATAAACAACACCAGTATAAATGTCAAGTGATTAAATATTAAAATTATAAATGTCAACAGATGATGAAACTAAATAAAGTTGTCAACAGTTTAATTGTCGACATTATCCACGATGTCACTGCAAATGTCTACACCATAGATACACGAGACGTTTGCAGCAATATTTGAACTCAATGAATATACTGAACGTATAAACAGTACACAGTTGAACTCAGTGAATATACTGAACGTATAAACAGTACAAAGTTGAACTCAATCAATATACTGGACGTATAAACAGTACAAAGTTGAACTCAATGAATATACTGAACGTATAAACAGTACAAAGTTGAACTCAGTGAATATACTGAACGTATAAACAGTACAAAGTTGAACTCAATGAATATACTGAACGTATAAACAATACAAAGTTGAACTCAGTGAATATACTGAACGTATAAACATTACAAAGTTGAACTCAATGAATATACTGAACGTATAAACAAAACAAAGTCCAAGATACACTTTCTCTTTACATCAAATGAGACAAAACATTAATGGGTTAAAATAACATCTCAAATTTTATGTCAACTGAATTATAGAGCAATGAATGAAGGTCGATATGTGAGAGAGACAGGAAGGGAGAGGAGGAGAGTGAATATAGAGATTGAGAGAGAGAGAGAGAGAGAGAGAGAGAGAGAGAGACTAGATCTAGCGAGTGAGAGTAAACAGAGAGAGAACTGCTGCTAGAAGTGCGTCAGTGGAAAGTAGTAGTTCCAGTAGAGCAGTGTTCTGATGTGACAGTGTGAGTTGGGACAAACATCTGTCTGGACCATTGAGTTTGATGAATGGACTTTAATAATGTTGATGTCAGTGCTGTGACGGATACATTATTTTATAGGTTAGTGGATGTTTGCATTTTACCCTGGAGATACCACAAGACAACATTTGGCGTTGATAAAATACAGACAGATTGATGATGTGTTTTTTCCCCCTGATACCTGAAACATTCAAATTGTTATAACATGTGTTGATTAAAAAAAAACGTTGATAATTTACTTTGGAGGTAAGTGTTATGAATATATTTTAGTACACGTTTTTTTTCAGCCAAATATCCTATAAGATGATAATAATATAATGTGAAAAATAAATCAGCCAAACATCAGGAGATATTATGTCAATTGATTGACGAAGTTTAAGGGTGCCATTTACCATTCAGCGTGTCGGAACACCTAGCCCCACATCATGGTGTTATGTAATAAACAAACGCACTTAAATTTTGTTCAAATCACTAACATTGCATTGATTAAGTTGATGAAGCAACAAAATCGTTATCAATACAATTCTAATTAATAAGTGTAGTAAGAAATTAATGATTCAATATGTTTAAATTTGTTTCAAAATGGTTTCCTATTTCAAATAGTATTTAAATTTGGCCCTATGTCAGACATTTTGGGAGACTCCGTGGTGGTTGAGTTGTGAGCCCGATATGCATGATTTAGTTCTCAAGATCCAACCCAGCTAGTCCAGTCAGTCCAGCTAGTCCAGTCAGTCCAGCTAGTCCAGTCCTTTCCCAATTCGTCTGTGATGCATCCCCGTCCATTGCAGGCTCAACTTTGGGAGATAGGTGGGTCTGACAAAAACTGTCTCATTAGTTCTGTATAGATAGACAGATGGGTCTGACAAAAACTGTCTCATTAGTTCTGTATAGATAGACAGATGGGTCTGACAAAAACTGTCTCATTAGTTATGTATAGATAGACAGATGGGTCTGACAAAAACTGTCTCATTAGTTCTGTATAGATAGACAGATGGGTCTGACAAAAACTGTCTCATTAGTTCTGTATAGATAGACAGATGGGTCTGACAAAAACTGTCTCATTAGTTCTGTATAGATAGACAGGTGGGTCTGACAAAAACTTTCTCATTAGTTCTGTATAGATAGACAGGTGGGTCTAACAAAAACTGTCTCATTAGTTCTGTATATATAGACAGGTGGGTCTGACAAAAACTGTCTCATTAGTTCTGTATAGATAGACAGATGGGTCTGACAAAAACTGTCTCATTAGTTCTGTATAGATAGACAGATGGGTCTGACAAAAACTGTCTCATTAGTTCTGTATAGATAGACAGGTGGGTCTGACAAAAACTTTCTCATTAGTTCTGTATAGATAGACAGGTGGGTCTGACAAAAACTGTCTCATTAGTTCTGTATATATAGACAGGTGGGTCTGACAAAAACTGTCTCATTAGTTCTGTATAGATAGACAGATGGGTCTGACAAAAACTGTCTCATTAGTTCTGTATAGATAGACAGGTGGGTCTGACAAAAACTGTCTCATTAGTTCTGTATAGATAGACAGATGGGTCTGACAAAAACTGTCTCATTAGTTATGTATAGATAGACAGGTGGGTCTGACAAAAACTGTCTCATTAGTTCTGTATAGATTCAAGAGATAAATATCTCATACTTTAAAAACAATGTATGTAGGTCATTGATTGATAGAGAGTACATCATTGACTACAACATAAACAATGTATGTAGCTCATTGATTGATAGAGAGTACATCATTGACTACAACATAAACAATGACCCTGATGATGATTGGGATGAAACATTTGTACTCTGAGTTAGGAGATACGTTTCTGTTGGTGTTAATCTATAAGTCAAATCAACACTTGCATAAAGGAAGTGAGTGATTTACGTCGTTCAAATAATATTTTTTTGTTTTAACTACCAGACAGTGTGGAGGTTAGCGTTTGTGCAGTCTGTCATTACTTTAGTCATAAGGTAAATAGTTGTGTTACATTTTAGAGTTATAGATTGTTGAAATAAATCCAATTTAACTAACATTAACGAAATCAATTACTAGCAGAAGAATTTTCTAAGCTGAGGATTTCCAACGTCCTGTGACAAATCAAAACAACATTTTATACAACATTTCAATCCAACATTTCAATACAGCGTTTCAAAACAACGAATCAATACAAAATTTCAATAAAACAAATCAATATAACATTTCCATACAACATTTCAATACAACAAGTCAACACATCATTTCAATAAAACAAATCAATACAGCAATACAATACAAGATTTTAATACAACAAATTAATACTAAAATCAATAAAAAATTTCTGTACAACATTTTAATACAACAAATCAATACAATAAATCAATACAACAAAATAAATATAATATTTGATAAAAAAATTTCTATCTTACAAATCAACACAACATTTCAATACAACATTTCAATACAAAAAAATCAATACAAAATTTCATAGCATTTCAAAAACAACAATTGAAATAGAATAGCATGGGCAGCATTTGGGTTAACCAGCCGGGCCAAACTACTCAGGCACGGCGTCGAAGGGGGCTCCGAGCTTAGACGTCTCTTTGATCACCTAACAGTAAAAAAAATAAATATTTTATCAAGGATTAAATAGGAGGGCCCTACAGCCATTCTAGGCCTCACATATGACAGCCAACTTGGGCGCCAATATTACAGCCAACTTGGGCGCCACATATTACAGCCACCTTGGGCACCACATATTACAGCCACCTTGGGCGCCACATATTACAGCCACCATGGGCGCCACATATTACAGCAACCTTGGGCGCCACATATTACAGCCACCTTGGGCGCCACATATTACAGCCACCTTGGGCGCCACATATTACAGCCACCATGGGCGCCACATATTACAGCCACCTTGGGCGCCAATATTACAGCCACCTTGGGCGCCACATATTTCAGCCACCTTGGGGGCCACATATAACAGCCACCTTGGGGGCCACATATTACAGCCACCTTGAGCGCCACATATGACAGCCACCCTAGGCCCCACATATGACAGTCACCCTAGGCCCACATATGACAGCCACCCTAGGCCCCACATATGACAGCCGCCCTAGGCCCCACATATGACAGCCGCCCTAGGCCCCACATATGACAGCCACCATAGGCCCCACATATGACAGCCGCCCTAGGCCCCACATATGACAGCCACCTTTGGCGCCACATATGACAGCCA
Organism: Bulinus truncatus; assembly: GCA_021962125.1. Lineage (NCBI taxonomy): Eukaryota > Metazoa > Mollusca > Gastropoda > Planorbidae > Bulinus > Bulinus truncatus. The sequence goes on along the minus strand of JAGDYQ010000046.1, from coordinate 2,658,836 downwards.
CCTTGGCCCCACATATGACAGCCGCCCTAGGCCCCACATATGATACCCACCCTAGGCCCCACACATGGAAGCCACCCTAGACCCTACATATGACAGCCAACTTTGGCGCCACATATGACAGCCACCCTAGACCCTACATATGACAGCCACCCTAGGCCCCACATATGACAGCCACCCTAGGCCCCACATATGGAAGCCACCTTTGGCGCCACATATGACAGCCACCCTAGGCCCCACATATGACAGCCGCCCTAGGCCCCACATATGACAGCCACCCTAGGCCCCACATATGACAGCCGCCCTAGGCCCCACATATGGAAGCCACCTTTGGCGCCACATATGACAGCCACCTTTGGCGCCACATATGACAGCCCCCCTAGACCCTACATATGACAGCCACCCTAGGCCCCACATATGACAGCCACCCTAGGCCCCACATATGACAGCCACCCTAGGCCCCACATATGGAAGCCACCTTTGGCGCCACATATGACAGCCACTCTAGGCACCACATATGACATCCGCCCTAGGCCCCACATATGACAGCCACCCTAGGCCCCACATATGACAGCCACCTTTGGCGCCACATATGACAGCCACTCTAGGCTCCACATATGACAGCCACCATGGGCGCCATATGACAGCCGCCCTATTACTGAACTAAATATTTATTCATATAAGCTTATAAGAAGCAATAAATAGATAATCTATATTTGAGCGCCCACGCATATATTTTTAGTAGGGCTGCTGATTAAACTGCGTTAATTTGCGATTAACGCGTCAAAAAAAATTTGCGATTAAATTTTTTAACGCAACACCTAAATGCGTTAATTTGACCAAAATGCTGAAAGTTCACCAAATCGATAAATAACGGAATTTCATGCAACAATTTGAAGTTTAAGTCCGTTCACTTATTAAGTAGATCTACCACCTCCACCCTGTCATGATTTCCACACACTCTCACCCCTAGGTACGTCGACAAAAGCCCCAATTGTAATATAAAATGAAGATGTTTTGTTATATAGCCCTTCGACAAGTGAACCTCCTGCTCCCTTCCCGGTCGATATAAAAAGAAAAGAGTTTCATTCACTAGTTTACATTATATACTGTGGTGTATTGGTGGAGGTACTGTAGTGTATTGGTGGATATACTGTAGTGTATTGGTGGAGCTATTGTAGTGTACTGGCGGAGGTAAAAGAACGACAAGTGTTTGGTGAACTCGTTACAATTAGGTCAAAATAACGAGATGTTAGAAATTTTGTATCACCATTTTTTTGCGCCCAATTTTTTATCGCACTTGAAAATACAGCGTCTTGCATCAGCTGCACTAACAGTATCATGACACTCGAAATCAATGTCTAGACATAGTCTAGACCAGTGATGCTAAACCTTTATTGTTACTGTGGGCCATTATTGTCAGCCAAAAACATTTGGAGGGCCAAAAATATAATTTTTACATATGTATGTATATAATGAGATGTTATTTTTTAAACTTGTGGGAGGGCCAAAAAATTATCATAAAGGGCCAAATTTGGCCCGCGGGCCAGTATTTTAGCATCACTGGTCTAGACCAGTGCTTCTCAAAGTGGTGGGCCGCGGCCCCTTAGGGGGCCGTGGACTGTCCGGAGGGAGGCCGTGGAATTTCGAAAAATTATAAATTTAAGCAATCTAAACCAAAAAAAAATAGGGGGGCCGCGACATATTGATTGGCGTTCCAAGGGGGCCGTAACTTCAAAAAGTTTGAGAAGCACTGGTCTAGACTATGCTATGCAAACATCAGTACACGAGACAGTGTATGTATTTTTCAGAATTATTGTGATACTGAGCTAAATTTAATATTTTATATTAATTAACGTTCTGAAACTAGCGGTGTCGATATGATGGAAAGAAAGGCATATTTTCGTTTGTGCTTTGTATATAGAAATAAAAACATCAATAGATTATTCTCTAAGAGTTAGACCGGAACACACTCTGATACAGCTGTTGCTATAACCAAAATGAAACGAAAGAAAGAATTTTTAATGTTGACACACGAAAGAACAACAGAAGATCAAAAATGAAAGCCGACCTATCAAAATTTTGCTTTGAACGTTTGAAACGGTAACATTAAAGAGTGTCATTTTACAAGATACTTTTTTATTAATTTAACTGACAGATAGATAAAAAAATAAAATTTTCTTTTCTGTTGTTCACTAAAACATTGAACAAATAGTTTATAGTATGAAAGTAAATGAATGAAAGAATATAAGAGTAGCATTTATAGACATTTCTTTAAAAGAAGATCAAAAGTAAATTTGTCCTTCAACTCGGTGACTGTGGTTGTCATTTCTGACGCGTGCTCCTAGTTTGAAACAATAGAACCGGTGTCAACATGTTTTTGGGACATCTTTAAGTGGATAGATAGTGTGTTAAAAATGTGACTTGGTGGGGAAAAGGGGGGGGGGAATAAAGAAAACAAAACGCGTTAATAATAAGTGAGCGACAACTTTCTGGCTATACTATTATTTTATGAAAGAAAAGTTACATTTGAGATATAAATGACGTGTGTATTTTTTTTTTGGAATGGAAAATGGATGGTAGGGTAAACAGACTTACGTGTGGGCAAAGTGAAGCAAAATATGACAGGGAGGGAGGGAGGGAAGAGGGGTTGACATACTTCATTAGTTCGGAAACTATGGTACGAAAAAAAGGTTAGACATTGTTGTTAAATAAAAAGAAAACAATTCGCATCATTGACGTGATTGATACATGTCCATAAACTGGTCTCACTAGCTAATTCAGTAGACATATATGCTCATGCTTAATAAATATGTTATAATTCATTAAACCTCTTTCGTAAATTAAAATGACTTGTTTATTATGCCAATGTTATGCTTTGATATTATGACATATTAGTTTGAATACAAATAATTGTATTATATTGTGTCGGTTAAAATGTGCGTTAATTTGCGATTAAAATTTTTAATCATGCGTTAATTTCGATCAATTTTTTTAATCGAACAGCAGCTCTAATTTTTAGTAATGATAATTTGTATAAATATTGGTATTGTTTGGCGTATTTTAATAAAAGCTTATCTTTAAAAGAATATGTAAATGTAGTTATTATGATTTATTTTTTGTTATGCTTTTTGCCTTTTTTAAATTTTTTAACGGAACTATTTTAAATGGCATAGTGCGTGAGAAGACCCAGACATATTATGAATCGTTGGAAAGCTAATTCATTTCCAGTTAATGAGTAACATTACTGTTACCCACATTCAGTAGACCTTATTGTGGTGTCTAGATTACTATACTGTTACCCACATTCAGTTAGACCTTATTGTGGTGTTTAGATTACTATACTGTTACCCACATTCAGTTAGACCTTATTGTGGTGTCTAGATTACTATACTGTTTCCCACATTCAGTTAGACCTTATTGTGGTGTCTAGATTACTATACTGTTACCCACATTCAGTTAGACCTTATTGTGGTGTTTAGATTACTATACTGTTTCCCACATTCAGTTAGACCTTATTGTGGTGTCTAGATTACTATACTGTTACCCACATTCAGTTAGACCTTATTGTGGTATCTAGATTATTATACTGTTACCCACATTCAGTTAGACCTTATTGTGGTGTTTAGATTACTATACTGTTTCCCACATTCAGTTAGACCTTATTGTGGTGTCTAGATTACCATACTGTTTCCAACATTCAGTTGGACCTTATTGTGGTGTCTGGCTAACAAAAATGTTAGCCACATGCACTTTGATTTAATTTATGCTATGTTCATGTTTTCTGCTTCTTTAGTCATCACAGTCAATATGATAAGAAACAATTATTGATCAGGTCAGACAAAGAAACAAATTTCAAACTCTCTAGAATAATGTCAGAACATCTCTGCCCCACAGAATACTATCAAATAATCTCTGCCCCATATAATAATGTCAAAACATCTCTGTCCCATATAATGATGTTAAAACATCTCTGCCCCATATAATAATGTCAAAACATCTCTGTCCCATATAATGATGTCAAAACATCTCTGACCCAATGGATAATGTCAAAACATCTCTGTCCCATGGAATAATGTCAAAACATCTCTGTCCCATGGAATAATGTCAAAACATCTCTACCCCATAGAATAATGTCAAAACATCTCTGTCCCATGGAATAATGTCAAAACATCTCTACCCCATAGAATAATGTCAAAACATCTCTGTCCCATAGAATAATGTCAAAACATCTCTACCCCATAGAATAATGTCAAAACATCTCTGTCCCATGGAATAATGTCAAAACATCTCTGTCCCATGTAATAATGTCAAAACATCTCTGTCCCATAGAATAATGTCAAAACATCTCTGTCCCATGGAATAATGTCAAAACATCTCTGTCCCATGGAATAATGTCAAAACATCTCTACCCCATAGAATAATGTCAAAACATCTCTGTCCCAAAGAATAATGTCAAAACATCTCTGTCCCAAAGAATTATGTCAAAACATCTCTGTCCCATGGAATAATGTCAAAACATCTCTGTTCCATGGAAAATGTAAAAACATTTCTGGCCAAATGCTATTATTTATAAAATCAGGTGAATAATAAACAAGACATTGTCCATTTAAATGTCCGTGAGCAACTGAACTCAATCTTACTGTTTCCCTGACAACTAGACACACAAATTTATGGACAAATTATCACGACTTCTCGGTGTAGGGATGAGTTCTGGTGATTCACGACAGTTATCATTCTGAGAAAGTAGGTTTTTTCTAATATTTCACCAAAATTGTATCCTTTTTTTCAGTTGGTCATTTGGTCAGTTGGTTCAGTTGGTTAGTTGGTTCAGTTGGTCATTTGGTCAGTTGATTCAGTTGACATTAAAGACAGATGACTCACTCTTTTTTATGATCACACTGGCAGTGTCTAGTTAAACATTTCTTGATAACAGTTTTGTATGATTGTTGTTCTGAATGTGCCTGATGACTCGCTGATAACAGTTTTGTATGATTGTGTTCTGAATATACCTGATGACTTGCTGATAACAGTTTTGTATGATTGTTGTTCTGAATATACCTGATGACTCGCTGATAACAGTTTTGTATGATTGTTGATCTGAATATACCTGATGACTCGCGGCACTGGGCTACGCAGTAGGTACACCCGGCTCTTAAACTGACTTGTAGATCATAACTGTCTCATGCGTTAACTTTAGTCTAGCATATCACGACATTTGGTCTCAATCTACGTTCCAGTTCCAGTTAAAGTCTTTCAATCAGTATAACCGGAATGAGAAGAATATTTCTAATACATAGTTGTATCTCTGGTGTACACTTTCTGAATACATTTTATGGTGAGATAGAGAGATGCGGAGAGAAATGGGAAGTATGAGAGGGGGGATAGGAAGCTGTGAGGGAGTAGAGAGCGAGAGAGAGAGAGAAAGAGAGAGAGAGAGAACAGGAGAGAGGAGGGAGCAGGAAGTGAGATTGGGAAGAGAGGGGAGAGTGAAGGGAAGAGAAATCGAAAGAGAAGAGAGCGGAATCATAAATGAGGAGGGGGAGAGAGAAGAGAAAGAGAGAATGAGGAGATAGTATGGAGAAAGAGTGAAAGAATGAGAGGGTAGGGGAGGGGGGAAATGGCAAGAGTGGGGGAGAGAAATGGGAAGTTTGGAGGCAGGGGGGAAATGGGATTGAGAGAAGTGGCAGAGAGAAGGGTATAGATGAGAGCGTAGGGAGAGAGACGGTAGGGAGGAGAGAAGACGTGAGGGTCTAGCGAGGTTGAGGGATGCAACATGATGTGTGTGTGTGTGTGTGTGTGTGTCAAGATGAATGGTGTTGATGTAGGAACATTCTAGATGATATTTGTGTATTTGTATTGTCATGAGAAATGTCAGGTGACGTACGGCGATTGTATGACTGTCAGGTGAAGTATTGTTTATATTCAGCGTAATGCCAGTGACTATGGTGGTCAGTATGTATGACAGTAGTGACGTGAATGATGATAGTGATGGTCAGTGTGTATGACAGTAGTGACGTGATTGATGATAGTGGTGGTCAGTATGTATGACAGTAGTGACGTGAATGATGATAGTGATAGCCAGTATGTGTGACAGTAGTGACGTGAATGATGATAGTGGTGGTCAGTATGTATGACAGTAGTGACGTGAATGATGATAGTGGTGGTCAGTATGTATGACAGTAGTGACGTGAATGATGATAGTGATGGTCAGTATGTATGACAGTAGTGACGTGAATGATGATAGTGGTGGTCAGTATGTATGACAGTAGTGACGTGAATGATGATAGTGGTGGTCAGTGTGTATGACAGTAGTGACGTGAATGATGATAGTGATGGTCAGTATGTATTACAGTAGTGACGTGAATGATGATAGTGGTGGTCAGTATGTATGACAGTAGTGACGTGAATGATGATAGTGGTGGTCAGTATGTATGACAGTAGTGACGTGAATGATGATAGTGGCGGTCAGTGTGTATGACAGTAGTGACGTGAATGATGATAGTGGTGGTCAGTATGTATGACAGTAGTGACGTGAATGATGATAGTGATGGTCAGTATGTATGACAGTAGTGACGTGAATGATGATAGTGGTGGTCAGTATGTATGACAGTAGTGACGTGAATGATGATAGTTGCGCCACTGCATGTTTCCAGAAATCCAAGTATTTAGGTCAAGAATTGATGTACAAGTGTCTCTGATTTTTACTACTCATTGAGACGTATTGAAAATGTGTGGCTGTACATGTAAGCCAATAATATTGTTCGTTTTTTAAACTTTAAAAAGCTTATTTATGAGTATTTAAAGCAGCAGTCTACTGAAATGTGACGGTACAGACACTTTAATAGAAGTAATATGATATCCAAATAAATCCGGACAACGCGTGTGAAAATCCGGACAGCACCTACAAGCGCCAGAATAGCACCTTCCAGCGCCCAACTAGGCATATCACATGCGAAAACTCAAATAAGGGGAGAGATGAGATAAGGAAAGATGGGGGAGTGAGACGATGGGAAAGGGGGGAGAGGGGTAGGAGATTAGGGTAACTCGATGACTCCAGCCCCAAGACAATTGTTCATATTCAGTTTTATATGCTTGACATGTAGTCACCATATTTATATCACAGGTACTTATATATGTGCGTATCTGACAGTGACATATAAGTGTGTCTTAAACAGAAGCACAAAACAGATGTTAGAATGATTGCGTATCGCATTTCTCTGTTTGAAATTAATAGTTAACTTTCAAGCTGAATATATATAATTATATATTTTGATATATGTATATATATATATATATATATATATGTGTGTGTGTGTGTGTGTGTGTTACCGTTGAAGTATGAAATCCGTTATTGTATAGAATACCTATTTATTCCATGAAATAACTGATCGTGTCCGTTAAAGTGTAAAACTCTCTTGTATTTCATGGTTTAACTAGTTATTTCATAGAATAACGATCTGCAGCCCGATAAAGTGTAAAATAATCTATATCATATATATCGCAATAATTTAGTCATTTGTTATTACGTTAATTTAGTTTGCTTACGTTAAAGTGCAATTACTTGTAAGACCTTAAATTGACTTGAACAATGAATTCTTTAAGTGATCACGAAAAAGAAGCTGCATGAAAGAAAAGTTTGAATCTTTATAAAATAAGCGTGATGTGAAAGAGAACAGTTCGTTGCTCATCCGTGAAAAATTATGAAGTTTGATAGCTGGTGTAAAGAAATCTAAAACATCAGATAAGAAAGTGCCACGCGATTATTGGTTACTTCAACATACGCGATTATTGGTTACTTCAACATTACGATGTACTTGAAGTTCAAGGAGTATTAAAATGAATAGCCCCATTAACAAATGCAACACCACATGTAATGGTTTTATTGCTCTAGTGATTCTTTGTTTGACATTTTGTACGAAACTCATTTATCTATTGGGCACGGTGGTAGAGACCGAATGCTAATATAACTTAATCGTCATTACAAAAATAGTAATCAAAATGATATTAAGATTTTCCTGATTTTTTGTGCCAGAATTTGACAGAGTAAAAGGTGATGCCCAATTTATTTTAACTATCATCATAAAAATGACCCAAGAAGGATTTTTCCATTGGGCACAAGAAACGGGCGCATAAAACAAGTGTGTCAACAAAAAATGTTTTTGTTTTAGAAATAATGTTCTTTGTAATTCGAAGTGTCATTTTAGTAATCCTTGTTGTAACAAATGATTTTATGGTACGTTTCCATAAATACTATTTATACGCCACATAAATTAGATAAATTGTTTATTTTACACTTTAACTATCTCTCATCAGTTAATTCATAGAATAACTAGTTATTTCATAGAATAACTAGTTAAAGTGTAAAATTAATAAAATATTACACACTTTAACGGACACGATCAGTTATTTCATGGAATAACTAGGTATTCTATGAAATAACTGAATTATATACTTTAACGGTAAAATATATATATATATGTATATATATATATATATATATATATATATATATATATATATAGTGTTGTGCATGAGTTTACTCAAATGAGTTAAACTCACGAGTTATCTCACGGGGAGTGAGTTGTGAGTTTGAGTTAACTCATCTCAACTTTAATGATTTATGAGCTTTAATTAAACTTTTATTTCTGTGAGTTTGAGTTTAAATTGGGTCGATAACTCAACTCATTATCAACCTCTTTAAAATTATTTCAAGAAAAAAAAATTTGATGCAAGATAATTTATCTTGCGTTATTTGAATCATTTGTTTGTTCTCCTTGTTTATGCCAGTGCTTGCATAATTATTTTACCGCGCCAAATAGTAAATTAGTCAATCGCGATCCAAATCATTTGAATTAAACGAAATTATCGTTATTGTTATTATTGGATTAAGTATAATGGCACAAGTTATCGGTGTTGTTGTTATTTGAATAAGTATAATGGAACAAGTTATCGTTGTTGTTGTTATTAGAATAAGTATAATGGCACAAGTTATTGTTGTTGTTATTATTATAATAAGTATAATGGTACAAGTTCCCCGTATTTTAGACGCATGAAAGGCAGCCACACATACGACACAACTGCTGAAGTCATTAGTGATGTTCATTCACACTTTGGTATTGAAATTTCCAAACTAACACACACTATTACGGATGGAGCTAGAAACTTTCGGAAAGCTTTAGAAATAGTTCATAATGAAAACGAAGAAGATGAAATTCTATTTATAGATATTGACTCCCTCACAAAAAGCGATCTGAACGATGTTCCTAATTCGGATGAAAATTTATTAGTTCTACCTGTTCACATGCTTTTAATTTGATTGCAACAACTGATGCAGATCATGCAAAGTCATCCGCCATATATAGCAGACAATACAATTCGGTGATGGGGAAATGTCAGGCAATCTGGAACTGTGTGCACAGAAGTTCCAAGGCCTCTGATATAGTTAAAGCTATTTGTGCTGATGTTGGAAAAGGAATATTATTTCCATGTCCAACAAGGTGGAATTCTACTTGTGATGCAATTAGTCGTTTGCTAGAATTGAAAGAAAACTTAAATGACATTTGTTTGTCCAAGGAGTTGCCTAAATTCAAATCAACCGACATTAATTTTTTAAATGAATTTAAATGTGTTTTTCAACCTTTGGCTTCTATACTTGATTCACTGCAATGCCATAATGATTGCTATTAAGATATGTTGATTCGTAGGACTATACAGCTTTGTCAAATTCAAAACAATAATCTCGTTTGTTGTCAACCATTGATTTCAGCCTTTCTCAATGAGTTCAAAAAAGATTTGGTGACTTTTTAGAGTTAAGTATGCTTTAAATGAAAAGTGCAATTATGACAGCGGTTTCACATCCACATTATAAACTACGTTGGGTTCCACCAAGAGATAGAGACTTGATAAGAAATCTGTTTATTCAATCAGTTGGATCAGGAATGGAAACACAATCCACTTTAAGTGTTGCTTGTTTTCAATAGTTTTTTGATGAACATGTTCTTTTTTTTCACACTGACATTAAAATTACATTTTAGAAATAATGTTTTAAAAAAAATGAGTGTGAGTTTAACTCGTTTTGTTCACTGAGTTTGAGTTAAACTCATTGGAAAAAATGAATTGAGTTTGAGTTAAACTCTTTTCTGAAGAAATGGGTTGAGAGTTTGAATCAAATCATTTTTTGGGTGAGTTTACACAACACTGTATATATATTATAACCTGGCAGTTATTTCTGATATATATTGACTACCAGAACATGGTTCAAGCATCTGAGACTCATTGATTTATGTTTCCCCACCACCCTATTGAACAAAGTCGTAGCCAAGAGTTTCTTTACTGCTGGCTGTACTTTGTGAGGTTTACCACTCACTAAGGTATTTGTTGTTGATTTTTTTTTAAGTTGACATTTGAGCCAAAAATAGAAATAGGCGATAATGATCACATGACTGTGTCAATCATCTGAATTAAACTAAACAGGTAGTTGGTTCAGTACTAGTTTGTTCAGTATTTGTTCAGTATTGGTTGGCTCAGTACTAGATTGTTCAGTACTAGTTTGTTCAGTATTAGTTTGTTCAGTAGTAGTTTGTTCAGTACTAGCTGGTTCAATACTAGCTGACTCAGTATTAGTTAGCTCAGTATTAGTTGGTTCAGTATTAGCTGGTTCAGTATTAGTTAGTTCAGTATTAGTTGGTTCAGTATTAGTTGGTTCAGTATTAGCTGGTTCAGTATTAGTTAGTTCAGTATTAGTTGGTTCAGTATTAGTTGGTTCAGTATTAGTTGGTTCAGTATTAGTTGGTTCAGTATTAGTTGGTTCAGTATTAGTTGGCTCAGTATTAGCTGGTTCAGTATTAGTTGGTTCAGTATTAGTTGGTTCAGTATTAGCTGGTTCAGTATTAGCTGGTTCAGTATTAGCTAGTTCAGTATTAGTTGGTTCAGTATTAGCTGGTTCAGTATTAGCTGGTTCAGTATTAGCTGGTTCAGTATTAGTTAGTTCAGTATTAGTTAGTTAAGTATTAGTTGGCTCAGTATTAGCTGGTTCAGTATTAGTTAGTTCAGTATTAGTTGGTTCAGTATTAGCTTGGTTCAGTATTAGCTTGGTTCAGTATTAGTTGGTTCAGTATTAGTTGGCTCATTATTAGCTGGTTCAGTATTAGTTGGTTCAGTATTAGTTAATTCAGTATTAGTTGGTTCAGTATTAGCTGGTTCAGTATTAGTTGGTTCAGTATTAGTTTGCTCAGTATTAGTTTGCTCAGTATTAGTTGGTTCAGTATTAGCTGGTTCAGTACTAATTTGTTCAGTATTAGTTGGTTCAGTATTAGCTGGTTCAGTATTAGTTGCTCAGTATTAGCTGGTTCAGTATTAGTTGGTTCAGTATTAGCTGATTCAGTATTAGTTGGTTCAGTATTAGTTAGTTCAGTATTAGTTGGTTCAGTATTAGCTGGTTCAGTATTAGTTGGCTCAGTATTAGCTCGTTCAGTATTAGCTGGTTCAGTATTAGTTGGTTCAGTATTAGTTGCTCAGTATTAGTTGGTTCAGTATTAGCTGGTTCAGTACTAATTTGTTCAGTATTAGTTGGTTCAGTATTAGCTGGTTCAGTACTAATTTGTTCAGTTTTAGTTGGTTCAGTATTAGTTGGTTCAGTATTAGTTGCTCAGTATTAGTTGGTTCAGCATTAGCTGGTTCAGTACTAATTTGTTCAGTATTAGTTGGTTCAATACTTATATTCAGTCATGAATTACTATTGTCGAAAAAAGATCAACATATTTAGGTGTCAAATTTTAAATGTTCTTATTCATTAATTTGTTTTTATAGAAGCAGAACTGTATCATTGTTTATAGCATTATGACCTCAATGTGGTGCTAATGATACAGGTGTAATAGTACTGAATCATTGTTTATAGCGTCACGATCTCAGCATGGTGCTAATAGGCGTGGGGAGGGGATACTATATCATTGTTTCCAGTGATATGCTAATGATAAATATGTGTATAAGTTATATGTGCAGCATTAGCTCTATATTGTGCTTTGATTGGTCGATATTCCAATCTATAAATGTTCTATAGCTGTGATTTGGACTAAAGTTTTAAATGACTGGTGGGAAGAGAAAATTGACCGAGTCCATCACACTCCATTCTTTTCAGACCCATCACAAAGTTTACTTTCATGACGTATCCATGGAAACGTCAAAAATCTATAAATGTGTCCCCGTGTTTAATAATAATTAGAAACCTCATTATAAACTAGACATCAAAGAATTAAATAATAACAACATAGACTTGTACAGTAGCAATATAGATGTGTACAGTAGCTGCATAGACTTGTAAAGTAACAATATAGATGTGTACAGTAGCTACATAGACTTGTACAGTAACAATATAGATGTTTACAGTAGCTAAATAGACTTGTACATTAACAACATAGATGTGTACAGTAGCTACATAGACTTGTAAAGTAACAACAAAGATGTGTACAGTAGTAACATAGACTTGTACAGTAACAATATTGATTAGGGTGTCCCAAAAATGCTCGAAAAATTATTTGAGCATTTTCGAAAAATATGCTCTATTATCCCCGTTTTGTCTGTCTGTCTGTCCGTCACCACCCTAGATCTCAACAACCATAAGTCCTAGACCCATGATGTATATATCATTTTGTAGGTCTTGGCCTGCCATGTGTGCAGCAAAAGTTCATTTCGCGATCTGACCTCTGAGGGCCGTAAAAGGGGGCTTATAAAGTACCGTTTTTTTACTATATAAGCTGTATTAATAAAGGAGCGCCCTATATCTCAGCAACCATAAGTCCTAGACCCATGATATATTATATCATTTTGTAGGTCTTGGCCTGCCATGTGTACATCAAAAGTTCATTTTGCGATAGGACCTCTGAGGGCCGGGCTTCAGGGCTCCTAAGGGGCTTATGTATTATATATATGGCCCCATTCTACACTTTGTACGTTCAATAACCCATTCATTTGGTGCGAAATACTGCAGCACGTAGTTTCACCAATATTTATTAAGAAACTCATCAAATGAAATAGTAAGCTTGTGTTCTGAGTTTAATTGAAAGTATCAGAGCTATGCAACAATTGATGGAGTTTTCGGACGATTAAATGACTACAATTTCGAATGTTTTCAATTATGAGTCCTATTTCAGTAACCACAAACCACTTGTAGTTAGATTTAAGAGAATTTTTTTTTTTCAAATATGAAGAAACGTCTTTATAATATTTTTTTTTACAGATATATGCATTACACAATTGAATTTATAAACATTTCCAAAATTTACAAATATTTACTGAAAGCTAACAAACGTACTGATACATAACACGAAAATGCGCTAACACTTCCTGTGTCCAGAATGGAACAGGCTTAATTGCTTGTTTTTTTTAATCTTTGGTGTCTCACCCCCTGAAAGGTGTCTCTTGGGTACAATGAGTGAATTGGTGAAGTTGTAGCTCATTTGAACAACATTTAGAGGTCCCCCCAAGAGCTTTTAAAATTCCAGTATAAGGCCAACATAAAAATCCAGACGAATCATGGCTCAAATAATTTGCAGTTTTTGCATGCCATAGTTGAATAAAATGAAGTTTAAATATACTTATATTTATCTCATTGCTACCATTAACTAGAGTTGAAATTGTGTGATTCTTAATTAGAAAATGTAATAAATGCTAGAAAACATATAAAATACCTATTGTGCATAATTTAAGCAATGTGCATATTTTTTGAAGATTTAATTTTTTTAAACTAAGTATGCTAAATTGTCAGGCATCATATCACCAAAAGTTGCTGCAGTGCTGGACAGAACGAACACCAGCATTAGAAAATCAACAATGATACTTGCATCCGCATTCAACGAAGCTGGTGTTCCGACATCTGACATTTTCCAAGAGCACAATGCATCGTCATCGCAAGCTTTGTCGTCAACAAGCTGCAGCATGTATAAAAGAAGACTATATTCCCTCAAAATCAATTGTACATTGGGATGGTAAGCTATTGCCCGATGTTACCGGACATGTTACCAACAACGGCGATCGATTACCTGTCCTGCTCTCGTCACTTGTCGATGGCACTACAAAGCTTCTTGGTGTTCCCAAGTTAGCATCCGGGTCAGGATGGGTAGCTGCTGATGCAGTATATGAACATATCAAATCATGGAAGTGCGAATCTATGGTCATCGGCATGTGCTTCGACACTACGGCTTCCAATACTGGAAGACTCAATGGAACTTGCACTCTGTAACCCTGGGACGTAATCTATTATGGATGGCATGCCGTCATCTCATGTTGGAAGTACTCCTTTCCGATGCATTCAATGTTTGTCTTGGACCATCCACTGAACCAGAGATTTTGTTTTTTAAGAGGTTTCGAGAAAAATGGCCAGAATTAAACCACACACCCGAAGCCAGATCGGGTCTGATTCGATTAAAGAATTTATTAATGTTAACTTGAGGTCAGTCATTCATGTGATGATTATTTGGAATTTCTTCTGCTTGCTGCACAAATGGTTGGGTTGGAGGTTGATGTCAGCATTCGCAGACATGGTGTCCTACATAGGGCAATGTGGATGGCGAAAGCAATCTATGCATTGAAAATCGATCTATTGTTTGCAGGCAATGAAACCATATTTCAGTTAACAGCTCGAGAATTACAAGGTAATCAGCGCTTTAATCGGTTTACCATATGTGTTTATCTTCAATCATGGTTTTCATGCAGGTTCACCGCAGATGCACCTGTGAATGATACCTTGTTGATAAAGCGTTTATACGAATATGATGATGCTGTTCTCCGATCGACTGGATTGAAAATGATGGTGCGTCACTCGTGGTACTTAAGTCCGGAACTGTCGACGTTTGCGTTATTTTAAATCCTTTTGTCGGACAAAGAAAAAACTGGCCTTGTTCGGACAATGCAATCAGAACGTGGACCGTATCTCATAAAAACACTATCAAAAAGTGTTATTGATTTGCGTGCTTCTACCACATTTTTTGAAACATCCAACATTGATGCCAGTTTTCTAGATGTTCCTGTTGAAGCCTGGTCAGATACACCATCTTTTAAAGTTGCAGCAGATTTTGTAAAGAATCTGGCTTGTATCAATGACTCTGCAGAGCGAAGTGTAGCATTGATACAAAATTTCAATGACAGTATCACCAAGAATGAAGAACAAAGACAATTATTGCTCCAAGTGGTTGAAAAACATCGGAAAAATTTTGCAGAGTGTAATCGTGAACAGCTGGCTAAAATTTAAATTTGAAGAACTTTTTTTAAATGTTTGTCTTCCCTACAGTACAAAGTACAAAATAAATAGCAGGAATGCTTATTTGCATTGCTTATTATTATTATTTTTCAAGAAGATTGACATTGATTCAAGAATTAACTTGACGAAATGAATAAAACTTTGTTTTTCATAATTTTTTACATAAATTTCAAATTAAAAAATGTAAACCATTCAAGATTTCTATATTTTGTTTCATTTAATATTATAAACAATACTAAGCATCAATTTGTTACTTAATATATCAGTTTCGCATATAATGCAACATTAACGCTGTATTAGATTTGACCGCGAATGATTTTACACCAAAATCTGGAAATTTAAACCTCTTAGAGGACCTCTAAACATTGTCCGAATGAGCTGAAATTTTGCAGGTTAACTACTGTTACCATACAGACATATTCTGTGGTATGAGACATCAACATTTCAAAAGTTCATTTTTTTGGGACACCCTAATATAGATGTGTACAGTAGCTAAATAGTCTTGTACAGTAACAATTTAGATGTGTACAGTAGCTACATAGACTTGTAAAGTAACAATATAGATGTGTACAGTAGCAACATAGACTTGTAAAGTAACAATATAGATGTGTACAGTAGTAACATAGACTTGTACAGTAACAATATAGATGTGTACAGTAACAATATAGATGTTACAGTAGCTATATAGACTTGTACGGTAACAATATAGATGTGTACAGTAACAATATAGATGTGTACAGTAACAATATAGATGTGAACAGTAGTAACATAGACTTGTACAGTAACAATATAGATTGTACAGTAACAATATAGATGTTACAGTAGCTATATAGACTTGTACAGTAACAATATAGATGTGTACAGTAACTACATAGACTTGTAAAACAACTACATAGACATGAATAGTAAGAACATATATTGATCTCATGTTGATCTCTTTATTTTAACTGAATTAAAAAAAAACATTATTTCATCTGCTCTTGGAAAGTTTCTGAACATTCCTAATTCACCCCCTTTGTTTATTGAAAATGTGTAATTATATGTTTAAATCTAATCTTTTAAAAGTAATATAACCCTATTTTAATTTTTTTTTTAAATTTAAATTCAGAAAAACATATAGTAACAGCATTAGTTATTTTATTATTTTACATATTTGTGAACTCTCCATTAGTAGGGCGGCCATATTGAACAGAATAATAACGACCTATGAAATTTTATTTTGTGTACATTCAATGAGTATTTTATTCCGCTGTCGAAAACAGTCTTTATAAAGATCATTGGGACTGAAATGTCACTGCATTTGGCAGATATGTTAAATCAACTGACATTCTAAATTTCAGTGTATTTGGCAGATATGTTAAATCACCTGACATTCTAAATTTCAGTGTTTTGGCAGATATGTTAAATAACTGACATTCTCAATTTCAGTGTATTTGGCAGATATGTTAAATAACTGACATTCTAAATTTCAGTGTATTTGGCAGATATGTTAAATCAACTGACATTCTAAAAAAAAACTATGTCTATTTGCAAAGAAATATTGAACGTGTTTTTCTTAAAGAAAAACGTGTTTATCAATTCAATGATAGCGAGAAACTGTCCATTCTCATGATCGCCTGACTGGACAAGAAGCCAATCAACGGTCAGTATTGAGAGTATAAGGCTGAATAATTTTCTTTATCTCCATTTCAGAACAATATCATTTATGAACTATTTCTTTTTCTGAACAATATCATTTATGAACTATTTCTTTTTCTGAACTGTGTCATTTATGAACTATTTATTTTTCTAAAACTTCATACCACACCCACACACTGTGTTTCACATTCTGTCTTCTAACACTTCATATCACACCCACACATTGTGTTTCACATTCTATCTTCTAACACTTCATATCACACATTGTGTTTCACATTCTGTCTTCTAACACTTCATATATCACACATTGTGTTTCACATTCTGTCTTCTAACACTTCATATCACACATTGTGTTTCACATTCTGTCTTCTAACAATTCAAATCACACTTTAACGTCTTTTATGGTGACAGGTTTAACCAAAACGTCTTTATTGTCTCATGTTGACGGGAATAATCGGGAAATGAACTCGTAATTCACATAATGTAAATCAGGATACATCATGAGGATCCAGGTATCTACCGATGCACCACCCACACACACACACACACACATATATATATATATATATATATATACTCACACACCATTACCCAACCACTCAAACACCCAACTTTCTCTGACTGAGACAACTGAAGTAAACAACATTCTCTGACTGAGACAAACTGAAGTAAACAACATTCTCTGACTGAGACAACTGAAGTAAACAACATTCTCTGACTGAGACAAACTGAAGTAAACAACATTCTCTGACTGAGACAACTGAAGTAAACAACATTCTCTGACTGACACAACTGAAGTAAACAACATTCTCTGTCTGAGACAAACTGAAGTAAACAATATTATCTGAACTGAAACTTAACAAGCATTATTTGATAGAAAGAAATGGAGGACGCTATCGAAACCAGCAGGGACATTTTATCTTGCAGATAATTTGAATTTGTCATCTCTATCTTTCTCAAAAAAAAAAACACACACACGCATTCACACACGTATACACATATAGCTCTCATGGAGTGTAACTGGATTGCAGGATAGATCTATGGCCGGACAAACAGAGTGTATTGAATGAGACAAGACTAATCATTTGTGACCTTATTTGCAAATGACGTCATCTCCCTTGACGTCTTTTATTTACATTTTAAAATACTGAATCAAATCAGTGGCATTGGCTTTTTGTACATTATTGATTCAAACATCAGATAATTTAGCTATGTAGGCCTAACTGTTAGCTATGTAGGCCTAACTGTTAGCTATGTAGGCCTAACTGTTAGCTATGTAGGCCTAACTGTAGCTATGTAGGACTGACTGTTAGCTATGTAGGACTGTTAGCTATGTAGGACTGTTAGCTATGTAGGACTGACTGTTAGCTACGTAGGCCTGACTGTTAGCTATGTAGGACTAACTGTTAGCTATGTAGGCCTGGCTGTTAGCTATGTAGGACTGACTGTTAGCTATGTAGGCCTGACTGTTAGCTATGTAGGACTAACTGTTAGCTATGTAGGACTAACTGTTAGCTATGTAGGCCTGGCTGTTAGCTATGTAGGGCTGACTGTTAGCTATGTAGGACTGACTGTTAGCTACGTAGGCCTGACTGTTAGCTCTGTATGCCTAATTGTTAGCTACGTAGGACTGACTGTTAGCTATGTACGACTGGCTGTTAGCTCTGTAGGACTGACTGTTAGCTATGTACGACTGACTGTTAGCTATGTAGGACTGGCTGTTAGCTCTGTAGGACTGACTGTTAGCTATGTAGGCCTGACTGTTAGCTATGTAGGCCTGACTGTTAGCTATGTAGGACTAACTGTTAGCTCTGTAGGCCTGGTTGTTAGCTACGTAGGACTGACTGTTAGCTATGTACGACTGGCTGTTAGCTCTGTAGGACTGACTGTTAGCTATGTAGGCCTGACTGTTAGCTATGTAGGCCTGACTGTTAGCTATGTAGGACTAACTGTTAGCTATGTAGGCCTGGATGTTAGCTATGTAGGACTGACTGTTAGCTATGTAGGACTGACTGTTAGCTATGTAGGCCTGGATATTAGCTATGTAGGACTGACTGTTAGCTATGTAGGCCTGACTGTTAGCTGTGTAGGCCTGACTGATATCTAATATAGAATACCAGAATGTGAAACTCGACCATGATTTTCACTTTAAAAAATTATTTCAGATGATTGATTCTAATATCTAACATCAGATAATCGATTCCAACACCTAACATCAGATCATTGATTCAAATACCTAAAATCAGATCATTGATTCATGTATCTTAAATGGGTTAATTGCTTTGGGCACCAGATAAGGATTGGAGCATTTTAAGCTTAGATTATTGATTTCAACATGTCAAATTAATTAGTTCAGTTTTGTAGCTAAACGCATTCAGTGGTAGGTGGGAGAATGTTATTACGCACAATGGTTTGTTATGAAACCCTCAAATTCAAAGTACCAAATTTTACTGACATGGTAAGTAAATTAGCTTAAAAGCTAATCAGCTACGAAGCAGGAATCTATTCTAACTCAGCATAAAACCAAATAGACCACAGCTAAAACTATTATGGGTAAAACCGTTTTCATTTGTTGTAGAGATGGCCATCGTGGTAAGGACCTTGTAGATTACATAAAATTAGAAACAAAAACAATTGAGTTATCATGTTTATCTTCTGGTTGATATGCATGTCCCTTCACCCTCCACCATTCATATAGTTATCTCATTCAATCAGGGGGTTGGGCAAATACCGGTACACAGTGGTACACAACACTAGTGGTAAACAGTGGTACACAACAATAGTGGTACACAACACAGTAGTACACAGTGGTACACAACACTAGTGGTAAACAGTTGTACACAATACTAGTAGTGCACAACACAGTAGTACACAGTGTTACACAACACTAGTGGTTAACAGTGGTACACAACACTAGTGGTGCAAAACACAGCAGTACACAGTGGTACACAACACTAGTGGCACACAAAATTAGTGGTACACAACATTAGTGGTAAGCAACACTAGTGGCACAAACATTACCGGTACAGAACATTAGTGGTACACAACATTCGTGGTACACAGTGGCACACAACACTAGTGGTATATTTTAAAATACCCGCTTCTCTTTAAGCCAGGTGAATTTCGATATAAAATTGTTGTAAACAGGTGGTGGTTTTTTCCTCTAAAATTTCATGGTGTCTGTTTTTGTTTTCAAAGTTTTCTTTTAGCAGTAACCAAGGGTATATGCTGGCACACATCCCGGAAGTCGAATTAGGCGTTTTATATAGAAATCAGCTGTTATGTCATTAATGAGTACATTACATTTGGTTGAACTTATGTTTTAAAGTAAATTATTGGTAGATGATTTACTATTGATGAGTTCATCAACATTAAATTTTATATGGGATTCCAAAGTTATCTACAAACAAAATGGACCATACCCACTATCTGGTATCTCCCAAGTTTAACATGTTATTTAATTGTTAGCATTAACCTAGGTCAAAAAAAAAAAGACTGCATGCTTCATAAACATCGTGTGTGAGAGATATTACTTAATTGATTGGTCACCAGAGAAGTGCAGGAAACTAGGTCGCTAATTTAAAGTCAGGTTTCTATACGTCACTAGAGTGACACCAGCTGCACTCCTCACGTACAGTTATCTAAAGTTGGTTCTTTAAATTTTCACCAACTTGTGTTTTTTGTTTCTCAATATGGTGGTGGTGGGGGAGGGGGGGTCTACGTATTCTGATACTAAATGTTAGTTTTATATATAAATAGAATAGTTTCTAGTATTATATATGCATACATAATTTATTCCTAGACATTCCAGAGTAAGACAGTATGGCAGCAGACTATCAACGAGTTGTTGTTCTTGCTGCAGATCTCAGTGAACATTCAGAGAAAGCGTTCAACTGTGAGTATTTGCTTCATTGAAATAAAACAAAAAAATAACAACAGAGAAACATTTTTTTTTTCATTTTCAATAGAACTTACATTTATCTACTTATAGCATCATATTTTTATTGAACTTTGAACTCATGCAACATGGCATCATAGTCTTATATATCTATGTATGACATGATCTCACAATTAAATGAATGAACTCATGCAACATGGCATTATAGTCTTATATATCTATGTATGACATGATCTCACAATTAAATGAATGAACTCATGCAACATGGCATTATAGTCTTATATATCTATGTATGACATGATCTCACAATGAAATGGAGGAAATAAAAGACACAGATGTAAACAAGAAAATAATAATTAATATTTAGGTGGAATTGAAGTCGATATAACACATTCCGGTTAATGAGAACAGTTTGGTGGGTGCCATAGAATGAAGACCAATAAAAAAGATGTATAAGCACCAGCGTCTAATTGAGGTGCATCCATAGATTTCTTTGTAAAAACCATGTCAGCGGAAGATTGTTTAACAATGACATGAATGAGAAAGCCCAGGAGACTAAATATTTGAGTAGTGTCTGGTGATAATCTGTTATATCGGAAAGGTTGTAGAGTGTCTGGATATAATATGTTATATCGGAAAGGTTGGAAGTAGTTGTGGTATGTTGTATAACTCAAACTATTAAAATTATATCGAATCCCTAAATGTTTAATAAAGCGGGGTGGGTGGGGAAGATCTTAAAAGATATAAAATGAAATGCAGGGGAGATGACTCGAAATGACACGACAAAGAGAGGAACAGAGAGACCTATCCACGGAGAAACCTATCCACGGAGAGACCTATCCTCGGAAAGACCTATCCACGGAGAGGCCTATCCACGGAGAGACCTATCCACGGAGAGACCTATCCACGACATAGATGAAATAGAGATAATATCAATAGAACAAGGGCGATCATAACTCTTAGAAAAAATGTATTGTTATTTCTATGCTGTATTCGAGGCACAAATGAACATAGATTTATATATCTGTATAATTTATTAGACTAACATCATATATGGTATATATTTAAATGAAAGTTATATATATTTAAACTTGCAATAATTTTATTTTGAATGAATATGCAAACTATATTCAATAAACACAGTACCATTATATAACAATTTCTATAAATATTTCTATGACCGGCAACATTCAGGTTTCGTAACTGCCAAATACATATTCAAAATTATACAGATTACGCAAGCCTCGTTCTGTGGGCTCTAAGAGACTAAGTCTCAACCCGCAGAATACTGAGAGTTCAAAGAGCCTCGTTTTGAAACAATGTTTTCATCGCTGCCATTAATTATATTTTCACTCATCGGTACTTTCTTCGAATAAAAATGATTATTTTATAGGCTATACAAATATCATAAAAACCCATGAACTCGTGAATTAAATAATATACTATATACTATCGTTTTTTATATCTATAAAACAAATTGAAAGCTTTTTCATTAAAATTTCATGTCTTGAAAAAACAAAACAAAGAAGTATAAATAGGTCTGTGGGTTCTTATGAATGGAAAGCGTCATTGGAAACAAAAGCGAATAACAACAATTGCGCGAGAGGTTTTAACACAAAAAACCGACGACTACATATATATATATATATATATATATATATATATATATATATATATATATATATATATATATATATATATTTACTGCAAGATGCTTAGCATTCTGTGAATTGAACTGCTAAAGCTGAACTGTATTTATTTTCGCTTGTTCTGGACATATATTTCATTTAAAATTTACATTTTATTTAAGTTAATCTATATGAAAAAATGTTGTGCTTTCAATTTTTTTTTCTTATATACTTCAAGTTGCGCAAAAATCATAATATCGAAGAAGAATGATTTGGCCTAGAATGTTACTAGCCAGTGTAAAGGTTTGGGGAAAGCATGCTATCCAGAAACTTCAAGAAATAGTGAATCAATCACCATTTATACAATTCAACCTGTAGACATGAATCAATCACCATTTATATAATTCAACCTGTAGACATAAATCAATCACCATTTATATAATTCAACCTGTAGACACAAATCAATCACCATTTATATAATTCAACCTGTAGACATAAATCAATCACCAATTACACAATTCAACCTGTAGATATGAATAATTATTCACATCTACTTTGTTTAATAATTGAGTGTGAATGGGTGTTAAATGAATCACTTATGCCCCCATTTTGTCTAGTATAGCTCAGAGATATCTAAGGTACATCCTCTAATTCTGATATTTTTAAAGTTTGCAAATGACAATGTTCAAATTCGTCACCCACGAGATGATTACAGAGAATTTTAGGAACTGGCTGTCATATTTCTTGGAGGAACACCACCACGTGGGATTCATTTCCATGCTCCAGGAGCTGTACACAGAGCACGTTGGATGGCAAGAATAATTTATTGCTACAAAATGTGGATGTTTAAGAAGCAGTTTAAGCTGAAGCCTTCTGAAGAACAATGACTGTTTCAGTTCCTCTGTTTTGTTTCCAGTACTTATATGAAACTGTGGTTTCAAGCTCCACAGCCAGCAAGGGCGCCATCACATGACCTACAATTTCTGAAGGATTTAGAAAAATATAACTCCGTTAATTCAGTTATTGGAAAAGCAGCAAAAAAAAAAAGCTTTCGGTCGACATTTATGGTATCTAAGTAAAATTACAGTGGGCCTCGCTTTTTTTGATGAAAATATTGATACCAAGCAAAAGGTTCAGATGCTTAAAAATATGCAAGAAAAACCCGGATCTTCAAATCGATCTCAGCGTCATATTCCAATGGATTCTATGCAGACCAGCCCATCAGCGTCTTTGTTACAAACAATACAAAGGCATTTTTCTCCATTCTTGGTTTGCCACATTCATTCCTGGAGATGTCCCCTGAAACATGGAGCAGCAACAATGGATACAAACGTGCAGAAAAGGTTGTAACCAATTTGAAAGTTGTTAATGACACAGCCGAAAGAGGAGTGAAACTGCAGAAAAGAAGACCAGAAGCAATTCTTACTTCAGGTGGTGCAAGAACACCGACGATTATATCCGGATGCATAGTTGACCACAGTGGTTACTTGACTAGCAAAAAGCAGTCAGTGAATATGACATCCATAAATAGTAAACACTTTGCTTTGTTGCATTCTCTATTATTTTATTTGTTTTGAGGTTATTTCATGTTTAACACTAAACAATTAACATAAACCTTTAAATTACTATTTAGTACCAAATCAATGTTTCCATTGCCTTTGTGCAACCCCTAAATATTTCACGATTGTATTCATTTTTTTTTCAGAAAACACTTTTTTTTCTGGCAGAACACAATGCAGGCCTTAAATTTAGAAAAATCGAAAGAAAAAATTTTTGGGCCATATATATATATATATATATATATATATATATATATATATATATATATATATATATATATATATATAATTCCCTTAATCGATGTGGTCATTAAAATCACAACTCACCCACAAGATGATTTAGTCAACAAAATCACAACTCACCCACAGAAACCCTACTAGCCCATAAGATGATTTGACTAACTAAAGCACAACTCATCCACGAATGGCAAACAATTCGGAAAATGAAAATATCCTTTTTTGTGAAAGAAACTTCATTTTTCGTAAACCAAAAAGAAAATCAATAAAACTAGCTAGTCATTGGAAAAAAACAAATTTGATTATTTTTAAATTACACCCTTTTAAACGGCTCTTACGTAAATGTACTGTTAAATCCAAGTCTTTACTAACAAACAATATGAGAGTTAACACACAGACAACGAAAACTACAAAGAACTTTGATATTGGGAAGATTGCCCATCAAGTCAAACATCACGACAGATCGATGTAAGGAGATTATGTGAAAAATAACAAGCTTAGTTGATAGTCATGTCACTCAAACAGTGCCGTGACGGCATACTGACACTGTCATGTGTCGATGTATAAACAAAATATCTGACACGATTATTTGTTCATAAGATCTGACATATAAGTGTTATACAATATCTGACATAAATGTGTTTTATATCTGACATATATGTGTTTAAAATATTTGACATATATGTGTTTAAAATACCTGACATATATGTGATTAAAATACCTGATATATATGTGTTTAAAATACCGGACATATATGTGTTTAAAATACCTGACATATATGTGTTTAAAATACCTGACATATATGTGTTTAAAATACCTGACATATATGTGTTTAAAATACCTGACATATATGTGTTCTTAAAAGATCCGACTCTCAGTCAGCCCAATGGTGTGATGGAGTTCAACTGCTGACATTATTTAAACCAAGCGCTATGTCTATGACACATATCTGGTATGAATTATATTCGTAAAATGTATTAATGCAATATTTCTCTGTTTATAGTGGATTCGTTGAATGCGTTTATTTCCAGGGTATGTTGAGAACTTTCACAAACCAGATAATAAAGTAGTTGTGGTCCATACTCCAGAGTACAGCATGGGACATTCTGAGATGAGTACGTTGTTGCTAATCGTAAAACTTAAAATCAAATATATAGATTATATGTTTTTTAAATTTAGTTCTATATGTGACTGACAGAACGTAATTCTCATTAATTCTAATCTATACATTTGAAGAATTCTTTGTGTTCATACAAATGATTGGCGCTTACACCAACATACATTATGTACATTTACAACCAAGTACATTTGGTACATTTACAACAAAATACACTAGGTACAATTACAACAAAATACACGAGGTATATTTACAACAAAATACACGATGTACACAACGACATACACTTGGCAGTGGCGTCACTAGGGGGGTGCGAGCCGCGCCGGTGACACCAAAATAAGCTATTCTAAATTTCATAGCAGAAAGAACTCGTCTTGTCGTGTTTTATAACCGATCATTGTCAAAAACATTAGCAGTAGCACAGGGTGCCACCATACACAGCAGTAGCACAGGGTGCCACCATACAGAGCAGTAACACAACGTGCCACCATACAGAGCAGTAGCACAGGATACCACCATACAGAGCAGTAACACAACGTGCCACCATACAGAGCAGTAGCACAGGGTGCCACCATACAGAGAAGTAGCACAGGGTGCCACTATACAGAGCAGTAGCACAGGGTGCCATTATTCAGAGCAGTAGCACAGGTTGCCACTATACAAAGCGTATGCAGCGTAGGTAAATGAAAACAAAACAAAGCTGCTCGGGTCAGTCTGGAATTTTTTGCAAACGCACTAAAAAATGACGCATGTAGTCACGTGGTTTCATGAAATTGGTGACGTAGTTTAGAAAGTAAGTTTAATGAAAGTAATATACATCTTTCTGAAATACAGTGAGTAATATACATCTTTCTGAAATACAGTGAGTAATATACATCTTTCTGAAATACAGTGAGTAATATACATCTTTCTGAAATACAGTCAGTAATATACATCTTTCTGAAATACAGCACAGCTTTCTGAAATACAGTCAGTAATATACATCTTCGTGAAATGCAGTCGGTAATATACATTTTTCTGAAATACAGCACAGCTTTCTGAAATACAGTCAGTAATATACATCTTTCAGAAATACAGTCGGTAATATACATCTTTCTGAAATACAGTCAGTATTATAAAGCTTTCTGACATAGAGTAAGTAATATACATCTTTCTGAAATACAGTGAGTAATATACATCTTTCTGAAATACAGTCAGTAATATACATCTTTCTGAAATACAGTGAGTAATATACATCTTTCTGAAATACAGCACATCTTTCTGAAATACAGTCAGTAATACACATCTTCTGAAATACACACTGTATTATACGTCTTTCTAAAATACAGTCAGTAATATTATCTTTCTGAAATGCAGTTAGTATTCTACAGCTTTCTGACATAGAGTCAGTATTATACGTCTTTCTGAAAAACAGTCAGTTTTATACAGCTTTCTGAAATACAGTCAGTAATATACATCTGCGTGAAATACAGTCGGTAATATACATCTTTCTGAAATACAGCACAGCTTTTTGAAATACAGTCTGTAATATACATCTTTCTGAAATACAGTCAGTATTAT
>JAGDYQ010000046.1:2596869-2631446 GCA_021962125.1 Bulinus truncatus | reverse complement strand
TAAATTACAGATACATAATGGTAAGATACGTACTATTTGATTTAAACAACATATACATAATGGTAAGATACGTACCTACTGATTTAAACAACATATACATAATGGTAAGATAAGTACCTATTGATTTAAACAACAGATACATAATGGTAAGATACGTACCTACTGATTTAAATTACAGATACATAATGGTAAGATACGTACCATTTGATTTAAACAACATATACATAATGGTAAGATACGTACCTACTGATTTAAACAACAGATATATAATGGTAAGATACGTACCTACTGATTTAAACAACATATACATAATGGTAAGATACGTACCTACTGATTTAAACAACATATACATAATGGTAAGATACGTACCTACTGATTTAAACAACATATACATAATGGTAAGATAAGTAGCTATTGATTTAAACAACATATACATAATGGTAAGATACGTACCTATTGATTTAAACAACATATACATAATGGTAAGATACGTACCTACTGATTTAAACAACATATACATAATGGTAAGATACGTACCTACTGATTTAAACAACATATACATAATGGTAAGATACGTACCTACTGATTTAAACAACATATACATAATGGTAAGATACGTACCTACTGATTTAAACAACATATACATAATGGTAAGATACGTACCTATTGATTTAAACAACATATACATAATGGTAAGATACTTACCTACTGATTTAAACAACATATACATAATGGTAAGATACGTACCTATTGATTTAAACAACATATACATAATGGTAAGATACGTACCTATTGATTTAAACAACATATACATAATGGTAAGATACGTACCTATTGATTTAAACAACATATACATAATGGTAAGATACGTACCTACTGATTTAAACAACATATACATAATGGTAAGATACGTACCTACTGATTTAAACAACATATACATAATGGTAAGATACGTACCTATTGATTTAAACAACATATACATAATGGTAAGATACGTACCTACTGATTTAAACAACATA
Source organism: Bulinus truncatus (assembly GCA_021962125.1). Lineage (NCBI taxonomy): Eukaryota > Metazoa > Mollusca > Gastropoda > Planorbidae > Bulinus > Bulinus truncatus. The sequence goes on along the minus strand of JAGDYQ010000046.1, from coordinate 2,630,427 downwards.
TACATAATGGTAAGATACGTACCTATTGATTTAAACAACAGATACATAATGGTAAGATACGTACCTACTGATTTAAACAACATATACATAATGGTAAGATACGTACCTACTGATTTAAACAACATATACATAATGGTAAGATACGTACCTATTGATTTAAACAACATATACATAATGGTAAGATACGTACCTATTGATTTAAACAACATATACATAATGGTAAGATACGTACCTATTGATTTAAACAACATATACATAATGGTAAGATACGTACCTACTGATTTAAACAACATATACATAATGGTAAGATACGTACCTATTGATTTAAACAACAGATACATAATGGTAAGATACGTACCTACTGATTTAAACAACATATACATAATGGTAAGATACGTACCTATTGATTTAAACAACATATACATAATGGTAAGATACGTACCTATTGATTTAAACAACATATACATAATGGTAAGATACGTACCTATTGATTTAAACAACATATACATAATGGTAAGATACGTACCTACTGATTTAAACAACATATACATAATGGTAAGATACGTACCTATTGATTTAAACAACAGATACATAATGGTAAGATACGTACCTACTGATTTAAACAACATATACATAATGGTAAGATACGTACCTACTGATTTAAACAACATATACATAATGGTAAGATACGTACCTACTGATTTAAACAACATATACATAATGGTAAGATACGTACCTACTGATTTAAACAACATATACATAATGGTAAGATACGTACCTACTGATTTAAACAACATATACATAATGGTAAGATACGTACCTACTGATTTAAACAACATATACATAATGGTAAGATACGTACCTACTGATTTAAACAACATATACATAATGGTAAGATACGTACCTACTGATTTAAACAACATATACATAATGGTAAGATACGTACCTACTGATTTAAACAACATATACATAATGGTAAGATACGTACCTACTGATTTAAACAACATATACATAATGGTAAGATACGTACCTATTGATTTAAACAACATATACATAATGGTAAGATACTTACCTACTGATTTAAACAACATATACATAATGGTAAGATAAGTACCTATTGATTTAAACAACATATACATAATGGTAAGATACGTACCTATTGATTTAAATTACAGATACCTAATGGTAAGATACGTACCTACTGATTTAAACAACATATACATAATGGTAAGATACGTACCTATTGATTTAAACAACATATACATAATGGTAAGATACGTACCTACTGATTTAAACAACATATACATAATGGTAAGATACGTACCTATTGATTTAAACAACATATACATAATGGTAAGATACGTACCTACTGATTTAAACAACAGATACATAATGGTAAGATACGTACCTATTGATTTAATCAACAGATACATAATGGTAAGATACGTACCTACTGATTTAAACAACATATACATAATCGTAAGATAAGTAGCTATTGATTTAAACAACATATACATAATGGTAAGATACGTACCTACTGATTTAAATAACATATACATAGTGGTAAGATAAGTACCTACTGATTTAAACAACATATACATAATGGTAAGATACGTACCTACTGATTTAAACAACAGATACATAATGGTAAGATACGTACCTATTGATTTAAACAACTGATTCATAATGGTAAGATACGTACCTACTGATTTAAACAACATATACATAATGGTAAGATACGTACCTACGGATTTAAACAACATATACATAATGGTAAGATACGTACCTACTGATTTAAACAACATATACATAATGGTAAGATAAGTACCTATTGATTTAAACAACATATACATAATGGTAAGATACGTACCTACTGATTTAAATTACAGATACATAATGGTAAGATACGTACCTACTGATTTAAACAGCATATACATAATGGTAAGATAAGTAGCTTTTGATTTAAACAACATATACATAATGTTAAGATACGTACCTATTGATTTAAACAACATATACAAAATGGTAAGATACGTACCTACTGATTTAAAGAACATATACATAATGGTAAGATAAGTACCTATTGATTTAAACAACATATACATAATGGTAAGATACGTACCTATTGATTTAAACAACATATAGATAATAATAAGATACGTACCTACTGATTTAAACAACATATACATAATGGTAAGATACGTACCTATTGATTTAAACAACAGATACATAATGGTAAGATACGTACCTACTGATTTAAACAACATATACATAATGGTAAGATACGTACCTACTGATTTAAACAACATATACATAATGGTAAGATACGTACCTACTGATTTAAACAACATATACATAATGGTAAGATACGTACCTACTGATTTAAACAACAGATACATAATGGTAAGATACGTACCTATTGATTTAAACAACAGATACATAATGGTAAGATACGTACCTACTGATTTAAACAACATATACATAATGGTAAGATACGTACCTACTGATTTAAACAACATATACATAATGGTAAGATACGTACCTACTGATTTAAACAACATATACATAATGGTAAGATAAGTACCTATTGATTTAAACAACATATACATAATGGTAAGATACGTACCTACTGATTTAAATTACAGATACATAATGGTAAGATACGTACCTACTGATTTAAACAGCATATACATAATGGTAAGATAAGTAGCTTTTGATTTAAACAACATACATAATGTTAAGATACGTACCTATTGATTTAAACAACATATACAAAATGGTAAGATACGTACCTACTGATTTAAAGAACATATACATAATGGTAAGATACGTACCTACTGATTTAAACAACATATACCTAATGGTAAGATACGTACCTACTGATTTAAACAACATATACATAATGGTAAGATACGTACCTATTGATTTAAACAATATATACATAATGGTAAGATACGTACCTACTGATTTAAACAACAGATACATAATGGTAAGATACGTACCTATTGATTTAAACAACAGATATATAATGGTAAGATACGTACCTACTGATTTAAACAACATATACATAATGGTAAGATAAGTAGCTACTGATTTAAACAACATATACATAATGGTAAGATACGTACCTACTGATTTAAATAACATATACATAGTGGTAAGATACGTACCTACTGATTTAAACAACATATACATAATGGTAAGATACGTACCTACTGATTTAAACAACAGATACATAATGGTAAGATACGTACCTATTGATTTAAACAACTGATTCATAATGGTAAGATACGTACCTACTGATTTAAACAACATATACATAATGGTAAGATACGTACCTACGGATTTAAACAACATATACATAATGGTAAGATACGTACCTACTGATTTAAACAACATATACATAATGGTAAGATAAGTACCTATTGATTTAAACAACATATACATAATGGTAAGATACGTACCTACTGATTTAAATTACAGATACATAATTGTAAGATACGTACCTACTGATTTAAACAGCATATACATAATGGTAAGATAAGTAGCTTTTGATTTAAACAACATACATAATGTTAAGATACGTACCTATTGATTTAAACAACATATACAAAATGGTAAGATACGTACCTACTGATTTAAAGAACATATACATAATGGTAAGATAAGTACCTATTGATTTAAACAACATATACATAATGGTAAGATACGTACCTATTGATTTAAACAACATATAGATAATAATAAGATACGTACCTACTGATTTAAACAACATATACATAATGGTAAGATAAGTACCTATTGATTTAAACAACAGATACATAATGGTAAGATACGTACCTACTGATTTAAATTACAGATACATAATGGTAAGATACGTACTATTTGATTTAAACAACATATACATAATGGTAAGATACGTACCTACTGATTTAAACAACATATACATTATGGTAAGATAAGTACCTATTGATTTAAACAACAGATACATAATGGTAAGATACGTACATACTGATTTAAATTACAGATACATAATGGTAAGATACGTACCATTTGATTTAAACAACATATACATAATGGTAAGATACGTACCTACTGATTTAAACAACAGATATATAATGGTAAGATACGTACCTACTGATTTAAACAACATATACATAATGGTAAGATAAGTACCTATTGATTTAAACAACATATACATAATGGTAAGATACGTACCTACTGATTTAAATTACAGATACATAATTGTAAGATACGTACCTACTGATTTAAACAGCATATACATAATGGTAAGATAAGTAGCTTTTGATTTAAACAACATACATAATGTTAAGATACGTACCTATTGATTTAAACAACATATACAAAATGGTAAGATACGTACCTACTGATTTAAAGAACATATACATAATGGTAAGATAAGTACCTATTGATTTAAACAACATATACATAATGGTAAGATACGTACCTATTGATTTAAACAACATATAGATAATAATAAGATACGTACCTACTGATTTAAACAACATATACATAATGGTAAGATAAGTACCTATTGATTTAAACAACAGATACATAATGGTAAGATACGTACCTACTGATTTAAATTACAGATACATAATGGTAAGATACGTACTATTTGATTTAAACAACATATACATAATGGTAAGATACGTACCTACTGATTTAAACAACATATACATAATGGTAAGATAAGTACCTATTGATTTAAACAACATATACATAATGGTAAGATACGTACCTACTGATTTAAATTACAGATACATAATGGTAAGATACGTACCTACTGATTTAAACAACATATACATAATGGTAAGATACGTACCTACTGATTTAAACAACAGATACATAATGGTAAGATACGTACCTACTGATTTAAACAACATATACATAATGGTAAGATACGTACCTACTGATTTAAACAACATATACATAATGGTAAGATACGTACCTACTGATTTAAACAACATATACATAATGGTAAGATACGTACCTACTGATTTAAACAACATATACATAATGGTAAGATAAGTACCTATTGATTTAAACAACATATACATAATGGTAAGATACGTACCTACTGATTTAAATTACAGATACATAATTGTAAGATACGTACCTACTGATTTAAACAGCATATACATAATGGTAAGATAAGTAGCTTTTGATTTAAACAACATACATAATGTTAAGATACGTACCTATTGATTTAAACAACATATACAAAATGGTAAGATACGTACCTACTGATTTAAAGAACATATACATAATGGTAAGATAAGTACCTATTGATTTAAACAACATATACATAATGGTAAGATACGTACCTATTGATTTAAACAACATATAGATAATAATAAGATACGTACCTACTGATTTAAACAACATATACATAATGGTAAGATAAGTACCTATTGATTTAAACAACAGATACATAATGGTAAGATACGTACCTACTGATTTAAACAACATATACATAATGGTAAGATACGTACCTATTGATTTAAACAACATATACATAATGGTAAGATACGTACCTACTGATTTAAACAACATATACATAATGGTAAGATAAGTACCTATTGATTTAAACAACAGATACATAATGGTAAGATACGTACCTACTGATTTAAATTACAGATACATAATGGTAAGATACGTACCATTTGATTTAAACAACATATACATAATGGTAAGATACGTACCTACTGATTTAAACAACAGATATATAATGGTAAGATACGTACCTACTGATTTAAACAACATATACATAATGGTAAGATACGTACCTACTGATTTAAACAACAGATACATAATGGTAAGATACGTACCTACTGATTTAAACAACATATACATAATGGTAAGATAAGTAGCTATTGATTTAAACAACATATGCATAATGGTAAGATACGTACCTACTGATTTAAACAACAGATACATAATGGTAAGATACGTACCTACTGATTTAAATTACAGATACATAATGGTAAGATACGTACTATTTGATTTAAACAACATATACATAATGGTAAGATACGTACCTACTGATTTAAACAACATATACATAATGGTAAGATAAGTACCTATTGATTTAAACAACAGATACATAATGGTAAAATACGTACCTACTGATTTAAATTACAGATACATAATGGTAAGATACGTACCTATTGATTTAAACAACATATACATAATGGTAAGATACGTACCTACTGATTTAAACAACATATACATAATGGTAAGATACGTACCTATGATTTAAAACAATACATAATGGTAAGAACGTACCATTGATTTAAACAACATATACATAATGGTAAGATACGTACCTACTGATTTAAACAACATATACATAATGGTAAGATAAGTACCTATTGATTTAAACAACAAATACATAATGGTAAGATACGTACCTACTGATTTAAATTACAGATACATAATGGTAAGATACGTACCTACTGATTTAAACAGCATATACATAATGGTAAGATAAGTAGCTTTTGATTTAAACAACATACATAATGTTAAGATACGTACCTATTGATTTAAACAACATATACAAAATGGTAAGATACGTACCTACTGATTTAAAGAACATATACATAATGGTAAGATACGTACCTACTGATTTAAACAACATATACATAATGGTAAGATACGTACCTATTGATTTAAACAACATATAGATAATGGTAAGATACGTACCTACTGATTTAAACAACATATACATAATGGTAAGATAAGTACCTATTGATTTAAACAACAGATACATAATGGTAAGATACGTACCTACTGATTTAAATTACAGATACATAATGGTAAGATACGTACTATTTGATTTAAACAACATATACATAATGGTAAGATACGTACCTACTGATTTAAACAACATATACATTATGGTAAGATAAGTACCTATTGATTTAAACAACAGATACATAATGGTAAGATACGTACATACTGATTTAAATTACAGATACATAATGGTAAGATACGTACCATTTGATTTAAACAACATATACATAATGGTAAGATACGTACCTACTGATTTAAACAACAGATACATAATGGTAAGATACGTACCTACTGATTTAAACAACATATACATAATGGTAAGATACGTACCTACTGATTTAAACAACAGATACATAATGGTAAGATACGTACCTACTGATTTAAACAACATATACATAATGGTAAGATAAGTAGCTATTGATTTAAACAACATATACATAATGGTAAGATACGTACCTACTGATTTAAACAACAGATACATAATGGTAAGATACGTACCTACTGATTTAAATTACAGATACATAATGGTAAGATACGTACTATTTGATTTAAACAACATATACATAATGGTAAGATACGTACCTACTGATTTAAACAACATATACATAATGGTAAAATAAGTACCTATTGATTTAAACAACAGATACATAATGGTAAAATACGTACCTACTGATTTAAATTACAGATACATAATGGTAAGATACGTACCAATTGATTTAAACAACATATACATAATGGTAAGATACGTACCTACTGATTTAAACAACATATACATAATGGTAAGATAAGTACCTATTGATTTAAACAACATATACATAATGGTAAGATACGTACCTATTGATTTAAACAACAGATACATAATGGTAAGATACGTACCTACTGATTTAAACAACATATACATAATGGTAAGATACGTACCTACTGATTTAAACAACATATACATAATGGTAAGATACGTACCTATTGATTTAAACAACATATACATAATGGTAAGATACGTACCTACTGATTTAAACAACATATACATAATGGTAAGATACGTACCTACTGATTTAAACAACATATACATAATGGTAAGATACGTACCTATTGATTTAAACAACATATACATAATGGTAAGATACGTACCTACTGATTTAAACAACATATACATAATGGTAAGATACGTACCTACTGATTTAAACAACATATACATAATGGTAAGATACGTACCTATTGATTTAAACAACATATACATAATGGTAAGATACGTACCTATTGATTTAAACAACATATACATAATGGTAAGATAAGTACCTATTGATTTAAACAACATATACATAATGGTAAGATACGTACCTACTGATTTAAACAACATATACATAATCGTAAGATAAGTAGCTATTGATTTAAACAACAGATACATAATGGTAAGATACGTACCTACTGATTTAAACAACAGATACATAATGGTAAGTTACGTACCTATTGATTTAATCAACAGATACATAATGGTAAGATACGTACCTACTGATTTAAACAACATATACATAATGGTAAGATACGTACCTACTGATTTAAACAACATATACATAATGGTAAGATACGTACCTACTGATTTAAACAACATATACATAATGGTAAGATACGTACCTATTGATTTAAACAACAGATACATAATGGTAAGATACGTACCTACTGATTTAAACAACATATACATAATGGTAAGATACGTACCTACTGATTTAAACAACATATACATAATCGTAAGATAAGTAGCTATTGATTTAAACAACATATACATAATGGTAAGATACGTACCTACTGATTTAAACAACATATACATAATGGTAAGATACGTACCTACTGATTTAAACAACATATACATAATCGTAAGATAAGTAGCTATTGATTTAAACAACAGATACATAATGGTAAGATACGTACCTACTGATTTAAACAACATATATATAATGGTAAGATAAGTACCTATTGATTTAAACAACAGATACATAATGGTAAGATACGTACCTACTGATTTAAACAACATATACATAATGGTAAGATACGTACCTACTGATTTAAACAACATATACATAATGGTAAGATACGTACCTACTGATTTAAACAACATATACATAATGGTAAGATACGTACCTACTGATTTAAACAACATATACATAATGGTAAGATACGTACCTATTGATTTAAACAACATATACATAATGGTAAGATACGTACCTACTGATTTAAACAACATATACATAATGGTAAGATACGTACCTATTGATTTAAACAACATATACATAATGGTAAGATACGTACCTACTGATTTAAACAACATATACATAATGGTAAGATACGTACCTATTGATTTAAACAACATATACATAATGGTAAGATACGTACCTACTGATTTAAACAACATATACATAATGGTAAGATACGTACCTATTGATTTAAACAACATATACATAATGGTAAGATACGTACCTACTTGATTTAAACAACATATACATAATGGTAAGATACGTACCTACTGATTTAAACAACATATACATAATGGTAAGATACGTACCTATTGATTTAAACAACATATACATAATGGTAAGATACGTACCTACTGATTTAAACAACATATACATAATGGTAAGATACGTACCTATTGATTTAAACAACATATACATAATGGTAAGATACGTACCTATTGATTTAAACAACATATACATAATGGTAAGATACGTACCTACTGATTTAAACAACATATACATAATGGTAAGATACGTACCTATTGATTTAAACAACATATACATAATGGTAAGATACGTACCTACTGATTTAAACAACATATACATAATGGTAAGATACGTACCTACTGATTTAAACAACATATACATAATGGTAAGATACGTACCTACTGATTTAAACAACATATACATAATGGTAAGATACGTACCTACTGATTTAAACAACATATACATAATGGTAAGATACGTACCTATTGATTTAAACAACATATACATAATGGTAAGATACGTACCTACTGATTTAAACAACATATACATAATGGTAAGATACGTACCTACTGATTTAAACAACATATACATAATGGTAAGATACGTACCTACTGATTTAAACAACATATACATAATGGTAAGATACGTACCTATTGATTTAAACAACATATACATAATGGTAAGATACGTACCTACTGATTTAAACAACATATACATAATGGTAAGATACGTACCTACTGATTTAAACAACATATACATAATGGTAAGATACGTACCTATTGATTTAAACAACATATACATAATGGTAAGATACGTACCTACTGATTTAAACAACATATACATAATGGTAAGATACGTACCTACTGATTTAAACAACATATACATAATGGTAAGATACGTACCTACTGATTTAAACAACATATACATAATGGTAAGATACGTACCTACTGATTTAAACAACATATACATAATGGTAAGATACGTACCTATTGATTTAAACAACATATACATAATGGTAAGATACGTACCTATTGATTTAAACAACATATACATAATGGTAAGATACGTACCTACTGATTTAAACAACATATACATAATGGTAAGATACGTACCTACTGATTTAAACAACATATACATAATGGTAAGATACGTACCTACTGATTTAAACAACATATACATAATGGTAAGATACGTACCTATTGATTTAAACAACATATACATAATGGTAAGATACGTACCTACTGATTTAAACAACATATACATAATGGTAAGATAAGTACCTATTGATTTAAACAACAGATACATAATGGTAAGATACGTACCTACTGATTTAAACAACATATACATAATGGTAAGATAAGTACCTACTGATTTAAACAACATATACATAATGGTAAGATACGTACCTACTGATTTAAACAACATATACATAATGGTAAGATACGTACCTACTGATTTAAACAACAGATACATAATGGTAAGATACGTACCTACTGATTTAAACAACAGATACATAATGGTAAGTTACGTACCTATTGATTTAATCAACAGATACATAATGGTAAGATACGTACCTACTGATTTAAACAACATATACATAATGGTAAGATACGTACCTACTGATTTAAACAACATATACATAATGGTAAGATACGTACCTACTGATTTAAACAACATATACATAATGGTAAGATAAGTACCTATTGATTTAAACAACATATACATAATGGTAAGATACGTACCTACTGATTTAAATTACAGATACATAATGGTAAGATACGTACCTACTGATTTAAACAACATATACATAATGGTAAGATAAGTACCTAGTGATTTAAACAACATATACATAATGTTAAGATACGTACCTATTGATTTAAACAACATATACAAAATGGTAAGATACGTACCTACTGATTTAAAGAACATATACATAATGGTAAGATAAGTACCTATTGATTTAAACAACATATACATAATGGTAAGATACGTACCTATTGATTTAAACAACATATAGATAATGGTAAGATACGTACCTACTGATTTAAACAACATATACATAATGGTAAGATACGTACCTATTGATTTAAACAACAGATACATAATGGTAAGATACGTACCTACTGATTTAAATTACAGATACATAATGGTAAGATACGTACTATTTGATTTAAACAACATATACATAATGGTAAGATACGTACCTACTGATTTAAACAACATATACATAATGGTAAGATAAGTACCTATTGATTTAAACAACAGATACATAATGGTAAGATACGTACATACTGATTTAAACAACAGATACATAATGGTAAGATACGTACCATTTGATTTAAACAACATATACATAATGGTAAGATACGTACCTACTGATTTAAACAACATATACATAATGGTAAGATACGTACCTACTGATTTAAACAACATATACATAATGGTAAGATAAGTACCTATTGATTTAAACAACATATACATAATGGTAAGATACGTACCTACTGATTTAAATTACAGATACATAATGGTAAGATACGTACCTACTGATTTAAACAACATATACATAATGGTAAGATAAGTAGCTAGTGATTTAAACAACATACATAATGGTAAGATACGTACCTATTGATTTAAACAACATATACATAATGGTAAGATACGTACCTACTGATTTAAACAACATATACATAATGGTAAGATAAGTACCTATTGATTTAAACAACATATACATAATGGTAAGATACGTACCTATTGATTTAAACAACATATAGATAATAATAAGATACGTACCTACTGATTTAAACAACATATACATAATGGTAAGATAAGTACCTATTGATTTAAACAACAGATACATAATGGTAAGATACGTACCTACTGATTTAAATTACAGATACATAATGGTAAGATACGTACTATTTGATTTAAACAACATATACATAATGGTAAGATACGTACCTACTGATTTAAACAACATATACATAATGGTAAGATAAGTAGCTACTGATTTAAACAACATATACATAATGGTAAGATACGTACCTACTGATTTAAATAACATATACATAGTGGTAAGATAAGTACCTACTGATTTAAACAACATATACATAATGGTAAGATACGTACCTACTGATTTAAACAACAGATACATAATGGTAAGATACGTACCTATTGATTTAAACAACTGATTCATAATGGTAAGATACGTACCTACTGATTTAAACAACATATACATAATGGTAAGATACGTACCTACTGATTTAAACAACATATACATAATGGTAAGATACGTACCTACTGATTTAAACAACATATACATAATGGTAAGATAAGTACCTATTGATTTAAACAACATATACATAATGGTAAGATACGTACCTACTGATTTAAATTACAGATACATAATTGTAAGATACGTACCTACTGATTTAAACAGCATATACATAATGGTAAGATAAGTAGCTTTTGATTTAAACAACATACATAATGTTAAGATACGTACCTATTGATTTAAACAACATATACAAAATGGTAAGATACGTACCTACTGATTTAAAGAACATATACATAATGGTAAGATAAGTACCTATTGATTTAAACAACATATACATAATGGTAAGATACGTACCTATTGATTTAAACAACATATAGATAATAATAAGATACGTACCTACTGATTTAAACAACATATACATAATGGTAAGATAAGTACCTATTGATTTAAACAACAGATACATAATGGTAAGATACGTACCTACTGATTTAAATTACAGATACATAATGGTAAGATACGTACTATTTGATTTAAACAACATATACATAATGGTAAGATACGTACCTACTGATTTAAACAACATATACATTATGGTAAGATAAGTACCTATTGATTTAAACAACAGATACATAATGGTAAGATACGTACATACTGATTTAAATTACAGATACATAATGGTAAGATACGTACCATTTGATTTAAACAACATATACATAATGGTAAGATACGTACCTACTGATTTAAACAACAGATATATAATGGTAAGATACGTACCTACTGATTGAAACAACATATACATAATGGTAAGATACGTACCTACTGATTTAAACAACAGATACATAATGGTAAGATACGTACCTACTGATTTAAACAACATATACATAATGGTAAGATAAGTAGCTATTGATTTAAACAACATATGCATAATGGTAAGATACGTACCTACTGATTTAAACAACAGATACATAATGGTAAGATACGTACCTACTGATTTAAATTACAGATACATAATGGTAAGATACGTACTATTTGATTTAAACAGCATATACATAATGGTAAGATACGTACCTACTGATTTAAACAACATATACATAATGGTAAAATAAGTACCTATTGATTTAAACAACAGATACATAATGGTAAAATACGTACCTACTGATTTAAATTACAGATACATAATGGTAAGATACGTACCATTTGATTTAAACAACATATACATAATGGTAAGATACGTACCTACTGATTTAAACAACATATACATACTGGTAAGATACGTACCTAATGATTTAAATTACAGATACATAATGGTAAGAAACGTACCATTTGATTTAAACAACATATACATAATGGTAAGATACGTACCTACTGATTTAAACAACATATACATAATGGTAAGATAAGTACCTATTGATTTAAACAACATATACATAATGGTAAGATACGTACCTACTGATTTAAATTACAGATACATAATGGTAAGATACGTACCTACTGATTTAAACAGCATATACATAATGGTAAGATAAGTAGCTTTTGATTTAAACAACATACATAATGTTAAGATACGTACCTATTGATTTAAACAACATATACAAAATGGTAAGATACGTACCTACTGATTTAAAGAACATATACATAATGGTAAGATATGTACCTATTGATTTAAACAACATATACATAATGGTAAGATACGTACCTATTGATTTAAACAACATATAGATAATAATAAGATACGTACCTACTGATTTAAACAACATATACATAATGGTAAGATAAGTACCTATTGATTTAAACAACAGATACATAATGGTAAGATACGTACCTACTGATTTAAATTACAGATACATAATGGTAAGATACGTACTATTTGATTTAAACAACATATACATAATGGTAAGATACGTACCTACTGATTTAAACAACATATACATAATGGTAAGATAAGTACCTATTGATTTAAACAACAGATACATAATGGTAAGATACGTACATACTGATTTAAATTACAGATACATAATGGTAAGATACGTACCATTTGATTTAAACAACATATACATAATGGTAAGATACGTACCTACTGATTTAAACAACAGATATATAATGGTAAGATACGTACCTACTGATTTAAACAACATATACATAATGGTAAGATACGTACCTACTGATTTAAACAACAGATACATAATGGTAAGATACGTACCTACTGATTTAAACAACATATACATAATGGTAAGATAAGTAGCTATTGATTTAAACAACATATGCATAATGGTAAGATACGTACCTACTGATTTAAACAACAGATACATAATGGTAAGATACGTACCTACTGATTTAAATTACAGATACATAATGGTAAGATACGTACTATTTGATTTAAACAACATATACATAATGGTAAGATACGTACCTACTGATTTAAACAACATATACATAATGGTAAAATAAGTACCTATTGATTTAAACAACAGATACATAATGGTAAGATACGTACCTACTGATTTAAATTACAGATACATAATGGTAAGATACGTACCATTTGATTTAAACAACATATACATAATGGTAAGATACGTACCTACTGATTTAAACAACATATACATAATGGTAAGATAAGTACCTATTGATTTAAACAACATATACATAATGGTAAGATACGTACCTATTGATTTAAATTACAGATACCTAATGGTAAGATACGTACCTACTGATTTAAACAGCATATACATAATGGTAAGATAAGTAGCTCTTGATTTAAACAACATACATAATGTTAAGATACGTACCTATTGATTTTAACAACATATACAAAATGGTAAGATACGTACCTACTGATTTAAAGAACATATACATAATGGTAAGATACGTACCTACTGATTTAAACAACATATACATAATGGTAAGATACGTACCTATTGATTTAAACAACATATAGATAATGGTAAGATACGTACCTACTGATTTAAACAACATATACATAATGGTAAGATACGTACCTACTGATTTAAACAACATATACATAATGGTAAGATACGTACCTATTGATTCAAACAACATATACATAATGGTAAGATAAGTACCTATTGATTTAAACAACATATTCATAATGGTAAGATAAGAAGTTATTGATTTAAACAACATATAAATAATGGTAAGATACGTACCTACTGATTTAAACAGCATATACATAATGGTAAGATAAGTAGCTCTTGATTTAAACAACATACATAATGTTAAGATACGTACCTACTGATTTAAACAACAGATACATAATGGTAAGATACGTAGCTATTGATTTAAACAACAGATTCATAATGGTAAGATACGTACCTACTGATTTAAACAACATATACATAATGGTAAGATACGTACCTACTGATTTAAACAACATATACATAATGGTAAGATACGTACCTACTGATTTAAACAACATATACATAATGGTAAGATACGTACCTATTGATTTAAACAACAGATACATAATGGTAAGATACGTACCTACTGATTTAAACAACATATACATAATGGTAAGATACGTACCTACTGATTTAAACAACAGATACATAATGGTAAGATACGTACCTATTGATTTAAACAACAGACACATAATGGTAAGATAAGTACCTACTGATTTAAACAACATATACATAATGGTAAGATACGTACCTACTGATTTAAACAACATATACATAATGGTAAGATACGTACCTATTGATTTAAACAACATATACATAATGGTAAGATACGTACCTACTGATTTAAACAACATATACATAATGGTAAGATACGTACCTATTGATTTAAACAACAGATACATAATGGTAAGATACGTACCTACTGATTTAAACAACATATACATAATGGTAAGATACGTACCTATTGATTTAAACAACATATACATAATGGTAAGATACGTACCTACTGATTTAAACAACAGATACATAATGGTAAGATACGTACCTACTGATTTAAACAACATATACATAATGGTAAGATACGTACCTATTGATTTAAACAACAGATACATAATGGTAAGATACGTACCTACTGATTTAAACAACATATACATAATGGTAAGATACGTAGCTATTGATTTAAACAACATATACATAATGGTAAGATACGTACCTACTGATTTAAACAACATATACATAATGGTAAGATACGTACCTATTGATTTAAACAACATATACATAATGGTAAGATACGTACCTACTGATTTAAACAACAGATACATAATGGTAAGATACGTACCTATTGATTTAAACAACATATACATAATGGTAAGATACGTACCTATTGATTTAAACAACATATACATAATGGTAAGATACGTACCTACTGATTTAAACAACATATACATAATGGTAAGATACGTACCTATTGATTTAAACAACATATACATAATGGTAAGATACGTACCTACTGATTTAAACAACATATACATAATGGTAAGATACGTACCTATTGATTTAAACAACATATACATAATGGTAAGATACGTACCTATTGATTTAAACAACATATACATAATGGTAAGATACGTACCTACTGATTTAAACAACATATACATAATGGTAAGATACGTACCTACTGATTTAAACAACATATACATAATGGTAAGATACGTACCTACTGATTTAAACAACATATACATAATGGTAAGATACGTACCTACTGATTTAAACAACATATACATAATGGTAAGATACGTACCTATTGATTTAAACAACATATACATAATGGTAAGATACGTACCTACTGATTTAAACAACATATACATAATGGTAAGATACGTACCTACTGATTTAAACAACATATACATAATGGTAAGATACGTACCTATTGATTTAAACAACATATACATAATGGTAAGATACGTACCTACTGATTTAAACAACATATACATAATGGTAAGATACGTACCTACTGATTTAAACAACATATACATAATGGTAAGATACGTACCTATTGATTTAAACAACATATACATAATGGTAAGATACGTACCTATTGATTTAAACAACATATACATAATGGTAAGATACGTACCTATTGATTTAAACAACATATACATAATGGTAAGATACGTACCTATTGATTTAAACAACATATACATAATGGTAAGATACGTACCTATTGATTTAAACAACATATACATAATGGTAAGATACGTACCTACTGATTTAAACAACATATACATAATGGTAAGATAAGTAGCTATTGATTTAAACAACAGATACATAATGGTAAGATACGTACCTACTGATTTAAACAACATATACATAATGGTAAGATACGTACCTATTGATTTAAACAACATATACATAATGGTAAGATACGTACCTACTGATTTAAACAACAGATACATAATGGTAAGATAAGTACCTACTGATTTAAACAACATATACATAATGGTAAGATAAGTACCTATTGATTTAAACAACAGATACATAATGGTAAAATACGTACCTACTGATTTAAACAACAGAAACAAAATGGTAAGATACGTACCTATTGATTTAAACAACATATACATAATGGTAAGATACGTACCTACTGATTTAAACAACATATACATAATGGTAAGATACGTACCTACTGATTTAAACAACATATACATAATGGTAAGATACGTACCTATTGATTTAAACAACATATACATAATGGTAAGATACTTACCTACTGATTTAAACAACATATACATAATGGTAAGATACGTACCTATTGATTTAAACAACATATACATAATGGTAAGATACGTACCTACTGATTTAAACAACATATACATAATGGTAAGATACGTACCTACTGATTTAAACAACATATACATAATGGTAAGATACGTACCTATTGATTTAAACAACATATACATAATGGTAAGATACGTACCTACTGATTTAAACAACATATACATAATGGTAAGATACGTACCTATTGATTTAAACAACATATACATAATGGTAAGATACGTACCTACTGATTTAAAC
Source organism: Bulinus truncatus (assembly GCA_021962125.1). Classification (NCBI taxonomy): domain Eukaryota; kingdom Metazoa; phylum Mollusca; class Gastropoda; family Planorbidae; genus Bulinus; species Bulinus truncatus. The sequence goes on along the minus strand of JAGDYQ010000046.1, from coordinate 2,611,852 downwards.
AACATATACATAATGGTAAGATACGTACCTACTGATTTAAACAACATATACATAATGGTAAGATACGTACCTACTGATTTAAACAACATATACATAATGGTAAGATACGTACCTACTGATTTAAACAACAGATACATAATGGTAAGATACGTACCTACTGATTTAAACAACATATACATAATGGTAAGATACGTACCTACTGATTTAAACAACAGATACATAATGGTAAGATAAGTACCTATTGATTTAAACAACAGATACATAATGGTAAGATACGTACCTACTGATTTAAACAACATATACATAATGGTAAGATACGTACCTACTGATTTAAACAACATATACATAATGGTAAGATACGTACCTACTGATTTAAACAACATATACATAATGGTAAGATACGTACCTATTGATTTAAACAACAGATACATAATGGTAAGATACGTACCTACTGATTTAAACAACATATACATAATCGTAAGATAAGTAGCTATTGATTTAAACAACATATACATAATGGTAAGATACGTACCTACTGATTTAAACAACATATACATAATGGTAAGATACGTACCTACTGATTTAAACAACAGATACATAATGGTAAGATACGTACCTATTGATTTAAACAACATATACATAATGGTAAGATACGTACCTACTGATTTAAACAACATATACATAATGGTAAGATACGTACCTATTGATTTAAACAACATATACATAATGGTAAGATACGTACCTATTGATTTAAACAACATATACATAATGGTAAGATACGTACCTATTGATTTGAACAACATATACATAATGGTAAGATACGTACCTATTGATTTAAACAACATATACATAATGGTAAGATACGTACCTACTGATTTAAACAACATATATATAATGGTAAGATACGTACCTACTGATTTAAACAACATATACATAATGGTAAGATACGTATCTACTGATTTAAACAACATATACATAATGGTAAGATACGTACCTACTGATTTAAACAACATATACATAATGGTAAGATACGTACATACTGATTTTAACAACAGATACTTAATGGTACGTACCTATTGATTTAAATAACATATACATAATGTTAATATAAGTAGCTATTGATTTTAAACAATTGATGCCAATAAAAATTTCAAGATCTAAGAATTGCTTTAAAATAAATTGAGCTTTTTTTTCTAATTTGAACAAAAAATAAAAGCTGTGATATTAAAATAATATCTCAAACAATCTTTAAAGACCAATATTTTAACATATCATTATCGGCATGGCTGGCGTTAGTATCAGGAATTAATAGGATTGTACCATACACATTGGCCCATAGCCTATTGGTTAAACATTGACAGCTTTTTCAAATTTATACTAATTATTTCCATTTTTACACATAATATAAATTAACTGACCTTGTGTTAGATGTCTCACCAAGGAATGTCTGTCTAGATGTCTCACCAAGGAATGTCTGTCTAGATGTATCACCAAGAAATGTCTGTTTAGATGTCTCACCAAGAAATGTCTGTTTAGATGTCTCACCAAGGAATGTCTGTTTAGAATAGTTTAGATTCTCACCAAGGAATGTCTGTCTAGATGTCTCACCAAGGAATGTCTGTCTAGATGTCTCACCAAGAAATGTCTGTTTAGATGTCTCACCAAGGAATGTCTGTTTAGATGTCTCACCAAGAAATGTCTGTTTAGATGTCTCACCAAGAAATGTCTGTTTAGAATAGTTTAGATTCTCACCAAGGAATGTCTGTCTAGATGTCTCACCAAGGAATGTCGGTCGAGATGTCTTACCAGGAGATGTCTGTTTAGATGTCTCACCAAGAAATGTCTGTTTAGATGTCTCACAAAGGAATGTCTGTTTAGATGTTTCACCAAGAAATGTCTGTCTAGACGTCTCACCAAGAAATGTCTGTTTAGATATCTCACCAAGGAATGTCCGTCTAGATGTTTCACCAAGGAATGTCTGTCTAGATGTCTCTTAAGTAAATTTTCTTTATAATTTTTTTGGAAATGTTTCTTTTCAAAATAAAATATCAGAATTTATTGTTTGATGTTTAGATGATGAAACATCAAGATGTGGTGGCCTTGAACACAATGAGAAGAATACGAGGAAAACATGACGTCATCGGTGAAATAAAAGAAATTAGAAAAAATTTAGAATTCGAAGAAGAAATTACCAGTAAGTTATGCCAGAGTGGGGATTTAGTTTTGATTACAAACTTGCTAATCTGTACTCAGGTTTGCTTATATAGGAGCATGACTGAGTGATTGATGCCATGTTTGGTTGTTCTCTGTTCCATGATGTTTTTTCTAAGCTGCACAACCAAATATACATACATTAATTTTTGTCATATACATAAGACTTATCTACTACCTGTGTGTGCTTGCTCAAAACTTCATAAAGTTTTCGTTCTGTCATCTTGACTCTAAATAATCAAAAATAAATTCTACATGATTTCTGATCTCACACCAACAATTATGTCATATAAAGGAAGGTTTGACAGAGAGAGAGAGAGAGAGAGAGAGAGAGAGAGGCGGAGGTATAGAAAAAGATAGAGGGAGTAAAAGAGTGAGAGAGACAATACAAATGATAGCTTTTGTAATTTTTATCTGACTAGCTTCCGTTGTATTGAAGAAAATGTTTGCAACTCATCATGTAAGAAAAGCTTTATTCATTGGATGTACGCTGCAAATATTCCAACAGTTTAGTGGTATCAACACAGTCATGTAAGTATACATACGCCATGACAGATGATACAACAGGGACTTATCTGTAATATTAAATCAAAATTGAAACTACAATGATATTTTAGTCAATTATTAAACAGCTGAGAACATTTTGACATATCTGTCATTTTTAATAATCATCGACTACATTGAAACATTTATCATTTAGGTAGACAGCTGACACTATTGTGATCTATTTGTCATTTAGGTAGACAGCTGACACTATTGTGATCTATTTGTCATTTAGGTAGACAGCTGACACTATTGTGATCTATTTGTCATTTAGGTAGACAGCTGACACTATTGTGATATATTTGTCATTTAGGTAGACAGCTGACACTATTGTGATCTATTTGTCATTTAGGTAGACAGCTGACACTATTGTGATCTATTTGTCATTTAGGTAGACAGCTGACACTATTGTGATCTATATGTCATTTAGGTAGACAGCTGACACTATTGTGATCTATTTGTCATTTAGGTAAACAGCTGACACTATTGTGATCTATTTGTCATTTAGGTAGACAGCTGACACTATTGTGATCTATTTGTCATTTAGGTAGACAGCTGACACTATTGTGATCTATTTGTCATTTAGGTAGACAGCTGACACTATTGTGATCTATTTGTCATTTAGGTAGACAGCTGTCACTATTGTGATATATTTGTCATTTAGGTAGACAGCTGACACTATTGTGATATATTTGTCATTTAGGTAGACAGATGATACTATTGTGATATATTTGTCACTTAGGTAGACAGTTGACACTATTGTGATAAATTTTTCATGTAAAAAATTAAATTAAATAGTATATTGCATGCTAGAACAGCTTTCATTAGTTTCAAGGTTTACAGACATAATTGTAAATTTGCAGAGATCTAGAGTTGGTCTAGAAAGTTTCTGTCTGAGTATGATTGTAACAATACACACCATGAATGTACTCAATGCCATAATTACACGAATGTACTTTATGTCAGAAGTACATGAATGTACTTTATGTCAGAACTACATGAATGTACTTTATGTCAGAACTACATGAATGTACTCAATGCCAGAATTACATGAATGTACTTTATGTGAGACTTATATGAATGTACTTTATGTGAGAATTACATGAATGTACTCTATGTAGGAATTACATGAATGTACTCTATGTAGGAATTACACGAATGTACTTTATGTCAGAAGTACATGAATGTACTTTATGTCAGAACTACATGAATGTACTCAATGCCAGAATTACATGAATATACTTATGTTAGTCGATATTACATGAATATACTTATGTTAGTCAAGTAGTCGATATTACATGAATATACTTATGTTATTCGATATTACATGAATATACTTATGTTAGTCGATATTACATGAATGTACTTATGTTAGTCGATATTACATGAATATACTTATGTTAGTCGATATTACATGAATATACTTATGTTAGTGGAGTAGTCGATATTACATGAATATACTTATGTTAGTCAAGTAGTCGATATTACATGAATATACTTATGTTAGTCGATATTACATGAATGTACTTATGTTAGTCGATATTACATGAATGTACTTATGTTAGTCGATATTACATGAATGTACTTATGTTAGTCGATATTACATGAATATACTTATGTTAGTCGATATTACATGAATATACTTATGTTAGTCGATATTACATGAATGTACTTATGTTAGTCGATATTACATGAATGTACTTATGTTAGTCGATATTACATGAATGTACTTATGTTAGTCGATATTACATGAATATACTTATGTTAGTCGATATTACATGAATGTACTTATGTTAGTCAATATTACATGAATGTACTTATGTTAGTCGATATTACATGAATATACTTATGTTAGTCGATATTACATGAATATACTTATGTTTGTCGAGTAGTCGATATTACATGAATGTACTTATGTTAGTCGATATTACAAGAATGTACTTATGTTAGTCGATATTACATGAATATACTTATGTTAGTCGATATTACATGAATATACTTATGTTAGTCGATATTACATGAATGTACTTATGTTAGTCGATATTACATGAATGTACTTATGTAAGTCGATATTACATGAATATACTTATGTTAGTCGACATTACATGAATATACTTATGTTAGTCGATATTACATGAATGTACTTATGTTAGTCGATATTACATGAATATACTTATGTTAGTCGATATTACATCAATATACTTATGTTAGTCGATATTACATGAATGTACTTATGTTAGTCGATATTACATCAATATACTTATGTTAGTCGATATTACATGAATATACTTATGTTAGTCGATATTACATGAATATACTTATGTTAGTCGATATTACATGAATATACTTATGTTAGTCGATATTACATGAGTGTACTTATGTTAGTCGATATTACATGAATGTACTTATGTTAGTCGATATTACATGAATATACTTATGTTAGTCGATATTACATGAATGTACTTATGTTAGTCGATAGTACATGAATGTACTTATGTTAGTCGATATTACATGAATGTACTTATGTTAGTCGATATTACATGAATATACTTTATGTCAGCAGATATTACAGTGCCATAATATTGAAAAGTGCCGGGTTCGAAAGATTCCATGCACTTTGGTTGGCATGTCTCCCTGCAGTCATCAATTGTTTGGCAACATTTATTGGTCTCTGGGCAGTTGAAACTACAGGACGTAAATTAGTATTAGCTTTAAGTTTTAGTGGTAAGCCAGACATTGGTTACTAGATATAAGTTTTAGTGGTAAGCCACAACACATAATCCATTAGAAGTGTGAAATGTACCTGTTCAATAAATATTTTAACATTATACCACATTACATAGTTCTTCCAATAGTATTCTAATATATTAATTATCATCTATCTTGTTAATACAGTTTTTAACACTTACCTTATCATTTAGCTAAATATATCTTATTAAGAATAAACAATACAACATATCATTTTTCAGATTTTCAATAATTAATCTAACATTGTAAATTATCACATATCTTTTCCATAAATATTACATCATACAATAAGGGTTAGATTTTGCGCTAACTCTTTGAAATCTAAGTATTGAAATCTATTTATATTCTATATTACACAACCGACTCAAAAGCTTGAATGAAATTGTGTGAGACCATCTGTAAATATGGTGCTGTGTCTGTCAGTGGTGGACTTACTCTTAGGATTGTTTGTGAAAGCAATAAACTGTGTCACAATACTGACAATAAACTGTGTCACAATATTGACAAAAAACTGTGTCACAATATGGACAATAAACTGTGTCACAATATGGACAATAAACTGTGTCACAATATGGACAATAAACTGTGTCACAATATTGACAATAAACTGTGTCACAATATGGACAATAAACTGTGTCACAATATGGACAATAAACTGTGTCACAATATGGACAATAAACTGTGTCACAATACTGACAATAAACTGTGTCACAATACTGACAATAAACTGTGTCACAATATTTACAATAAACTGTGTCACAATACTGACCATAAACTGTGTCACGATACTGACAATAAACTGTGTCACAATATTGACGATAAACTGTGTCACAATACTGACCATAAACTGTGTCACAATATTGACGATAAACTGTGTCACAATACTGACAATAAATTGTGTCACAATATTTACAATAAACTGTGTCACAATATTTACAATAAACTGTGTCACAATACTGACAATAAACTGTGTCACAATATTGACGATAAACTGTGTCACAATACTGACAATAAACTGTGTCACAATATTTACAATAAACTGTGTCACAATACTGACAATAAACTGTGTCACAATATTGACGATAAACTGTGTCACAATACTGACAATAAACTGTGTCACAATATTGACAATAAACTGTGTCACAATATTTACAATAAGCTGTGTCACAATATTTACAATAAACTGTGTCACAATATTTACAATAAACTGTGTCACAATATTTACAATAAACTGTGTCACAATATTTACAATAAACTGTGTCACAATATTTACAATAAACTGTGTCACAATATTTACAATAAACTGTGTCACAATATTTACAATAAACTGTGTCACAATATTTACAATAAACTGTGTCACAATATTTACAATAAACTGTGTCACAATATTTACAATAAACTGTGTCACAATATTTACAATAAACTGTGTCACAATATTTACAATAAACTGTGTCACAATGTTGACAAAAACATTTCCTTGTAACAGCCTCCCCCACCCACAAAGCGGTTTCAATAGTCGCCCACCCTAACATGACTCTAACATGACTCTAACATGACTCCTAACATGACTCTAACATGACTCCTAACATGACTTTAACATGAATCCTAACATGACTCCTAACATGACTCCTATCATGACTCTAACACGACTCATTTATTACAGCCATTGCCGTGGCGCTGGGTGTATTGTTCTTCGGTTTTGCCATGAGCCAGTCGGAGTCTCCTCCAGCATCGCCCTCACATGAAAAACGTCCAGTGGATGACCACTGCAGTGACTACACGTGAGTAGGGTGGACAGTGTAGAAACTATTCAAAGAGGTCGGTAGTTATTACAAGAGAGTAGGGTGGACAATGTAGAAACTATTCAAAGAGGTCTCGAGTTTTTTCTCAGTTTTTGAATTCCATTAACAGTGATTATTTATTCAACATGTGGTGAAAGGTTCTATCTATGAATATAATAAGACATTTGAAGTAATAAACTAACAATATTTGTATAATATTAGAATTGATTGCCCAGTTTTATCGAATGTGTCACCACACTGAGAGATTGCCTAAGTAAACTGTTTAGTCGAGAAGATGTTGCTCAATGTGAGATTGCCTAAGTAAACTGTTTAGTCGAGAAGATGTTGCTCAATGTGAGATTGCCTAAGTAAACTGTTTAGTCGAGAAGATGTTGCTCAATCTGACACATGTTTCGGACAAAGTAAAACAGATTTTTCTACTGATTTAAAGTGAATTTAGGTAGCTCGCTGAAATACCAGACATTTTCACACTATTCATCAATAATGACTCTTTTTCTTGAGATAATTTAGATACTATACCGAGACAACGCAAAATGCTGTTTCAAGTCCAAATCTTGCTATGATCTGTTAATGAATTTTCAACATTTCATTTTATTTAGTATTAAATTCTTTCTCAATAAATCAACCTTTTGATAACAGTTTGGAGTTCCTTAGAAATAATTTAAAGACATTTTAAGTTCTTCTATGATAAAAGTCTACTTCTGACGCTGATTAATACTCACACTGTTTCTACTCACACTGTGTTTCTACTCACACTGTTTCCATTCACACTGTGTTTCTACTCACACTGTTTCTACTCACACTGTGTTTCTTAGCTCGTGTTTCTACTCACACTGTTTCTACTCACACTGTTTCTACTCACACTGTGTTCTTAGCTCGTGTTTCTACTCACACTGTTTCTACTCACACCGTTACTACTCACACTGTTGCTACTTACACCGTTTCTACTCAGACTGTTTCTACTCACACTGTTTCTACTCACACTGTTGCTACTTACACTGTTTCTACTTACACTGTTTCTACTCATACTGTTTCTACTCACACTGTGTTTCTTAGCTCGTGTTTCGACTGTACCCAGGATGTGGAGTGTGGCTACTGTACCAGCCACACCGACGACGACGCCCCGCTCATGGGCGCCTGCATTAGCGTCAGTAAGACTGACCACAATTTCGCCGCATGGGGTAGATGTTCCCCCTCTAACAGTTCTGGATCGTTCAAAGAGAAGAATGTCATCTGGGCTTACGAAACATGCCTTACCGTTTACTCTTACTTCGCCATAGCTGGACTCATACTTTTTGTTCTTAGTTTTGCCCCAGGTAGGTCACTTATTGCACCAGGTAGGTCACTTATTGCACCAGGTAGGTCCCTTATTGCACCAGGTAGGTCACTTATTGCACCATGTAGGTAACTTACAAAAACAAAAGAATTTTTTCAGAAACACTCGAATAGCACCAAACAGGTAAATATTGTCCATATTTTAGATAACATAACAAAACACACATAACTTTCATTGCGATCCAATATTTAAATGCCCTTGAAATGTTTATTTTCCAACTTATCAGTTTGAAAACGTGTCTGTTTTACTAACTAGACAGAATTAAATTTAACGATAGCAAATGGTAAAAATATAATTTAATCTGAACGTTTGAGGTACAAGTTTAACTTTTATGTGGCTAGAGTGTTGGGCCTACTTATGCACTGTGTCTGTACATACGTGTGTTGGCCTATATATTTATAAAGTTTATATACACATACATGTTTTGACATATATATATATATATATATATATATATATATATATATATATATATATATATATATATACTATGTTGTGATACACACTTGTGTTGACCTATACAAGTACTGCGTCAATACATACATGGTTTGACCTAAATATTTCATGTGTTCTATACATACATGATTGCAATGATCTTTTTATATAGTAAGTCTATTCACACACGTGTCTATTCATACTTGTGTTGCTCTACATTTAGGTGCTGGACCAATGCCGTGGACAATCAATGCTGAGATCTACCCATCCTGGTGTCGAAGTCTGGCCAACTCTATAGCCACGGTAGCCAACTGGACATGTAACCTGATTGTGTCCGTCAGTTTTCTGGCACTAATCGACACCATAACTATCTGGGGTGAGTGTAACACATTACTATTTGGGGTGAGTGTAACACATTACCATCTGGGGTGAGTGTGACACATTACTATCTGGGGTGAGTGTAACACATTACTATTTGGGGTGAGTGTAACACATTACTATCTGGGGTGAGTGTAACACATTACCATCTGGGGTGAGTGTGACACATTACTATCTGGGGTGAATGTGACACATTACCACCTGGGGTGAGTGTAACACATTACCATCTGGGGTGAGTGTGACACATTACCACCTGGGGTGAGTATAGCACATTACCATCTGGGGTGAGTGTGACACATTACTATCTGGGGTGGGTGTGACACATAACCATCTGGGGTGAGTGTGACACATAACCATCTGGGGTGAGTGTGACACATAACCATCTGGGGTGAGTGTGACACTATCTGGGGTGAGTGTAACACATTACCATCTGGGGTGAGTGTAACACATTACCATCTGGGGTGAGTGTAACACATTACCACATGGGGTGAGTGTGACACATTACCACCTGGGGTGAGTGTGACACATAACCATCTGGGGTGAGTGTAACACATTACTATTTGGGGTGAGTATAAGACATTACTATTTGGGGTGAGTTGTAACACATTACTACCTGGGGTGAGTGTAACACATTACTATTTGGGGTGAGTGTAACACATTACCATCTGGGGTGAGTGTAACACATTACTATCTGGGGTGAGTGTGACACATTACTACCTGGGGTGAGTGTAACACATTACTATCTGGGGTGAGTGTAAGACATTACTATTTGGGATGAGTGTAACACATTACTACCTGGGGTGAGTGTAACACATTACTATCTGGGGTGAGTGTGACACATTACTATCTATTTTTTAGTGTACTTTACTTGTGACCAGCTGTAGAGCCTGGTGCCGTTAGAAAGGTGCCTTTGACCAGCCGGAGAGCCTGTTTAGTACGAATTCGAAGCTCTCTATTGACGATCGGGACCCATAGACTTGTACTACCTGACTGTAATCATTCTATGTTTGCTACTAGACATGGACACTTTAAATACACTTATTTAGTTTTTGTTTTTGTATAATAACCAACTCGCCATTTCCCTTTCATACCGTGTCTTCTCGTTTAGTTAATATAATGACGTTAAAGTTGGTTTCATTAAAATATTTCCCTAGGGACATATTGACATGTCCCTGTACAATGAGATGTTGATGATTTGATCTTTTAAAATTGTTTCAACTAATAATTGGGACGGATTTCGCAGAGGTCTATTTTTCATACCTACCATAGCCAGAGTGTGATAGGGTTGTGACTGCACCATAGGGAGGCTTAGAGGAAACTTTCACCATGACCTGAAACAATCCTTTAGTTCTCACCAGAGTTCAAACCCGATACCATAAGGTTGGCATTGGCGCGATCTACTCACCTCAACCATCCCCGAAATTCAATTAGGAACATTTTAAATTTTAGAACTAATTTTTTTTTATTTATGGTCATTTACTACTTCATTTTGTTATAAGGAAAAAAAAATTCAGGAGCATTTTCAGAAACCTGATAAACATTGGTAAACATTGAAATAGCATTATATAGCTATCTATCTGATAAACATAGGTAAACATAGAAATAGCATTATATATCTATCCGGTATCAGTGTTTTAATAACAATGTTTATGTATCATTGTTTTTAATGACTTGAAATAGTATTTGTAGAAAAAGAAAAACTGTTTTACCATTCTGGAACAATTGTATAATAGTTTTAATGAATTGACGAATTTTTTCACCCTTTTCTTTTATTTTCGATTGTATTTAAACTTCTAGTCATGCAACCTGTTAAATTCACAACTTAAAATTAAACAAAGATGTCATTAACAAATACTACTACAATAATACTTTGTATAATTTAATATCATGTTTTATTATGTCTAGTATGTGTGGTGTCAAGATTATTACTGTTTTAATAATAAGAAACCATTTTTTCCTCAGGAACATTTCTTTTTTTCGCTGTGGTTTGTGTTGCGGCCGCCATCTTTGTTGTATTCCTTGTCCCTGAGACCAAAGACAAATCACTGGAAGACATTCAGTTTCTGTTTATGAATTCTGAAGAGAAACTCCAAATAGAAGCGAAACATTTGACTCCATCAGGCTCCAGACATTCTAAGCATTCTTTGGTGTTACAAAGGAGAAGTCAGCTTACTATCACACAATCGACTGTAGCCCAGCCTATTATACTCTTACCAAACGCTTATAGATCCAGCACTGGATCCACAGAGATCTATTAGAACTTAACAGCTGACATTTATTTAAAAGCAACTATTTTTTTTTGTTATTAGCCTCATGTGAATAATGTACATTATCTGACTGAATTGAACCAGTTTGATTGGATTATAAGTTGCTAGAGGAATACAACATTTCCATGTAAAGAAGCACCATTAGTAAATAGCCCCACCCCAGTAAAGAAGTCTCTTGAGGAAAGAAGCAACCATCCCAATAAAGCATAGAAGTTCCTCCCAATAGAGTATAGAAGCCCTTCCCAATAAAGTATAGAAGCCCCTCCCAATAACGTATAGAAGCCCCTCCCAAAAAAGAATAGAAGCCCTCCCAAAAATATATAGTAGTCCCTCCTAAAAAGTATAGAAGCCCCTCCCAAAAAGTGTAGAAGCCCCTCCCGATGAAGTATAGAAGCCCCTCCCAATAAAGTATTGAAGCCCCTCCTAAAAAGTATAGAAGCCCCTCCAAATAAAGTATAGGAGCCCCTCCGGATAAAGTATAGAAGCCCCTCCTAAATAAAGTTTAGAAGACTTAGGAAAGAAGCCACCGACCTCCCAAATAAACTATCGATGGCCCATAAGGAAATAATCCTCTCTATATGGTAAAGAAGCCACTTCTCAATATGGAATGGAAGCCATCTCTCAATATGGTATGGAAGCCACCTCTCAATATGGTATGGAAGTCACCTCTCAATATGGTATGGAAGCCACCTCTCAATATGGTATGGAAGCCATCTCTCAATATGGCATGGAAGTCATCCCTCAATATGGTATGGAAGTCACCTCTCAATATGATATGGAAGCCACCTCTCAATATGGTATGGAAACCACCCCTCAATATGGTATAGAAGCCACCTCTCAATATGGTAAAGAAGCCATCTCTCAATATGGTATGGAAGCCATCTCTCAATATGGCATGGAAACCACCTCTCAATATGGTATAGAAGCCACCTCTCAATATGGTATAGAAGCCACCCCGCAATATGGTATAGAAGTCACCTCTCAATATGGTATGGAAGCCACCCCTCAATACGGTACAGAATCACCTCTCAATATGGTATGGAAGCCACCTCTCAATATGGTATATAAGCCACCTCTCATTATGGTATAGAAGCCACCTATTGAAACGTGATTTATGTGACATAATTATACGTCTTGTACTGTTTTGATGATACTTGTCACTTTTATTATTAACGTATATAGTTCAAATTATTCAAAGAATATTATTGTGTTGATATGAGAAATGAACTCAACAACTGCCAAGCGTGTTTATGGTTTGAGAGAGATAGTGCAGGGAAATAGACTTTCACTTCAGCCTAGGGTCTCAAAAGTTGTATAAACTGTTGAAGTCGATCAAAGAGGAGCGGTAATACTGAACTTTTTCACAAATAAAATACTCCATAGAAAAATATTTATGGTTGTTCAATTGAATTTGTGATGTCCTGCAAATAATTCAGCAGTAAACTGGTTTTTAGAGCATTTTCGAAAAAAAAATGCTCTATTGTCCCCGTTTTGTCTGTCTGTCATCACCCTAGATCTCAGCAACCATAAGTCCTAGACCCATGATGTATATATCATTTTGTAGGTCTTGGCCTGCCATGTGTACATCACACGTCTATTTCGCGATCTGACATCTGAGGGCCGAATTAAAAGGGCTTATTAGGTACCATTTTTTTTTCTATATAAGCTATATTAACAAAGGGGCGTAACTCATTATTTATTTTTGTAACAGTTATTCAACATTACTTACTTCACTTACTTTTTAATAACTACAATTTAGAATGTTTCAATTATGAGTTCTATTTCAGTGACCACAAACCACTTGTAGTTAGATTTAAGAGAAAATATTTTTTTTTCAAATATAAAGAAACGTCTTTTTAATATCTTTTTTCAGATATATGCATTACACGATTGAATTTATAAACATTTCCGAAATTTACAAATATTTACTGAAAAATAGCATACGTACTGATTGTCAAGGTTCCCTTGCGGGGTCCCTGCGGTCGTTGTCTAAAGGCATGATCTGCTACTGAGTTCTGGCCAGCATTTATATTTGTCCTAGCCACGTGGTTACACAGGACGCACAACACAACGAGAAATTGAGCACAAACTCAAAATGTAAAATACATTACAACACATATTTATTTACATCCAAAGGAATGGACATCAGCGTGCCTTCAAAAAGGACAGTAGCTTAATCGGCTACTACGAAACAATAATACATTAACCTAATATACATATACAGAATGTCCCTTACCTGAGTTGGATAGTTCTCACAAGAACTCAGTACTGAGCCAGTCGAAACCAGCCCAGACTGGTTTATCCAACCCGGGCCCACTCGTGTCGACTTCACTGTTCGACTGATCAACGCTGACTGACTAAAAAACTACGAAGTCTCGAGCCGCACAAAAATGGCTCCCACCTCGCGATTATTCCGCGCCGTGACTTCCGCTGACCAATGGGCAGCGAGCCGTGTAGGCCCCAACCACACCCCACGTGGTCAGTCCCAACCAGGGTGGACACTGATACATACACGAAAATGCGCTAACACGTCCTGTGTCCAGTATGGGACAGGCTTAGATTGCTTGTTTTTTTAATATTTATTTTTTAGTTTCTTTTTAATTCTTGATCAAGTGAGAAGTTAAGATTGAATGTCTATGAGAAGTTAAGTTTGAATGTCGGTGAGAAGTTAAGCTTGAGTGTCGGTATGAAATTAAGTTTGAGTGTCGATGAGAAGTTAAGTTTGAATGTCGGTGAGAAGTTAAGATTGAATGTTGGTGATGGGAATTTTTCAGGTCATAATGAACATTCCCTCAATGACTCCCGTGGTGCCTCCACGACCATTACTCTCCCAGTTGTGGAAAAGATGAGAGGCGCTACAAAAACCTAAAAATTGTCCCATCTAGTGGATGATTGTTACGGTTAAGCGCCGGACATTCGACCTCAGGGTCCACGGCTTGACCTTCAGTGAGAACCAATGGATATTTAATGTCGTATTGAAAGTTCCCGCTATATCCCCCGTGGTATCTCCATGGTCATCCAACTATCAGTTATGGTGGGAATAAAAGAAAGGCACCATAAAAAACGTAGTTATATGATCTAAGAGATTTGATCTCATTTTTACAGGGACTTCACACACATGCACTTGACGAGGACATTCAATATAAAGATGGACATTTGTGTACACTGTCAGTGGCAACCTCCCCCCTCCACAGTTAAAGCAATTTGAATGTTTGTGGATGATACATTGAAACTTCACAAGTATTCATTGGTGATAGGCATAT
>JAGDYQ010000046.1:2242461-2596369 GCA_021962125.1 Bulinus truncatus | reverse complement strand
AATATTTACACTCAAGATGGCGGAATGACGCCATAGATACTGCGGTGGGCGGAGCCTAGCGAATTGCGTCATCAAACTTAGACTATATTATTTCTCCACATTTCTCCCCTCTACCTAAGCATGATGTAATCATGTAAAACCCAATACTAATACCGACAAAAGGAGCCACATGAAACAAAGTTCAATCATAGAACATATCCCAAATCATCATAACAACAAAATAAATTATACAATGATTCATCAAATCAATATTGCATGGAATTATAAATCAATACATGCAAACAATATAATAAATATCATCAATCATATATGTATAAACATATTGAATTCAATTAAAATTTCTCATCATTTTAATTTTTTTTTTCTTTTCGTCACTGATATTCATTATTTTATTAGATATTTTTTTCTATGTGACTTGTTAATTTTTTTTTTTCTTTCATGTCACTTGTATATCTTTTCTATTATCTTTTTTTCAGGTGACTTTTTTTTTTTTATGTCACTAGTTATTCTTCTTTTTTTTTTTCTCAAGTGACTTCTCTTTTTTTTTTTTTTTATCATAATCATCAATTATTATCAAACATATTATGTCGTCATATACACATATACATGTAAACATGTCATCATATGAACATAATATACATGTAAACATACACGTTATGGTGAACCAAGTTTCTTACTGCCAGGACATAGCTTAGTTAAGAGAAAATATTAAAATCTCTCCAATTCCCATTAATATTTCTCTCCGTGGTTGGAATGAAACCATATCTTGCTCTTCTACCCTGATTATAAATATTACAGTCATTCTTACAACATCTCAACAAACATGTTCTACATGAACAGGGGTAATGAGGGATAAATTCTGGCTCATTAAAATTTACTACATGTCTAACATGGGGATTTGTATGGGGATATCTACTGCAATTATTATAAGCTAGACATCTGTGTTAAAATGGTTGTATCGACCAATAGGTGGGTCCTTCCATTCACGGTTTTCATTTCTTTTATTTTCTTTTCCATACGACCATCTATTTGTTTCTCTGGTTTGATCACCCTTACGTCCAGATTTCTTGATTTGAAAATCATAATACCTTCTTTGTTTCTTTTGATTTTCACTGGGTACAATGTAATTTTTTTCTCTTTGACAATAATAGTTAGGGTTCTTTCTTTCTTTCAGTATTATAATTCTTGAGGTTTGGTTATTCATTGATTTAAGTTCTCCTCTATGACATTCAGGGGTAAATGGAACTGAATGTTTTATAATTGTACCTGTAGCATAAGAATTATGTTGCGTTTCCTTATTTACGTGTTTGCTTGCTTTATTATCTTGATGGGTTGCTTTACCATTTCTATTTCTGGGTATGGTTCTCTTGGCTGCTTTGATATAATTGGCGTCTTTATCTCCAACTGACGATTCAACTTTATCCAGTCTGTTAATTTTATCCTTCCAACTTCCATTAATCTTTGTTTGAGAAGTTGTAATCACATCGCCTGATTCAATTTTCTTAACAAGTTTATTTACAGTCCTCTCTATTGCGTCTACCCTAATTGGTAGGTCTTCCAATGTAGTGCGAGTCTTTGATTTAGTACGTAGGTCATTTTCCCTGTCTAAAATCAATTTATTCAGTTCTGCCTGTATTTTTTCCTTCTCTGACTTTAGACGTTTATTTTCCAATTTTAACTTCTCATTTTCTTCACGCATGCTGCCTCTATCATGTTTATCATCTTCAGCCTGCATTAATCCAGTAACATTACACATATGTTCCTCACTTATCTTATCAACTTTATTGAATCCTACCATCAGTTTGTCATTGTCTAATGACACTGTCGATTTTTTCTTCTCTTTATCTCCTTTCTGTCTCTCTATAAATTTGTTTGAAAAAAATTCACTAGTAAAATGACTTAGCTTGGGGGGTGGGGTCATTTTATTGCCCTCCACGCTGACTCCAGGGGTAGCCGACATATCCAGCTCTAAACGCCATTTTTCCTTCGCGATTACTTCCTTCCTCATTTCCCGTTCTGCGGCTCTTTCTTCCCTCTCTCTCTGTTCCTTTTCCTTTCTTTCTTCCCTCTCTCTCTGTTCCTTTTCCTTTCTTTCTTCCCTCTCTCTCTGTTTTTCTTCCATCTCTTTCTTTTCCACCCTTTCTCTCTCTACAGATACCCAGGTTTGTAACTCTTGGCCTGTAAGGCCAAGTGCTTTACCAGCTTCAACAATATTTAAAATTGATGACATGGCAGTAACCAAACCCAATTATAACTAATAAATGAAGATGTTTGATACTATATATCATACACAAAAAATATTCTATTATGTCATCAACATACAAGTAATAACTAAATAAATACACAATTCCTTTTTAAAAAAATCAGCAAATTAAATGTTTTGGCTGCTCAGGGTGGACCCTTTTTTAACCTCTACTGTATTAAATACAGAATTCCACCAAGAACAACAAACAAATAATTACACCAGATTTCAATATTCTAGTAATAAATATATATAAAAAAAAAATATGCCAACTTACATATAAAGAAATACACAATAGTAAATTTTGTTCCTTGACTTCGATGGTTGATCCTCGGTGATCCCGGTCCGCGATGTTCGATGTGGGGTTGACTAACACACGGGTTGATCCTTGGTGATCCCTGTCCACGATGTTCGATGATCCCTTGTTGATCCTCGGTGATCCTATGGTGGGGTCCTCTGACGATGAGGAGGTGATTCCCAGCCACACGGTAACGTCGGCCCCGTCAGTACACAGCAACTCTGGCCACTTTAAGCAGTAAAGTTGGCCACTTCAGCAACAGTAGGGTTGGCCTCTTCAGCAAACAGCAAGGTTGGCCTCTTCAGCAAACGGCAAGGTTGGCCTCTTCAGCAAACAGTAGGGTTGGCCTCTTCAGTAGCAGCAAGGTAGGCCTCTTCAGCAAACGGCTAGGTTGGCCACCTCAGCAAACAGTAACGTTGGCCACTTCAGCAACAATAGGGTTGGCCACCAAACAAAATCATCTGGTCTGATGAATGTCAACGGGCCATATAAAGAAATACACAAATAGTAAATTCTGTTCCTTGAGTTCGATGGTTGATCCTCGGTGATCCCGGTCCGCGATGTTCGATGTGGGGTTGACTAACACACGGGTTGATCCTTGGTGATCCCTGTCCGCGATGTTCGATGATCCTTGGTTGATCCTTGGTGATCCTATGGTGGGGTCCTCTGACGATGAGGAGGTGATTCCCAGCCACACGGTAACGTCGGCCCCGTCAGTATAAAGCAACTCTGGCCACTTTAAGCAGTAAAGTTGGCCACTTCAGCAACAGTAGGGTTGGCCTCTTCAGCAAACAGCAAGGTTGGCCTCTTCAGCAAACGGCAAGGTTGGCCTCTTCAGCACACAGCAAGGTTGGCCTCTTCAGCAAGCGGCAAGGTTGGCCTCTTCAGCAAACAGTAGGGTTGGCCTCTTCAGTAGCAGCAAGGTAGGCCTCTTCAGCAAACGGCTAGGTTGGCCACCTCAGCAAACAGTAACGTTGGCCACTTCAGCAACAATAGGGTTGGTCACTTCAGCAAACAGTAACGTCGGCCACTTCAGCAAACAATAGGGTTGGCCACTTCAGCAAACAGTAACGTTGGCCACTTCAGCAAACAATAGGGTTGGCCACTTCAGCAAACAGTAACGTTGGCCACTTCAGCAAACAATAGGGTTAGCCACTTCAGCAAACAGTAACGTTGGCCACTTCAGCAAACAGTAACGTTGGCCACTTCAGCAAACAATAGGGTTGGCCACTTCAGCAAACAGTAACGTTGGCCACTTCAGCAAACAATAGGGTTGGCCACTTCAGTAAACAGTAACGTTGGCCACTTCAGCAAACAATAGGGTTGGCCACTTCAGCAAACAGTTTTCACGGCGCGCACCCAGGGTGGTGGCCGCCACGTAATTCACCGATGAATACTTAACCGGTAATTACAACGAGTCTTAATGTACTCACTCCGCTGCTCCTGAATCCAGCTAAGTCAGTCAGTTCGACGTCGGAGGTGCCAAATATATGTTACGGATCCTTTTAATGATGATGCTTGTAGAGGGTGTAATAAATCAGACAACACAAATCACGAAGTTAACTCCAGTGAAGTAACATCAAACAATCATTTAATACTTGAACATGAACTGACATAAAGGTAGAATCAGGAGGAGTACAAAAGCAAACTGTAAATATGCATCCATCTACATAGATGCCCACAGCTAGACTAACTATAAAACAAAGCATGTGCTCCCAACTGTCGGTTAATATACGTCATTTGTACCAAATGACGTATACACTGAAGCTGCCAATATTTACACTCAAGATGGCGGAATGACGCCATAGATACTGCGGTGGGCGGAGCCTAGCGAATTGCGTCATCAAACTTAGACTATATTATTTCTCCACACCCCGCGAAGTACTCTGAGTTGAACGGTGTCTTGGCTCAATATACGTTTCAATCAGGGAAGTCTACAAGTTGATTGAATCAGGCTACAAGCTTGGTTTTTTGGTGGCTAATTGAGTGTTTATTTTTTCGTGCGTATTTTTAAAAACGCCAAAAATTTAGAAGTTCAAGAAAATTTCACCTTTTATTTTAATTTTTTTCTGACGTGAGGTTGGGATGATGGCTCCATGCCCTAATCCCACACAAGTAGTTTGGGATGATGGCTCCATGCCATGCTCCCACACAAGGAGGTTGGGATGATGGCTCCATGCCCTAATCCCACAAAGGAGGTTGAGACGATGGCTCCATGCCCTGCTCCCACACAAGGAGGTTGGGACGATGGATCCATGCCCTAATCCCACATAAGTAGGTTGGGATGATGGCTCCATGCCCTAATCCCACACAAGTAGTTTGGGATGATGGCTCCATGCCATGCTCCCACACAAGGAGATTGGGGTGATGGCTCCATGCCCTAATCCCACACAAGGAGGTTGAGACGATGGCTCCATGCCCTGCTCCCACACAAGGAGGTTGGGACGATGGATCCATGCCCTAATCCCACATAAGTAGGTTGGGATGATGGCTCCATGCCCTAATCCCACACAAGTAGTTTGGGATGATGGCTCCATGCCATGCTCCCACACAATGAGATTGGGATGATGGCTCCATGCCCTAATCCCACAAAGGAGGTTGAGACGATGGCTCCATGCTCTGCTCCCACACAAGGAGGTTGGGATGATGGCTCCATGCCCTAATCCCACACAAGGAGGTTGGGACGATGGCTCCATGCCCTAATCCCACACAAGGAGGTTGGGATGATGGCTCCATGCCCTAATCCCACAAAGGATGTTGGGACGATGGCTCCATGCCCTGCTCCCACACAAGGAGGTTGGGATGATGGCTCCATGCCCTGCTCCCACACCCTCGCTAATTATTCTTGTTCTCATGCATTGAAAAGAAATTGTAAAAAAAACTTTTAAATCAAATAATACACCATTGACATGCGTCAAGATACACTGTTGACGTGTGTCAAAATACACTGTTGACGTGTCAAGTCATAGCACTGCCGCTGATGTTATTTGTCAGAATACTTTGACCGCTGTTGTATTCTAATTTGAGATCGCCACCATTTTGAGAAAAACAGAGAAAAGAGCCATTCAGGAATTACTCAAAACAAAGTAACTATGAACATCAATGTTGACACAATATAAAATACAACTTGAATTAATGTTGACACAATAGAAAATACAACTTGACTCAATGTTGACACAATATAAAATACAATTTGACTCAATGTTGACACAATATAAAATACAACTTGACTCAATGTTGACACAATATAAAATACAACTTGAATCAATGTTGACACAATATAAAATACAATTTGACTCAATGTTGACACAATATAAAATACAACTTGACTCAATGTTGACACAATATAACATACAACTTGAATTAATGTTGACACAATATAAAATACAACTTTATTCAAAGTACTCCTCTAATCGCCGATAACCGTCAGATCGACACAAGACACATTCTAACTTTTTTTTAAAAAGTCTAGGGCTGTCTCAGCCAGCCTCTGTCTACCTCCTGTCTCGCACCATATTTACTCTTTCACATTCTCTTATATTTCTACAGAAGTACGGTGCGCACCATAGAATGTCCTCCCTTCTAATGAACCACAATTGGCACCCATTTGACTTTCTCTATTATATTGTTATTTTTCAAAGGTGTGGTGACGGCTCTTGTAGTGCTGGCGGTGGGATTCCAACTGTCAGCTAATTTTTCACCCGAGCTGGACAGAAATTCAACAGAGGTGTATTCAAACTTTAGTGTACCAAGTGACAAATGTTACAACAGTACCTTTAAGTAAGTATTGACTTAATCTTACACGATATTTAGTCTTAGTGTACCAAGTGACTGTAATTGCAAAAACCATTACGTTTTCACTAAGTCGTACAGAAAATGTAGTCTTGGAAATCCTTTAGTCCTGGCTTATTTTATAGGGTTTTATAGACTCTTCATATTTCTCCATTCGTTATACAATTAAAAACCATATCCTCTGAATTAAAATGTCCACATCAGAAATTGTGAGCAGTGTATTGAAGAAACGGACTGTGGCTTCTGTTACGTGGGCAGCAAGGGGTCATCTGGAAGTTGTGTGTTGGCCCATACTGACAAGCCTGATGACGGTGCCGCCTATGGTCGATGTATTAATAACGACACCCTAAGAAGTAACTCCACCAACTGGGCACATGGATATTGTCCAACTGACTACTCGCCAATGGCAGTCATTGGTCTGGCACTATTTGTTTTGGCTTTTGCGCCAGGTAAATAAATGTACTGATCGAATTAGTTTCTATAATAGAAGAATGGTTATCTCCCTTTAACAAACGTAAGAATGGTCACCTCCCTTTAACAAACATAAGAATGGTAGTCTCCCTTTAACAAATGTAAGAATGGTAGTCTTCTTTATTATACAAACGTAAAAATTTTATAATTTTACTTCAGTTGAAGCTCAGTATGTTTCTTCTACACTGTATTTACACTACATTGTATTTATACTACTCTGTATTTACTCTACGCTGTATTTACTCTACCCTTTATTTATTCTACCCTGTATTTATAATACCCTGTATTTATTCTTCACTGTATTTATTCTACATGTTTGTCTAGGACTGGGCCCTATGCCGTGGACCATCAACTCAGAAATCTATCCCAACTGGGCCAGAAGTACTTGTAACTCTATAGCAACCGGTTGTAACTGGATCTGTAATCTCATTGTTTCATTGTTCTTCTTGACCCTAACAGAAACAATTACAAAATATGGTAAATAGCACTTAATTGATTCAGTAGTATTAGTTATGTAGTGGATTAGACTATTATTTATAAAAAATAAAAAGGAAAAAACTGTATAGATTATTAAGGCGATAAGTAGTTGTATAGGTCGGTGTTTTAAATGAGAAGAATATAGTTTTGAATTGTTTATGACAATGTATGACAGCCAGTTTGAATTGCATCTGTTTGTATATCAGCCACTTTGAATTGTCTCTATTTGTATGGCAACCATTTTGCATTGTCTCTGTTTGTATGGCAACCATTTTGCATTGTCTCTGTATTTCAGCCATTTTGAATTGTCTCTGTATATCAGCCAGTTTGTATTGTATCTGTTTGTATATCAGCCAGTTTGTATTGTATCTGTTTGTATATCAGCCAGTTTGTATTGTATATGTTTGTATATCAGGTAGTTTGTATTGTATCTGTGTGTATGGTGAATTACTGGTCTGTTGTTGTTGTTATTATATTTCATCTGTCAACTTTTTGTTTTCTAGGAGCTTTTTGGCTGTTTGCTTGCATTTGTTTTCTTGGCATGCTGTTTACAATCATCTTTGTGCCAGAAACAAAGAACAAATCTCTTGAAGAAGTGGAGCAGTTGTTTAAAGGATCTAAAAATGGAAAAGATAATTTAGGATATGTTAAAGAAATAGGAGATCCAGAGACAAAAACTGACACAAGATTATAATCTACATAACTGATTCATTAAATTATCTACCATTTGACAGACAAAAGACTTGAATCTACATTACTAATTTACTGAGCCCACCATTTTACAGACAAAAGACTTGAATCTACATAACTAATTTACTGAGCCCACCATTTGACAGACAAAAGACTTGAATCTACATTACTAATTTACTGAGCCCACCATGTGACAGACAAAAGACTTCATGTCCATCAATTTTAATCAATGTTTAATCGACTCCGCCCTTATTTGACAGACTTGACTTAAATTATTGTTTATAATTTTATTGAATTTATGCACATTGTATTATAAGAAAAACTTTAGTTGGTCTCCAAATAATTCAATATAACCTGACCATGTGTTAAGTCTTTCAAAAATAATTCCCAGTATAAAAAGCTTCTGGATTATCGTCCAAGTTCCTATAAACCGTTACACTTGGACAAATACCAGACCACTTATTAAATTTTAAATTGATAGATTCTTCTAGTTTGTATTTTACATGTATCCAGAGCTGAAGAATATTTCATTATTATTAGTTCTGCTTAGACATAAAAGCTTTAGTGTAGCTATTTTTATAAAAGTAAAATCTTATGTAATCAATAGATGAAACAGAACATTATTTAAGTGAATGAGACAGACTGTAATACTACTGAAGATTTATGTATACTATGTCACCTTATGTTTGTTCACTACTACAGATGTTTATAACCTGTGTCACCTTGTCTATTTCATTCTTTATTGAGAGGAACATGGGATTGTTTTATATCAGAATTTGGTGTCAGTATGATTGAACATAAAGTGTAGAATTTGGTGTCAGTATGATTGAACATAAAGTGTAGAATTTGGTGTCAGTATGATTGAACATACAGTGTAGAATTTGGTGTCAGTATGATTGAACATAAAGTGTAGAATTTGGTGCCAGTATGATTGAACATAAAGTATAGAATTTGGTGTCAGTATGATTGAACATAAAGTGTAGAATTTGGTGTCAGTATGATTGAACATAAAGTGTAGAATTTGGTGTCAGTATGATTGAACATACAGTGTAGAAGTGGGCGTTGCAATATGACTGAATGCGATGGACCTTTGGAGAGTTCCACAAGTGGAGTCTAGAGTTATAAAGTGTCAATATCTAGAGTCATAAAGTGTCAATATCTAGAGTCATAAATTGTCAATATCTAGAATCATAAAGTGTCAATATCTAGAGTCATAAAAGGTCAATATCTAGAGTCATAAAGTGTCAATATCTAGAGTCATAAAGTGTCAATATCTAGAGTCATAAAGTGTCAATATCTAGAGTTATAAAGTGTCAATATCTAGAGTCATAAAGTGTCAATATCTAGAGTCATAAAGTGTCAATATCTAGAGTCATAAAGTGTCAATATCTAGAGTCATAAAGTGTCAATATGTCATAAAGTGTCAATATCTAGAGTCATAAAGTGTCAATATCTAGAGTCATAAAGTGTCAATATCTAGAGTTATAAAGTGTCAATATCTAGAGTCATAAAGTGTCAATATCTAGAGTCATAAAGTGTCAATATGTCATAAAGTGTCAATATCTAGAGTCATAAAGTGTCAATATGTCATAAAGTGTCAATATCTAGAGTCATAAAGTGTCAATATCTAGTCATTAAGTGTCAATATCGCTCCTTTCTGGAGCCTTCCCTTTAGCATGGGGTCCCCAAAAATGGCTATTGTATTTATTATGAATGAAATGTATGTTGCTATACTTGCTATGTTATACTATTTTTTATTATGTTTGTATATATGGAATCATATGTCGTATCTGTGAGGAATATGATGTTACACAAAGTGAGTAAGTATGAGCTATACTTGTTATCCATGGGTTTATATTCTTTTGAGTCATGTATTGGAGCAAGTCTTGTTGAATATTAACAACAACTACTTAAAAGTATCTAAGTATCACACTCATATATATATATATATATATATATATATATATATATATATATCATATTTTAATGACATTAGGACTATTGTGAGATAAATAAAAAGACTTAATAGTCAGTTTCAAGATCAGTGGCTTATTGTGGTATATCATGTCAACTTATAAAACGTAGGTTATACGAACTGACATGTTTTAAATGTTGGATATGTACAGTATAATGTTGGATAGGTACAGCATAATGTTGGATCTGTACATTCCAATAGATTCCAATGTATTAGAGCTGCTGTTCTTTTAATTGTTAATTGAAATGAAAAAAAAAATGAAATTGAAAACAACGCAACTTCAATCAACACAAATAAATAATGTCTTATCTGTATTCATACAAGATTGTCTGTCATTTTATAATGTCTTATCTGTATTCATACAAGATTGTCTGTCATTTTATAATGTATTATCTGTATTCATACAAGATTGTCTGTCATTTTATAATGTATTATCTGTATTCATACAAGATTGTCTGTCATTTTATAATGTCTTATCTGTATTCATACAAGATTGTCTGTCATTTTATAATGTCTTATCTGTATTCATACAAGATTGTCTGTCATTTTATAATGTCTTATCTGTATTCATACAAGATTGTCTGTCATTTTATAATTTCTTATCTGTATTCATACAAGATTGTCTGTCATTTTATAATGTATTATCTGTATTCATACAAGATTGTCTGTCATTTTATTATGTCTTTTTTTATCCTGATCTATTTCTGTCATTAGAGTGGATTTTTTTACTGACATTTTCTTCTTGAAATAGCAGCATTGAGGTCAAAATGAACGCATGCAGGTGTCGCATTTTAAAAAAACTGAATCACATAATTCTTCAACACGTTAGTTGATCGTTAATGGCGGTCAATCAGCAGCTCTAATATATGTATATATTACAAAAATAGGTATATATATATATATATATATATATATATATATATATATATATATATATATATCAATATATAACAGAAATAGGTGTGTATATATATATATATATATATATATATATATATATATATATTGTGTGTGTGTGTGTGGCGCTGACTAGACATCATGATGAACAAATAATTATTTTTTTTTTTTAATTTTGAATATGTTTGTAAAATATCTGTGATATTCTTACTTGAGTATTTGAAATGTTGTTGTTGTGTTTTGGATGTAATAAAGTAAAATAAAGAATGCACTGACCTATATAGGTGTTGATTGTGTGACTTAAAGCATTTTAGTAGTGTCTACCACTTAATATAAATGATAACATACTGTACCAGCGAAACAGCTGCAGCACTTTTTAAACAGTATGGATTAACTTGAAGAATTGTAATATTTAACTTTGTAATATTTAACTTTTCAATGAACTTTAATTACTTCTACGTGGTCCTAAAATGAACTATGTGGTCCTATAATGAACTTTAATTACTTCTATGTGGTCCTATAATGAACTATGTGGTCCTATAATGAACTTTAATTATTTCTATGTGCTCCTTAAATGAACTACGTGGTCCTATAATGAACTTTAATCAGGGGTGGACTGGGCCGCCGGGACACCGGGAAGATTCCCGGTGGGCCGCCAGGACAGGGGTGGACTGGGCCGCCGGGACACCGGGTATGTGCCACAATGTGGGACCGACCGACCATACGTTCGACTGACGATATGAACTCATTCACAGCTGGAATGAATTCCTGGAAACATGTGCATCAAAGAATAGAAGAACATGAAAGCAGCAAATATCACGAGGAATATGTGGAAGCTTATATAATGTCTGTAAGTGAAAGAGACATTGATAGCATTTTATTCTCTCAGCAAAATAAAAAAGGTGCCAACAAGTTCAAGAAAAGAGACAAGTGCTGGATAGAGTAATTGAGATTCTGAAAATGATTGGAAAACGTGGTCTTAGTTATCGGTCAAAAAATGATGCTGCCTATACATTAAACGACGATACAATCG
Source organism: Bulinus truncatus (assembly GCA_021962125.1). Lineage (NCBI taxonomy): Eukaryota > Metazoa > Mollusca > Gastropoda > Planorbidae > Bulinus > Bulinus truncatus. Next base: position 2,584,494 of record JAGDYQ010000046.1, on the reverse strand, counting down.
ATCATGCAAATTTCTTGGAAATATTATTACTCTTGTCAAAATTTGACCCAGTAATTAAAAAACATCTTGATATGGTTATTGAGAAAAGTAATGACAGACATGCATCTAATTTGGCGATTAAGGGGAGAGGAAATTTGATTACCCTCATATCGAAGACGACATTGAATTATATCGTTGATGTAATAAGAAAAATTATAAAGAAAACCATTTCGGAGGAAATTAAATCTGCTGGTATGTTTTCAGTTCAATTAGATACAACTCAGGATGTAAGTGTGAAGGACCAATGTTCAATAATTATAAGATATGTAACAGATAAAGTTCATGAGCGATTGATATGCGTGGCAAACTGTACATCTTCTACTGGAAAAGGTATGTTTGAATTATTTCAAGAGAAACTCATTGAATGTAACATAAATATTGAATATTGTGTCGGTAATGCTACAGATGGGACAGCCAATATGTAAGGACAGTACAATGGGTTTACTAAATGGCTGAGTAACGTTGCACCTCATCAAATTCATGTCTGGTGCTACGCACATGTATTGAATCTTGTTCTAAGTGATACCACTCAAGCAACGACCTCTTCAATTAGCCTATTTCAACTGCATGTGCGGTGTTCTTTAGAGAATCGTATAAAAGAATGGATGTTTGGGTCGATCACCAACAGAAATCTTACACACCAAAGATTAAATATTGTTGGTGAAACGCGATGATGGGCCAAAGAAAGTGCGTTAAAAAATATTTGGAAATTTTGATGATCCAAACTCATCATCGTACATTGAATTGATTTATACGTTACAAGAACTAGCACAATCGGACGCATTCAATTCAAAAATCAGGGATACAGCTCAAACTTTACTAGATAAGTTTATCAAGTTTGAAACTGTTGTCACTGCAAAACTATACTTAAGAATATTCACTTTTAGATCCAGTAAATGGTAGTACATGTACTAAGGAGATCTTTAAGATAAAATAACTGGTGACGGTTTTATAGAAAAACTCTTATTTAAATGAACATTAAATTACACTATGTAACACAATTTTGTACCTGGCTTCTAAGTGTTAAATTTCAACTTCTTATGTCTAAAAAATATCGAAAAACGAAAACATTCAGCACTAACTTTGTTTTTATGACCACAGCCCGTGTTGTTGTTTTCATTATGACAAAACATGGAAATGTAAATACTTTCGTTCATACAGTCTAATAAAAAACACTTGCTTGATAAAAAGAAAAACAGACTAAAATCACTGTAAAATGTTCAGAAATTATCAGGTTTTCTAGATTTGCGAGTGTACTGCAAAGCATCCATTATATGGACTTTGAGAGACATTCTACATCATATTTTGGCGTAATTCTTGATGAGAGTCTCAACCAACTACATATAGTTCTCGGCCTTGTGATTACCCTGGAAGTCATAAACAACTGCTACTTAACTGTTCCAAACCTTTTTCTCCCTTCTTTTCAGCAGCTTGGCGAACTCGTCACATTCTATGACGTCATATTCTATTATCTTCTTGATCAGCGGTCTGATGAAGAAACCAGCATTGACCTTTGCCTTTGGAAAAAGATACTTGAAAGCAGTGTTTGTATCTGAAACAATACAACACTCCTTGTCAAGGGGAGTGACAGATTGCTTGATGAGGCCTCCTAACTTAATGTGCAGTGGTGGCAGCATCACTTTCTTAGGATATATCAGCTGCTCTCTTTCGTTGCTCTTCCTCACAGAGATTCGTTGTGGCCAGTCCTTTTTGTGATAGTGTGCCTTAGAGTCACGGCTGTCCCTGAAGCAAAGGAAACAAGAACATTTCGTGAAACTGACTTATAGGCCCATTCAGGAATTAAACCATTTTGAAGTTTCCAATGACCTCCCATCGACAGTCATCATGAATATACATTTCATTCGGGTTACATGTGATACCTATAGCCAATAATAGACCGGCCACAATTTTGCACAAGCACAGCTCATCTTGCTGACTGAAGTTAGAAAATGTTTAGTGACAGATCTCTCAATCATCAAACAAGTTTCCCTGCTTGAGCCTGGATGTCAGAGGCTCCAGAATCTACAGCAACAGCCGCCCTTGTCCAGCCTGATGATGACGCATTTGCAAGCAGTGTTCTTGATGATGAAGCTGAATATGACGAAGAATACATACCGACCAATATTAGCGAATCAGGTTAACAGCAAGACAAGATAACTCAAGTAAAGAAAGCCTCTCGAGACCAATTGTTTGATCCAAGTTTAACAAGTGCCCATTAGTGAATGGGATGGAAAGATACTTCCAGCAATATTTGTGGAGGGCTCAGTTGACAGGCTACCAGTTTTAGTTTCAGGTGGTGGGATGGACAAACTGTTAGGTGTACCAAATGTGAGCTCTGGAACTGGTGAGAATGAAGCAAATATTGTTCACAAATTGTTGGTGGAGTGGCAGCTGGTTGAGAAGGTTCAGGCTGTGCGCTTAGACACCTCAGTAAATACCAGCAGAAAAAATAGACTATTTGTTGGCTTGGCCGTGAAATTCATTGGTTAGCCTGTCGTCATTGTGTAATGGAGATCATCTTATCAAAGGTTTTCGCCATCTGCTGTGGTCCTTCAAACTCCCCAACTCCCCAGATATCCTGGTTTTCAAACGATTCATAGGCTGTTGGAGTGTCATCACCAGGCAGGATTTTTCAGAATCTCTGGTGACACCTGAAGCTTCCGGCTTATCAGATGCGACCATTGCAGTCCTGACCAAAGATCACCATAAGGAACAAGTCATGGATGAATACGTGGAGCTTTATGAGTTGACTCTGATTATTTTGGGACATCCACCGAGTACAATCCACTGGAGGGCTCCAGGACCAGTACATCGTGCTCGCTGGATGGCAAAATTAATTATATTATGTAAATATATATCTTCCTCAACCAAGGAGATGTATCCAAATTTACAAAGAAAGAAGAAGCCCAAGTTGAGCGCTTTGTTAACTTTGGTGCACTAATTTACACCAAGCATTGGGTAACTGCTCCCCGTGCAAATGAAACTCCATCCAGTTATTTACAGCTGTGGACTGATCTCATCAGTTACAAGACAAGCTTGTTGGATTATCCCTGTTCTCACATCATGTAACAGCAGCTGTAAAGATGGGAATTGTGCAGGGAATGACCCGTGAGGCTGGCGAAGGAAAAGTGCTTGGAGATTCGTCAATTCTAATAAAACCAGATGTATGTTTAGGTGACTTTGCAATTACCAGAACAGGTAACCTTCTTTGTTGTTATTACATTGACAGTGCCTTTCTTGATTTTCTACCACAAGAGTGGCCTGCATGTGAACAGTATCAATATGGCCAGATACGATTCAAGTCATTACGTGTTTTGAACGGTGCAGAGTGAACGGTGAAGCTTTTTGAAGAATACAACACACTGCTTACTAACGACGAAGAAGAAAAGCAACTCTTATTGCAAGTAGTGGAAGCAAACCGCAAGGCTTTTCCAACACTAATCACCAAATTGTCTGTTGTTTAGGCTTTAATGTCAGAATGACAATAACATTAAATGATAATGCATGCTTTTGTGACTTGAATTTGAGTTGGTTAAATTTACAAGTTTTTTGATGGAACAGCACAATTTTAACTTTTAATTTTGACAAATACCAATAACCATATGTTTAAGCTTAGTCGTTGATTTTCAAAAGAGTCTTGAACTGTTGATATTAAAAAAGTTATTGCTGGATGTAATTTTAAAACATTCAACATATGCGTATTCCTTCATTTTGCTCGAATTTCATAAAATTTGGATATTATGTTGCTCTAGAACACCGTCTTGTAGTTAGAATTTTTTGCTAAAACTTAACCAAAACATTTCTTTTCCCCGATTTTAAAACTTGGGGGGGGGGGGGGGTTTCTTTGGGTGGGGGGGGGGGGATAATCTCCCCCTCCCCTTTTTTCTTCTCCTTCTTTTTGCGTCGTCTCCTCGGGGGAGGAGAAAGGGGGGGGGGGTGGGGTCTTCTTTTGTGCTTGGGGGGCGCTGTCCTCTCCTTCCCCCCCTCCCTCCCGCGGGAGCCCTTCTTCCCACTGCGTCTGTTGGGGAATGGGAAAGGAAGGGGGGGGGGGAGGGGGGGCCCTTTTTTTTTCGAGGGGGGGGGGGGGGGCGCTGGTCGCCCCCCCCCCCCCTTGGGGGGCCCCGGGGCCCCGGGGGGGGGGGGGCGGGGGGGCGGCCCCCTGGGGGGGGGGGGGGGCGCATGAATCGCGAAATTGGATTGCGTGACTTCAGTTAGTTTTTCAGTCAGTGGGAGTTGGAGTGAGACAGTCTGAGAGAGGAGTCAAGCTCGGACTGCGAGGCAGTCAGCTCGAATCTAGCCTGGACTGGTAAACAGTCTGAGCTTGGTGGAACTTAGATGTTTTCACTCAAGAGTTCGACCATCTCAGTTCTGAGTTCTTTTTAGAACTACCAGTCGCAGGTACGAGATTAAACCTATGTGGTCCCTTTTGTTTAATATATTATTGATGTAGTAGCCGATGAAGCTACTTGCCCTTTTTAGGGCACCATGTAAATGTAGGCTTGATGTAAATAAACACTACTCGTTGTACTGGTACGTGTTGTGTTCTCATTTCTTGTTATGTTGTGCGCGTCCTGTGGAACCACGTGGCTGGGAAAAATACAAATACTGGTCAAAACTCAGTAGGTGATCATACTCATAGACAAAAAGCACATGGATCCCGCAAGTGGCCCGTGACAGGTGGCTTGCTCTATAGCACACATTTCATTTTTTGCCATACCTCAATGAACAACCCTATATATCTATCTATATAATTATATGGGTGTGTCATGTGTGTGTCATATGTGTGCCATGTGTGTGTCATATGTGTGTCATGTGTGTGTCATGTGTGTGCCATGGGTGTTCCATGTGTGTGTCATGTTTGTGCTCTATAGCATACATTTTATTTTTAGCCATATCTCAATGAACCACCCTATACATCTATCTATGTTTGTGCCATGGACACAACTTGATACAGTTTATGATATTAGCATATAACATATTTTACTAAAATGCATTGATATGTGTGAACATTTGGTCAATAGCAACTCCTTAAACATGTACAAAATCTAAATTATTAAAGTTCTAAATTGTAAAGCACTGTTATATAAGCGAGAAGCAAATATTTACCTAGTATGACTACAATTGGACAGTCCTAAAATTGTCTAAAAGTTTCTTGAAAGAATATTTTAGAAGACTACTCGGTATTGAATGCGAATGAAGAAATTTATCGAAAACAGACAATCCTAGCAGTTCAAGAATAGTCTAGAAGACTACTCAGTATAAAATGCGAATAAAGAATTATCCTGATCACGGAAACAAAGTTTTTGTTGGAACAATAGCTATTTTCTGTTGTATGCATAACAGGTTAGGAAAACACACATTGTACCCACGAACAAACAAAAATTGTTACATAGTTTTATTTATTTCATTGAACTCTGTATGAGTAGGATTTCTAGTGATTAGTAAAATTTCTTATTTTGGAATATGTCTTTAAAAAGATCAACAGTTTAAAATATTACAAGTCTGAAATATTAATTACCAATCAAATGAAATGTTTCTTTTAACAACAAATTACACTTTCAAATCATAATCAATAACAACTGTAATATTAAAAGCGCTCATAGAAACACATTCTATATCATTCGTTTTAAAGGTATATTTAATTTATAATATTTAATTTTTTAATATTTAATTTATAATATTTAATTTAGAATATTTAATTTAGAATATTTAATTTAGAATATTTAATTTAGAATATTTAATTTAGAATATTTAATAATTAACAAAATAAAAAGTCGTTATATATATATATATATATATATATATATATATATAAGTAAAAACACCTCTCCCACCCCTAACGTGGTAATACTGAGGGTAGTTTGATCAAAATAATCTTGTCATTGTCAAAACATCATTAGACATCTTGTCATTGTCAAAACATCATTAGACAGAAAGATTTTAAATACATTTTAAAAGGTTGTTGACAACAGTTATGAACTGTTGAACATTACTTATCATCATTGTCTTAATATTATTCATGAAAATAAATATGTCTTGGGTATTTTAAATGCAAATTAGCCTAGTAAATATATATGATAATTTATGTTATGTTTATAGCGTTTTTATTAATTTTATAATAATTAGTATTTAGCAATTCTACACTTCATCTGCCCCGATGAGCCCTTTGGGGCTTAAGGGAACTTTACTTTTACTTACTACAAAACTATGGTCAATTTAATATTTGAAACTATTTTTTTTAAAGTTATATTTGTTGAACAATTGTGACTCTATATAGGTGAAAATATTCTAGCTGTACTCAACAATTGTGACTATATATAGGTGAAACTAATCTCGTGCAATTTTTGTTTTTACACAATATATTTCTAAAATAGTTTTTAATACCTAAAGGATGTTTATTGTCCACTTGGTAACACCCATGGCACACACATGGAATTATATAGATAGATAGATAGATAGATAGATAGATAGATAGATAGATAGATAGATAGATAGATAGATAGATAGATAGATAGATAGATAGATAGATAGATAGATAGATAGATAGATAGATAGATAGATAGATAGATAGATAGATAGATAGATAGATAGATAGATAGATAGATAGATAGATAGATAGATAGATAGATAGATAGATAGATAGATAGATAGATAGATAGATAGATAGATAGATAGATAGATAGATAGATAGATAGATAGATAGATAGATAGATAGATAGATAGATAGATAGATAGATAGATAGATAGATAGATAGATAGATAGATAGATAGATAGATAGATAGATAGATAGATAGATAGATAGATAGATAGATAGATAGATAGATAGATAGATAGATAGATAGATAGATAGATAGATAGATAGATAGATAGATAGATAGATAGATAGATAGATAGATAGATAGATAGATAGATAGATAGATAGATAGATAGATAGATAGATAGATAGATAGATAGATAGATAGATAGATAGATAGATAGATAGATAGATAGATAGATAGATAGATAGATAGATAGATAGATAGATAGATAGATAGATAGATAGATAGATAGATAGATAGATAGATAGATAGATAGATAGATAGATAGATAGATTTTAGTGTTTTAGTAGTGACAGTGTTAAGAACCTCTACACTAAAAAACTAAAACTTTAGTAAAGAGCTTTAACTCTTATGAACGTTTTCGTTTTATTTTAGTTGCTTCCCTTTGTAAAAAAAAATAATAGAAGTTTTGGCAACCAGGTCAAGAAGATCATTTTGATTCTGGTAATATGCATTGAGCGAACTTTGATCACAATGTACAAACTGATTTGCCTTAACACTTGAGCTGGATGTGTGTTTTTGTTTGGAAACCCCAAGAGTAAAAAAGCCCTGTGAGTAAAAAGCCCACTGAGTAAGGAAGCCCCAAGAGTACAAAAGCCCAATGAGTAAAAAGCCCTACGAGTAAAAAAAAGTCCTATGTGTAAAAAAAAGCCCACTGAGTAAAGAAGCCCCATGAGTAAATAAGCCCTACGAGTAAATAAACCTAACATGTAAAGAAGCACAACAAGTAAATCATCTTGATTAAATAAGCCCCTCCCAATAAAGCATATAAGCCCCACTTTCCAATACAGTACGGCAGCCTCCACATACTAATAAAGTATAGAAACCCCCACCACCCAAAATTGTATAGAAGCCCCCATAAAGTATAGAAGCCCCTTGTGTAAATAAGCGTCTTCCAATAAAGTATATAAGCCCGACCTCCTCCAATGAGTTGTAGAAACCACAACTCCCAATAAAGTAAAGTACATCATCCAATGAAGTATAGTTGCCCAACATCACGACCACCCAATAAAGTATAGAAGTTCTCACCACCATACGTTTAGAAGCCCCACCACCCAATAAAGTATAGAAGTCCTCACCACCAATACGTTTAGAAGCCCCAAGTGGGAAAGCTTCATTGTAAGCGATTTTAAACATCGATTTTTTTTCAGTGTTAGATTATATAATTAATTCATCGTGTATAGGTGCATTGTGTTTAATTTGTCATTATAATTTGTATATGCCTATCACCAATGAATACTTGTGAAGTATCAATGTATCATCTACAAACATTCAAATTTCTTTAAGAATCCTAGCAACTGTGGAGGGGGGGGAGGTTGCCACTGACAGTGAACACAAACGTCTATCTTTATATTGAATGTCGTCGTCAAGTGCATGTGTGTGAAGTCCCTGTAAAAATGAGATCAAATCTCTTAGATCATATAAACTACGTTTTTTATGGTGCCTTGCTTTTATTCCCACCATAGCCGATAGTGGGATGACCATGGAGATACCACGGGAGATATAGCGGGAACTTTCAATACGACATTAAATATCCATTGGTTCTCACTGAAGGTCAAGCCGTGGACCCTGAGGGCGAATGTCCGGCGCTTTATCGTAACAATCATCCACTAGATGGGACAATTTTTAGGTTTTTGTAGCGCCTCTCATCTTTTCCACAACTGGGAGAGTAATGGCCGTGGAGGCACCACGGGAGTCATTGAGGGAATTTAATTATGACCTGAAAAATTCCCATCAAAAACATTCAAACTTAACTTCTCACCGACATTCAAACTTAATTTCCTACCGACATTAATACTTAATTTCTCACCAACATTCAATCTTAACTTCTCACTTGATCAAGAATTAAAAAGAAACTAAAAAAATATTTTAAAAAAAAGCAATCTAAACCTGTCCCATACTGGACACAGGACGTGTTGGCGCATTTTCGTGTATGTATCAGTGTCACATTCTGTGATTTTGTTGTAATGAAATCAAGTCCAAGCCTTGACCTGCGTCATCGACTCGGGGGGGGGAGGAGGTAACAAAATAGGATAGACAAAGGCTTTGTCTTCCCAGGTGTTCACACTTGGGTCAGACTGTCTAGCACCCACTTATCACTGATTGTCACCTGGGAAGAGAATGTCTATAGGGGAGATAATATGTGCCCTTGACATTCAGGCGAGGGAGGGGTGTCCCTCTATTGCCCCACGCTTGGTTGGGACTGACCACGCGCGGTGTGGGTGGGACCTACATGGCTCGCTGCCCATTGGTCAGCGGAAGTCTCGGCGCGGATTAATCGCGAGGTGGGAGCCATTTTTGTGCGGCTCGAGACTTCGTAATTTTTTAGTCAGTCAGCGTTGATCAGTCGAACAGTGAAGTCGACGCGAGTGTGCCCGGGTTGGATAAACCAGTCTGGGCTGGTTTCGACCGGCTCAGTACTGAGTTCTTGTGAGAACTATCCAACTCAGGTAAGGGACATTCTGTATATGTATATTAGGTTAATGTATTATTGTTTTGAAGTAGCCGATTAAGCTATTGCCCCTTTTGAAGGGAACGCTGATGTCCATTCCTTTTGATGTAAATAAATATGTGTTGTAATGTATCCTACGTTTTGAGTTTGTGCTCAATTTCTCGTTGTGTTGTGCGTCCTGTGTAACCACGTGGCTGGGACAAATATAAATGCTGGCCAGAACTCAGTAGCAGATCATGCCTTTAGACAACGACCGCATGGACCCCGCAAGGGAACCTTGACAATCAGTACGTATGCTATTTTTCAGTAAATATTTGTAAATTTCGGAAATGTTTATAAATTCAATTGTGTAATGCATATATCTGAAAAAAGATATTAAAAAGACGTTTCTTTATATTTGAAAAAAAATATTTTCTCTTAAATCTAACTTCAAGTGGTTTGTGGTCACTGAAATAGAACTCATAATTGAAACATTCTAAATTGTAGTTATTAAAAAGTAAGGGAAGAATAACAGTTACAAAAATAAATAATGAGTTACGCCCCTTTGTTAATATAGCTTATATAGTAAAAAAAAATGGTACCTAATAAGCCCTTTTAATTCGGCCCTCAGATGTCAGATCGCGAAATAGACGTGTGATGTACACATGGCAGGCCAAGACCTACACAATGATATATACATCATGGGTCTAGGACTTATGGTTGCTGAGATCTAGGGTGATGACAGACAGACAGACAAAACGGGGACAATAGACCATTTTGTTTTCGAAAATGCTCTAAAAACCAGTTTACTGCTGAATTATTTGCAGGGCATCACAAATTCAATTGAACAACCATAAATATTTTTCCATGGAGTATTTTATTTGTGAAAAAGTTCAGTATTACCGCTCCTCTTTGATCGACTTCAACAGTTTATACAACTTTTGAGACCCTAGGCTGAAGTAAAAGTCTATTTCCCTGCACTATCTCAAACCATAAACACTCGTGGCAGTTGTTGAGTTCATTTCTCATATCAACACAATAATATTCTTTGAATAATTTGAACTATATACGTTAATAATAAAAGTGACAAGTATCATCAAAACAGTACAAGACGTATAATTATGTCACATAAATCACGGTTTCAAGAGGTGGCTTCTATACCATAATGAGAGGTGGCTTATATACCATATTGAGAGATGGCTTCCATACCATATTGAGAGGTGGCTTCTGTACCGTATTGAGGGATGGCTTCCATACAATATTGAGAGGTGGCTTCCATATCATATTGAGAGGTGACTTCCATACCATATTGAGGGATGACTTCCATGCCATATTGAGAGATGGCTTCCATACCATATTGAGAGGTGACTTCCATACCATATTGAGAGGTGGCTTCCATACCATATTGAGAGATGGCTTCCATACCATATTGAGAAGTGGCTTCTTTACCATATTGAGAGGATTATTTCCTTATGGGCCATCGATAGTTTATTTGGGAGGTCGGTGGCTTCTTTCCTCATGAGTTTTCTAAACTTTATTTAGGAAAGGTTTCTATACTTTATCCGGAGGGGCTCCTATACTTTATTTGGAGGGGCTTCTATACTTTTTAGGAGGGGCTTCTATACTTTATTGGGAGGGGCTTCTATACTTTATCGGGAGGGGCTTCTATACTTTTTGGGAGGGGCTTCTATACTTTTTAGGAGGGACTACTATATATTTTTGGGATGGCTTCTATTCTTTATTGGGAGGGGCTTCTATACTTTATTGGGAAGGGCTTCTATACTCTATTGGGAGGAACTTCTATGCTTTATTGGGATGGTTGCTTCTTTCCTCAAGAGACTTCTCTACTGGGGTGGGGCTATTTACTAATGGTGCTTCTTTACATGGAAATGTTGTATTCCTCTAGCAACTTATAATCCAATCAAACTGGTTCAAAAAAAATAGTTGCTTTTAAATAAATGTCAGCTGTTAAGTTCTAATAGATCTCTGTGGATCCAGTGCTGGATCTATAAGCGTTTGGTAAGAGTATAATAGGCTGGGCTACAGTCGATTGTGTCAGAGTAAGCTGACTTCTCCTTTGTAACACCAAAGAATGCTTAGAATGTCTGGAGCCTGATGGAGTCAAATGTTTAGGTTCTATTTGGAGTTTCTCTTCAGAATTCATAAACAGAAACTGAATGTCTTCCAGTGATTTGTCTTTGGTCTCAGGGACAAGGAATACAACAAAGATGGCGGCCGCAACACAAACTACAGCGAAAAAAAGAAATGTTCCTGGGGGAAAAAATGGTTTCTTATTATTAAAACAGTAATAATCTTGACACCACACATACTAGACATAATAAAACATGATATTAAATTATACAAAGTATTATTGTAGTAGTATTTGTTAATGACATATTTGTTTAATTTTAAGTTGTGAATTTAACAGGTTGCATGACTAGAAGTTTAAATACAATCGAAAATAAAAGAAAAGGGTGAAAAAATTCGTCAATTCATTAAAACTATTATACAATTGTTCCAGAATGGTAAAACAGTTTTTCTTTTTCTACAAATACTATTTCAAGTCATTAAAAACAATGATACATAAACATTGTTATTAAAACACTGGTACCGGATAGATATATAAGGCTATTTCTATGTTTACCTATGTTTATCAGATAGATAGCTATATAATGCTATTTCAATGTTTACCAATGTTTATCAGGTTTCTGAAAATGCTCCTGAATTTTTTTTTCCTTAAAACAAAATGAAGTAGTAAATGACCATAAATGAAAAAAATTAGTTCTAAAATTTAAAATGTTCCTAATTGAATTTCGGGAATGGTTGAGGTGAGTAGATCGCGCCAATGTAAACCTTTTAGTATCGGGTTTGAACTCTGGTGAGAACTAAAGGATTGTTTCAGGTCATGGTGAAAGTTTCCTCTAAGCCTCCCTATGGTGCAGTCACAACCCTATCACACTCTGGCTATGGTAGGTATGAAAAATAGACCTCTGCGAAAACCGTCCCAATTATTAGTTGAAACAATTTTAAAAGATCAAATCATCAACATCTCAATGTACAGGGACATGTCAATATGTCCCTATGGAAATAATTTAATGAAAACAACTTTAACATCATTATATTAACTAAACGAGAAGACACGGTATGAAGGGGAAATGGCGAGTTGGTTATTATACAAAAACAAAAACTAAATAAGTGTATTTTTAAAGTGTCCATGTCTAGTAGCAAACATAGATTGATTACAGTCAGGTAGTGCAATCTATGGTCTCCATGTCTAGTAGCAAACATAGATTGATTACAGTCAGGTAGTACAATCTATGGTCTCCATGTCTAGTAGCAAACATAGATTGATTACAGTCAGGTAGTACAATCTATGGTCTCCATGTCTAGTAGCAAACATAGATTGATTACAGTCAGGTAGTACAATCTATGAGTCCCGATCGTCAATAGAGAGCTTCGAATTCGTACTAAACCAGGCTCTCCGGCTGGTCAAATGCATCTTTTTAACGGCACCAGGCTCTACAGCTGGTCACAAGCACTTTTCAAAGGGCACCAACTGCAGCGGGCAGGAGGAGACGTCTGTCCTAAGGGAGATGGTCGATGGCTGGGTAGAAGGGAATCGGCTAAAGATGAAGTATGTTATGCACCAATCAGTGAGACTGTCTACTGATCGCCTAATACTAAAGATTGCCTCCCAGGCTCCTCCAAGCAAAACTACCTGCATGCGTGAGGTACGCAAAACCCTGGTTGACACGTATGTTGGGTAAGCTAAGGATCTCCTAACACTGGTGACACCAGATAGTAAGTAATGTGTCACACTCACCCTAGGTAGTAATGTGATACACTCACCCTAGGTAGTAATGTGTTACACTCACCCCAGATGGTAATGTGTTACACTCACCCCAGATGGTAATGTGTTACACTCACCCCAGATGGTTATGTATCACACTCACCCCAGATAGTAATGTGTCACACTCACCCTAGATGGTAATGTGTTACACTCACCCCAGGTGGTAATGTGTCACACTCACCCCAGATGGTAATGTGTTACACTCACCCCAGGTGGTAATGTGTCACATTCACCCCAGATAGTAATGTGTCACACTCACCCCAGATGGCAATGTGTTACACTCACCCCAGGTGGTAATGTGTTACATTCACCCCAGGTAGTAATATGTCACACTCACCCCAGATAGTAATGTGTCACACTTACCCCAGGTAGTAATGTGTCACACTCACCCCAGATGGTAATGTGTTACACTCACCCCAGCTGGTAATGTGTTACACTCACCCCAGATAGTAATGTGTCACACTTACCCCAGGTAGTAATGTGTCACACTCACCCCAGATGGTAATGTGTTACACTCACCCCAGGTGGTAATGTGTTACACTCACCCCAGATAGTAATGGTGTCGATTAGTGCCAGAAAACTGACGGACACAATCAGGTTACATGTCCAGTTGGTTACCGTGGCTATAGAGTTAGCCAGACTTCGACACCATGATGGGTAGATCTCAGCATTGATTGTCCACGGCATTGGTCCAGCACCTGAATGTAGAGCAACACAAGTATGAATAGACACACATCATATAAATGGCAACACAAGTATGAATAGACACACATCATATAAATGGCAACACAAGTATGAATAGACACACATCATATAAATGTATGAATAGACACGTGTGTGAATAGACTTACTATATAGAAAGATCATTGCAATCATGTATGTATAGAACACATGAAATATTAAGGTCAAACCATGTATGTATTGACGCAGTACTTGTATAGGTCAACACAAGTGTGTATCACAACATAGTATATATATATATATATATATATATATATATATATATATATATAGGTCAAAACATGTATGTGTATATAGACTTAATAAATATATAGGCCAACACACGTATGCACAGACACATAAGTAGGCCCAACACTCTAGCCACATAAAAGTTAAACTTGTACCTCAAACGTTCAGATTAAATTATAGTTTTACAATTTGCTATCGTTAAATTTAATTCTGTCTAGTTAGTAAAACAGACACGTTTTAAAACTGATAAGTTGGAAAATAAACATTTCAAGGGCATTAAAATATTGGATCGCAATGAAAGTTATGTGTGTTTTGTTATGTTATCTAAAATATGGACAATATTTACCTGTTTGGTGCTATTCGAGTGTTTCTGAAAAAATTCTTTTGTTTTTGTAAGTTACCTACATGGTGCAATAAGTGACCTACCTGGTGCAATAAGGGACCTACCTGGTGCAATAAGTGACCTACCTGGTGCAATAAGTTACCTACCTGGGGCAAAACTAAGAACAAAAAGTATGAGTCCAGCTATGGCGAAGTAAGAGTAAACGGTAAGGCATGTTTCGTAAGCCCAGATGACATTCTTCTCTTTGAACGATCCAGAACTGTTAGAGGGGGAACATCTACCCCATGCGGCGAAATGATGGTTAGTCTTACTGACGCTAATGCAGGCGCCCATGAGCGGGGCGTCGTCGTCGGTGTGGCTGGTACAGTAGCCACACTCCACATCCTGGGTACAGTCGAAACACGAGCTAAGAAACACAGTGTGAGTAGAAACAGTGTGAGTAGAAACAGTGTAAGTAGCAACAGTGTGAGTAGAAACGGTGTAAGTAGAAACAGTGTAAGTAGCAACAGTGTGAGTAGTAACGGTGTGAGTAGAAACAGTGTGAGTAGAAACACATTGTGAGTGGAAACAGTGTGAGTAGAAACAGTGTGAGTAGAAACAGTGTGAGTAGAAACACGAGCTAAGAAACACAGTGTGAGTAGAAACAGTGTGAGTAGAAATACAGTGTGAATGGAAACAGTGTGAGTAGAAACAGTGTGAGTATTAATCAGCGTCAGAAGTAGACTTTTATCATAGAAGAACTTAAAATGTCTTTAAATTATTTCTAAGGAACTCCAAACTATTATCAAAAGGTTGATTTATTGAGAAAGAATTTAATACTAAATAAAATGAAATGTTGAAAATTCATTAACAGATCATAGCAAGATTTGGACTTGAAACAGCATTTTGCGTTGTCTCGGTATAGTATCTAAAGTATCTCAAGAAAAAGAGTCATTATTGATGAATAGTGTGAAAATGTCTGGTATTTCAGCGAGCTACCTAAATTGACTTTAAATCAGTAGAAAAATCTGTTTTACTTTGTCCGAAACATGTGTCAGATTGAGCAACATCTTCTCAACTAAACAGTTTACTTAGGCAATCTCACATTGAGCAACATCTTCTCGACTAAACAGTTTACTTAGGCAATCTCACATTGAGCAGCATCTTCTAGACTAAACCTATTACTTAGGCAATCTCACATTGAGCAACATCTTCTCGACTAAACAGTTTACTTAGGCAATCTCACATTGAGCAGCATCTTCTAGACTAAACCTATTACTTAGGCAATCTCACATTGAGCAACATCTTCTAGACTAAACCTATTACTTAGGCAATTGTTAGTTTATTACTTCAAATGTCTTTTTATATTCATAGATAGCACCTTTCACCACATGTTGAATAAATAATCACTGTTAATGGAATTCAAAAACTGAGAAAAAAACTCGCGACCTCTTTGAATAGTTTCTACATTGTCCACCCTACTCTCTTGTAATAACTACCGACCTCTTTGA
The DNA here is from genome assembly GCA_021962125.1 of Bulinus truncatus. Taxonomy (NCBI): domain Eukaryota; kingdom Metazoa; phylum Mollusca; class Gastropoda; family Planorbidae; genus Bulinus; species Bulinus truncatus. Next base: position 2,568,553 of record JAGDYQ010000046.1, on the reverse strand, counting down.
ATAGTTTCTACATTGTCCACCCTACTCTCTTGTAATAACTACCGATCTCTTTGAATAGTTTCTACATTGTCCACCCTACTCTCTTGTAATAACTACTGATCTCTTTGAATAGTTTCTACATTGTCCACCCTACTCACGTGTAGTCACTGCAGTGGTCATCCACTGGACGTTTTTCATGTGAGGGCGATGCTGGAGGAGACTCCGACTGGCTCATGGCAAAACCGAAGAACAATACACCCAGTGCCACGGCAATGGCTGTAATAAATGAGTCGTGTTAGAGTCATGTTAGGAGTCATTTTAGGAGTCATGTTAGGAGTCATGTTAAAGTCATGTTAGGAGTCATGTTAGAGTTGTGTTAGGAGTCATGTTAGAGTCATGTTAGAGTCATGTTAGGGTGGGCGACTATTGAAACAGCTTTGTGGGTGGAGGAGGCTGTTACAAGGAAATGTTTTTGTCAACATTGTGACACAGTTTATTGTAAATATTGTGACACAGTTTATTGTCAGTATTGTGACATAGTTTATTGTCAATATTGTGACACAGTTTATTGTCAATATTGTGACACAGTTTATTGTCACTATTGTGACACAGTTTATCGTCAATATTGTGACACAGTTTATTGCTTTCAAAAACAATCCTAAGAGTAAGTCCTCCACTGACAGACACAGCACCATATTTACAGATGGTCTCACACAATTTCATTCAAGCTTTTGAGTCGGTTGTGTAATATAGAATATAAATAGATTTCAATACTTAGATTTCAAAGAGTCAGCGCAAAATCTAACCCTTATTGTATGATGTAATATTATGGAAAAGATTTGTGATCATTTACAATGTTAGATTAATTATTGAAAATCTGAAAAATGATATGGTGTATTGTTTATTTGTAATAAGATATATTTAGCTAAATGATAAGGTAAGTGTTAGAAACGGTATTAAAAAGATAGATGATAATTAATATATTAGAATACTATTGGAAGAACTATGTAATGTGGTATAATGTTAAAATATTTATTGAACAGGTACATTTCACACTTCTAATGGATTATGTGTTGTGGCTTACCACTAAAACTTAAAGCTAATACTAATTTACGTCCAGTAGTTTCAACTGCCCAGAGACCAATAAATGTTGCCAAACAATTGATGACTGCAGGGAGACATGCCAACCAAAGTGCATGGAATCTTTCGAACCCGGCACTTTTCAATATTATGGCACTGTAATATCTGCTGACATAAAGTATATTCATGTAATATCTGCTGACATAAAGTATATTCATGTAATATCTGCTGACATAAAGTATATTCATGTAATATCGACTAACATAAGTATATTCATGTAATATCGACTAACATAAGTACATTCATGTAATATCGACTAACATAAGTACATTCATGTAATATCGACTAACATAAGTATATTCATGTAATATCGACTAACATAAGTATATTCATGTAATATCGAATAACATAAGTATATTCATGTAATATCGACTAACATAAGTATATTCATGTAATATCGACTACTCGACTAACATAAGTATATTCATGTAATATCGACTAACATAAGTATATTCATGTAATATCGACTAACATAAGTATATTCATGTAATATCGACTACTCGACTAACATAAGTATATTCATGTAATATCGACTAACATAAGTACATTCATGTAATATCGACTAACATAAGTACATTCATGTAATATATATTGACTTAAAATATATTCATGTCATATCCACTGACACAAATTACATTTATTTAATATCTACTGACATACTGTACATTCATGTAATTTTGACATACTGTACATTCATGTAATTCTGACATACTGTACATTCATGTAATTCTGACATACTGTACATTCATGGAATTCTGACATACTGTACATTCATCTAATTCTGACATAAAGTACATTCATGTAATTCTGACATAAAGTACATTCATGTAATTCTGACATAAAGTACATTCATGTAATTCTGACATGTGACATAGAGTACATTCATGTAATTCTCACATAAAGTACATTCATGTAATTCTGGCATGAGTACATTCATGGTCTGTATTGTTACAATCATACTCAGGCAGAAACTTTCTAGACCAACTCTAGATCTCTGCAAATTTACAATTATGTCTGTAAACCTTGAAACTAATGAAAGCTTTTCTAGCATGCAATATACTATTTAATTTAATTTATTACATGAAAAATATATCACAACAGTGTCAACTGTCTACCTAAGTGACAAATATATCACAATAGTATCAGCTGTCTACCTAAATGACAAATATATCACAATAGTGTCAACTGTCTACCTAAATGATAAATATATCACAACTGTCTACCTAAAAGATAAATATATCACAACTCTCTACCTAAATGATAAATATATCACAATAGTATCAGCTGTCTACCTAAATGATAAATATATCACAATAGTGTTAACTGTCTACCTAAGTGACAAATATATCACAATAGTGTCAACCGTCTACCTAAGAGACAAATATATCCACAATAGTGTCAACTGTCTACCTAAATGATAAATATATCACAATAGTGTCAACTGTCTACCTAAATGATAAATATATCACAACTGTCTACCTAAATGATAAATATATCACAACTGTCTACCTAAATGATAAATATATCACAACTGTCTACCTAAATGATAAATATATCACAATAGTATCAGCTGTCTACCTAAATGATAAATATATCACAATAGTGTCAGCTGTCTACCTAAATGATAAATATATCACAATAGTGTCAGCTGTTTACCTACATGACAATATATATAACAATAGTGTCAGCTGTCTACATAAATGACAAATAGATCACAATAGTGTCAGCTGTCTACATAAATGACCAATATATAACAATAGTGTCAGATTTCTACCTAAATGACAAATGTTTCAATGTAGTCGATGATTATTAAAAATGACAGATATGTCAAAATGTTCCCAGCTGTTTAATAAATGACTAAAATATCATTGTAGTTTTAATTTTGATTTAATATGACAGATAAGTCCCTGTTGTATCATCTGTCATGGCGTATGTATATCTACTTACATGACTGTGTTGATACCACTAAACTGTTGGAATATTTGCAGCGTACATCCAATGAATAAAGCTTTTCTTACATGATGAGTTGCAAACATTTTCTTCAATATAACGGAAGCTAGTCAGATAAAAATGACAAAAGCTATCATTTGTATTGTCTCTCTCACTCTTTTACTCCCTCTATCTTTTTCTATACCTCCGCCTCTCTCTCCTCTCTCTCTCTCTCTCTCTCTCTCTCTCTCTTTCTCTCTCTCTCTCTCTCTCTGTCAAACCCTCCTTTATATGACATAATTGTTGGTGTGAGATCAGAAATCATGTAGAATTTATTTTTGATTATTTAGAGTCAAGATGACAGAACGAAAACTATATGAAATTTTGAGCAAGCACACACAGGTAGTAGATAAGTCTTATGTATATGACAAAAATTAATGTATGTATGTTTGGTTGTGCAGCTAAGAAAAAACATCATGGAACAGAGAACAACCAAACTTGGCATCAATCACTCAGTCATGCTCCTATATAAGCAAACCTGAGTACAGATTAGCCAGTTTGTAATCAAAACTAAATCCCCACTCTGGAATAACTTACTGGTATTTTCTTCTTCGAATTCTAAATTTTTTCTGATTTCTTTTATTTCACCGATGACGTCATGTTTTCCTCGTATTCTTCTCAATGTGTTCAAGGCCACCACATCTTGATGTTTCATCATCTAAACATCAAACAATGTATTCTGATATTTTATTTTGAAAAAAAAACATTTCCATAAAACATAATAGAGAAAATTCACTTAAGAAGTTTATTTTAAATTTATTAGTTTTTAATTTTACATCTGAAAGTTTTATTCCTTCTGAAATGTTGACTATCTAAACAGATTCCTTGGTGAGACATCGAAACAGACATTTCTTGGTGAGACATCTAGACAGACATTTCTTGGTGAGACATCTAGACAGACATTTCTTGGTGAAACATCTAGACAGACATTCCTTGGTGAGACATCTAACACAAGGTCCGTTAATTTATATTATGTGTAAAAATGGAAATTATTAGTTTAAATTTGAAAAAGTTGTCAATTTTTAACCAATAGGCTATGGGCCTATGTGTTTGGTACAATCCTATTAATTCCTGATACTAACACCAACTATGCCGATAATGATACGTTAAAATATTGGTCTTTAAAGATTGTTTGAGATATTATTTTAATATCACAGCTTTATTTTTGTGTTCAATTAGAAAAAAAGCTCGATTTATTTTAAAGCATTTCTTAGATCCCCAGATTTTTATTGGCATCAATTGTTTAAAATCAATAGCTACTTATCTTACCATTATGTATATGTTGTTTAAATCAATAGGTACGTATCTTACTATTATAACGATTTAATTTTCTGTCAATCGTATCATCAATATCACCAGAAAAAAATATCTAAAATAAAAAGTTTTAATAAATAATAATTTAAAAGCTACTTCAATATTTTTGAAGTGATAATATTAAACGTTTGACTGAAAAATAGAAAGGGTTTAATTAAATATTACCAGGTGTTTAACTGAATAATACCAGTAGTTTAATAGAACAATACCATGTGTTTAATTAAATAATACCGTTTGTTTCATTGAATAATATGAGTTGTTTAATTCTTCTTCTTTGTTCTCGATTTCGTCGAGGTTGCGTGGCTGTATGTTTTGCGCCATTAAGGCCTACTGCCTCCGTCTTCAGCCTGCTGTTTTTCTGGATTTGCTTCCATAGCCTTTGGTCAGCCAAGACCATCTGCAAGGCAGCAGTTGATTTGATTTTGGAGTTTTCTCTCCTAGATGTCTGCTATCCCTAGCTAACGGCCTCATCTGACCGGGTTTAGAGTTTGAGCGCTCTATGTTCGCTTTTTGCTAACATTTCTTAGGGTTTTTGAGGCATTTTTTATAAATGTATCCTTACCACGGGATACTTCACCTCACCCTCCATGACAGCAAACCAGTTGGTCCGCGACCGCTTATTTAGTATTCACGGCTGACCCTTATATCTAAGGGTCTTTCCCCTATCCGCCAGCTGGGGACGCGCTTGGTAGGAGATGGTAGCTCCCCCAAGAGTTGTTTAATTGATTCATACCAGGTGTTCAATTAAATCATACCATTTAATTAATTGAGTAATACCGTGTGTTTAATTGAGCCATAGCAGTTGTTTAACTGAATACTACCATTTGTTTAATGGATGGTCACATTTATTTAGTTCCACTCATTCACTGTACCTGAAATCTGGGTGACTCAGGCAGTGAGAAGAAAAAAATAAATTGGAAAACACCAGGAATGGCTGCAACTCCCAGCATCCATCTGCAACAAAGTCAAACACAAATATACAGAACTACATTGAGTCGTTAGAGATGTCCAGTCAACAGGTTTATATTTTAACTAAATGATACATTAAAAAACATAATCCGATATACACTGATTAATGAACAGTCAAATATCTTACTACTTACACCCAGTCATACGTACATCCAGCCAATCATTCATTACCTCCAGCCAATTATTCACTTACATCATTCCAATCATTAAATTACATTCAGTCAATCACCCCCAAACATTCAGCCAATCACTGAATTACCTCCATCCAATCATTAACTTACCTCCATCCAATCATTAACTTACCTCCAGCCAATCATTAACTTACCTCCAGCCAATCATTAACTTACCTCCATCCCACCTCCCCCAACTCCTGTAGTACAGCAGACATTAATGCCGAGATGACAATCCCTACAGTTATAAACAACTGGTTTAGTGTGACTAGACGACCCCTGATATCAGCTGGGGCACACTCAGATATATACACTGGCACCACACATGACACAATACCTGGTTAGTAGACATACATGACACAATACCTGGTTAGTAGACATACATGTCACAATACCTGGTTAGTAGACATTCATGTCACAATACCTGGTTAGTAGACATACATGTCACAATACCTGGTTAGTAGACATACATGTCACAATACCTGGTTAGTAGACATACATGTCACAATACCTGGTTAGTAGACATACATGACACAATACCTGGTTAGTAGACATACATGTCATTCGTGATATGTGAAAGTGTACAGAGAAAGCCTTTTTAGTGACGAAATATTGTCTATTGGTATATATGACTATTTGTTTACATTTTCAGAATCAGTAATTGGTATATATGACTATTTGTTTACATTTTCAGAATCAGTAATTGGTATATATGACTATTTATTTACATTTTCAGAATCAGTAATTGGTATATATGACTATTTGTTTACATTTTCAGAATCAGTAATTGGTATATATGACTATTTATTTACATTTTCAGAATCAGTAATTGGTATATCTGACTATTTATTTACATTTTCAGAATCAGTAATTGGTATATCTGACTATTTATTTACATTTTCAGAATCAGTAATTGGTATATATGACTATTTATTTACATTTTCAGATTCAGTAATTTGATTTACTCAAACTTTTGATGACAGACACCATTGTAATGACATGTAATGCTGTGATGACAGACACCACTGTGATAACAAACACCACTGCGATGGAGAGACACCACTGTAGTGACAGACAACACTGTGACAACAAACACCACTGCGATGGAGAGACACCACTGTAGTGACAGACAACACTGTGATGACAGACAGCACTGTGAAGACATATACCGCTGTGATGACAGAGACCAACCACTGTGTTTACATACACCACTGTGATAAAAGACACCATTGTAATGAGAGACACTACTGCGATGGTAGATACCACTGTGATGAGAGACACCACTGTAATGGCAGATAACACTGTGTTGACAGACACAAATGTGATCACAAACATCAGACACCACTAAGAAGACATGTACCTTTGAGATGAAAGACATAAACTGATGACAGACACCATTTTGATAACATATACCACTGTAATTACAGACACTACATTAACAAGAGTACACCACTGTAATTACAGACACTACATTAACATCAAAGTACTCCACTGTAATTACAGACACTACATTAACAACAAAGTACACCACTGTAATTACAGACACTATATTAACATCAAAGTACACCACTGTAATTACAGATACTACATTAACATCAAAGTACACCACTGTAATTACAGACACTACATTAACATCAAAGTACACCACTGTAATTACAGACACTGCATTAACATCCGAGTACACCACTGTAATTACAGACACTACATTAACATCAAAGTACACCACTGACCTATACTAGCACCAACTATGAGCCTACCCACCAGCAGCATGACAGTACCACTTGCCACACCCATAATACCTCCTCCTATACTGAATATAATGGCAGAGAGCATGATCGTCAGCTGAAATATTTAAAGTTATGCATCGAGTCGGTCACAGTTTATCAAGTGATTTATCAACTAAGGTATCATTTTTAATATGGTCTTACTAACGCGACATTCAAAAAATCTTTGATATCTGTTTCCGTAGAACATTCTAAACAACACTTAAAAGATGGGGTAGCAACATAAATATATATGTGTGCATGGGCGTATTCAATAAAACTGAACTAAATTTCCTGAAGGTTTATTACATTAAAGTATAATAACTAAACAAACAACAAATGTACCGCAAACCGAACCTCTAACAGCAGAAAGTAACTAATGTTCAACTTGCTTGTTTTTTCCAGATTGTTCTAAATATTCCAGTTGTTTAACAATTTCTGTCATATTTTCAGCGAAAATCCGCAACCTTTTATATTTATGTGTCCATCTAGTTTCACATAGCAAAGGAACATTTGGAACTAATTTTCTTCGCTGATTAATTTCTCAGAAAAAAACTATAATTGACTTAATTTTTTCTATTGTGTTTCGTACAGCACTCACATTGTTTAAATCGTTCAGAAACAATATTTAATTTATGTGAACTGCAATGTACAAATGCTGCTTTTGGGTCTTTTTTTCGAATTATTACTTGGACTGCTCCTTCTTTACTTGCCATTGTAGAACATCCGTCTTATCCTTGACCAACAAAATTTGTCATATCTAATCAGGTGGCCCGTAGCATGCGGGGGATGGGGGGGGGCAGGGAAGCCTGGCCCTCCCTGCGTTTTTTCTGGCCCCTCTGCTTGTTTGCTCTACTTTGTAAACTTTATTTCCTGCCCCCCCCCCCGCTATAGCTTGGCCCCTGCTGTAGAATGGCTGGCCCCTGCTGTAGAATTTTCACGTTACGGGGCTGTATCTAATCCAAATTATAATGAATTTGTAATTATGGTGTTCTATGACAAATCTAACACCAAGTGACATCTGTTCAACGCCTGAAATTATATTGTCTCGTCGGCAAGTATAGAAATTGCAACTGAATTATTTGCTTCACGAACAATGTCTTCACGCAAGAGAGACCCACAAATTTCGATCATAGTGTTTTGTGCAGTTTCCGACAGGCCCACCGACAGAAATTTCGGGTCCCTGGGCAGGGCTGTCACGGGCCTCTCGTGCTGATAATAATATTTTCAAAAGTTGATTGGCCAGCTCAGTCCGGGCCCCTAAAACTCGCCATAAAACTCTCCGGGCCCCTGGACATTTGACCCCCTGCCTCCCTCTCGGCGACACTGGTTGCCGAGATATACTTAGCACTACAAGAACCAATAGACAAATGATTACCTAGAACTTCATCTCCAGATTCAACATGAAACTCTAACAGGTCGTAAACAAAAACCAGAATGTGATTATTTTCCACGAAGTGCCAAATCATGCATGCCGCAAAAAAAATTGTAGAAATGGAGGGACCCAGTTTGTTGCAATTTTCTTGAATTTGTCTTATAAATGATGAGTTCAGCTGCTCATATATAGAAACTGCTTTGGCTACCAATAGTGCAACAAAATAGCTTGAAGAGTCTTTGTGCCATGTGCTTTGCATGTGGCTACGTGCATCTTCGTTGAAATCTTTAAATTGTGTGCATGGTTTGATGACAAATGCTCCCTGAACTCCTGGAATTACTTTTTTGCGAAAACAACACGCACAATTTACAAAAGCCACCTTTTAACGTTTGCAAATATACAACCCACGATGAATAGTTTGATAACCAAGCATATCTAAAGCCTCTGTTTCCACCACTTTCATTTCTAAAAATCATATTTTATCAGGGGTCGAACAATCAAGGATCAGCAGCAATTTCAACTCGTTTGAAAGGTCATATGTCAAGACATTCCTTCCAATATCCAATTTAGGATGCGAAGAAGTGACAGCGACAATCAAATAAGAAATAGTTTCTTCAGTTGTGTCTGGCTGTTGAACTTGTACTGTTGTCCTCAATGCATGTGATAATTTGGATACTGAAAACGCCCTAAAATCTTCTAATAACGACTTTTCGGAATCCCGTGATTGCTCTACTTTTCGTTTTATTGAGCCTGTACATTTATTTTCTGAGATCCATCTTTTCATATTAATTAAGGATAATTTTAAAAATTCACTCAGTGGCAGACGATTATAAACTAACAAGAGTTGCCAGATGATAAAAAAAACATGAATGTCAAAAACATTTTCGAATGACAAATCAGGCTACAGAAGGCCAAATTAAACAAGAAAAAAATAAAATCGAAACATGCGTGTGCTTGGAGTCAAAATGTTTCAATTTTCAAATACATTTATTTTATGTCAAAATAAATAATTAATGTTATTGGATTTAATTGAGAAATAAACCTGTATGGCATTGTCAGTTAAAATAAAAAACGTATTTTTTGCCCCCCCCCCGGAAAAATTCCTAGCGACGCCCATGTATTTGTGTGTAGGTGCGTGCGTGCGTGCGTGCGCGTGTGTTTAGTGGCAAACATTTTGTTATTCAAAGTGCTTGAAAATTGGAAATTTTACTCCAAAATTACTCCGTTATTGAAAAAAAAACGCAGGTGTTCTGCAAAGTCGACAGACAGTCATTCCTATCATTTGTAAAACTTTCATTCTAGAACAGTATCGTCGATACAGGTATCTCGATGCCAACTAAATGTCAATTAATAAACATATCTTCGATACGGTTTTATAAAAAAAAATGGCACCTTATAAACCCGTATCTTTAGACCAGGGGTCGGCAACCTGCGGCTCTTTCCATGTCAAGTTGAGGCTCGTTCGATGTTAAATTGATGCCTTCCACAAAGTGCGATGGCTTTCCGTGGGTAACGTATTGAAAATAAAGCAAAATTCTGAATGGAAAAGGCCTTGTCCATCCTGAATTAGAAGACAAAGGTGGTTATCACAAAGAGACTAAATGAGCTAAATATAAAACTGGAAGGAAAAGAAAATCCAGCCTATGCCTTGCTTGAAGAAATGGTTTGTTGTGAAAATAAATTTTTTCTTTTTGTCGAAGACCTGTAGAGCGGTAAATTAAATCATTTCGAAAATCTGAGGCAGTTAGTGTTACAGAAGACTGGTAAGTCCAGTAACCATATTTGAACTCCATTGACCGAGATAGTTAAGGAATTAAACAAATATCGTATCATCGTATAAAGCACCAAAGAATATAAATTATACAGAAAGCGCCATGCTATTTAAAACAAACTATTGACACAAATTACTTAAGTATGATTATAAACAAAATGAATAATAGATTCGCAGATAGATTTGAGCAATTCAAAACAAATTCAAGTGCTCTGGCGTTCATATTAAATCCTCTCATTTCTCTCAACACAAATGAGTTCAACATTGAGCCATTTAGAATTGATGCCGGTTTGCTTCAAATGCAATTGCTGGATTAGAAGACCAAACACTTGTAGAGTGGCAAGTTCACAGAACTCAAGAGCAAGTTAGAAGAGTAGGGGGTCCAGAAACGCAAGCATGTTGCGCTGCACAACATAAATACCGCGAGTTGAGGCACTCATATTTGACGCATGGAAGAGTATTCCACAGTGCTACAGTGAGGTGAAGAAGTTGGCATTTGGATTGCTGACGTTCTCTTGCATGAATTTAATACAATGTCAAGTAAGAAGCCAACTAACAAATAAAAATATAGAGGCGTACTTGAAACTGAAAATAACAAGTTATGAGCCAGATCTAACAAAACTTTCAAAAAGCGTGCAAGGCCAATGCTCCCATTGATGTAACGATTGTAGCTATCTATTAAAATCATTTATTTAAAGTTTAAATTTTTTCTATGAATAAATATTATTTCGTATTTAAAGCCATTTATTTTAAATCAAAAATCAAATGTATATACCTAATCCTAATCAAATACCATAATATTGAAACAACAATTTTAGTGGCTCTTTAAAAACTGAGGAAAATGTAAATTATAACTTTTGGCTCTTCCGTCTCAAAAGGTTGCCGACACCTGCTTTAGACGTTTTTGGCACTGACCTTTATAAAATGTGTGCTTAACATTATCCTCGTACTGGTTGCCATAATAGTGAGTTTTCTACTACTAAACAAAAAACTCTCTCACACACACAGTCTTGAACTAGCCACCAAAATTACAAACACAAACATTTTTAATTTTGACATTTCACCACGACTGACACGAGTAATATAAACAGAATGTTCCACCTATGTACAAAAACGTATTCAACGCGGCTGCTCCACCTATGTACAAAAAGTTATTCCACTTCGCTGCTCCACCTATGTTCAAAAACCTATTCCACTTGGCTGCTCCACCTATGTTCAAAAACTTATTCCACTTCGCTGCTCCGCCTATGTACACAAAGTTATTCCACTTGGCTGCTCCGCCTATGTACACAAAGTTATTCCACTTGGCTGTTCCGCCTATGTACACAAACTTATTCCACTTTGCTGCTCCGCCTATGTACAAAAAGTTATTCCACTTGGCTGCTCCGCCTATGTTCAAAAACCTATTCCACTTGGCTGCTCCACCTATGTTCAAAAACTTATTCCACTTCTCTGCTCCGCCTATGTACACAAAGTTATTCCCCTTAGCTGCTCCGCCTATGCACACAAAGTTATTCCACTTGGCTGCTCCGCCTATGTACACAAAGTTATTCCACTTGGCTGCTCCGCCTATGTACACAAAGTTATTCCACTTGGCTGTTCCGCCTATGTACACAAACTTATTCCACTTGGCTGCTCCGCCTATGTACACAAACTTATTCCACTTGGCTGCTCCGCCTATGTACAAAAAGTTATTCCACTTGGCTGCTCCGCCTATTACACAAACTTATTCCACTTTGCTGCTCCGCCTATGTACACAAACTTATTCCACTTGGCTGCTCCGCCTATGTACACAAACTTTTACTCCACTTGGCTGCTCCGCCTTTGTACACAAACTTATTCCACTTGGCTGCTCCGCCTATGTACACAAACTTTTATTCCACTTGGCTGCTCCGCCTATGTACACAAACTTATTCCACTTGGCTGCTCCGCCTATGTACACAAACTTATTCCACTTGGCTGCTCCACCTATGTACACAAACTTATTCCACTTGGCTGCTCCGCCTATGTACACAAACTTATTCCACTTGGCTGCTCCCTCGATGTACACAAACTTATTCCACTTGGCTGCTCCGTCGATGTACACAAACTTATTCCACTTGGCTGCTCCGTCTATGTACACAAACTTATTCCACTTGGCTGCTCCGCCTATGTACACAAACTTATTCCACTTGGCTGCTCCGCCTATGTACACAAACTTATTCCACTTGGCTGCTCCGCCTATGTACACAAACTTATTCCACTTGGCTATTATTATTTCCCAATAACGCTTTTTAAGAAAAGGCTGATGGCAGTAAAATTATAAAAAAAAAAACCATCATATATCTGTAAACTCTATCGACCGTTATTGTTGCACAATGTCATAGTGGTTCATTTAAATAAACTGATTTAAAATTTTCAAAACAGTAAAACACAAATATTAATACAATTTAAAAACAAAATGTTTCCGTGAAATCGTTTGAATTCTGAAAGTTATAAGTCTAATGTAGTATTATAAAACTGAATTATCTAAAGAAAATATTTGCCCTAGTTAATTCACCCATTATTGTCAATCCTGCGAGCTACCAACCTTACGGCCAATGTGGTCTGCTATGATGCCAGAGACAAACGAAAATATGGCCGCTGAGAAGATCGTAGATGAGACGATGAGAGCAATCCACAGCCGCGTCAACTTGAATTGTTCATCTATCAGAACTATGGCTCCGTTGATGATCCCTGTGTACCGGGGAGCAGAAGACAGAGCCGCTGTTATTACAGGAGACATTTGATGAGCGAAAAGGGGGGGGGGAGTTATGATATCGTGTGTGAATTAACGAAGTTTGCAGAATTTATTAAAATGATATTATCATAAATCAGTCTGATGTTGATTGAATTTTTATGCTTTTTTTTGTTATGAAAAAATTGATTGCATTTTATAATATAGTTTAATTTTTTTTTTAATGTTAGTATGCCTTTCAAATGATATATTCTAAGTCCTGAGATAAAATAATAAAAGCTTTAAAAACATAGAGGGGGGCAGCAGGGTATAGAAGCAAGGTTATGTAAGTAGGTGGGTCGGTAGATATGTGGCTAGCTAGAGATTAGGTAGATAAGTGTGCAGATATGTAACTATGTTAGTAGAAGGTTTATTAAGTAGGTAAGTGTGCAGATAGGTAACTATGTTAGTAGGAGGTTTATTAAGTAGGTAAGTATGCAGATAGGTAACTATGTTAGTAGAAGGTTTAGTATGTAGGTAAGTATGCAGATAGGTAACTATGTTAGTAGGAGGTTTATTAAGTAGGTAAGTAAGCAGATAGGTAACTATGTTAGTAGGAGGTTGAGTATGTATGTAAGTATGCAGGTAGGTAACTATGTTAGTAGGAGGTTTAGTATGTAGGTAAGTATGCAGATAGGTAACTATCTTAGTAGGAGGTTTAGTATGTAGGTAAATATGCAGATAGGTAACTATGTTAGTAGGAGGTTTATTAAGTAGGTAAGTATGCAGATAGGTAACTATGTTAGTAGGAGGTTTAGTATGTAGGTAAGTATGCAGGTAGCTAACTATGTTAGTAGGAGTTTTAGTATGTAGGTAAGTATGCAGGTAGGTAACTATGTTAGTAGTAGGTTTAATATGTAGGTACGTATGCAGATAGTTAACTATGTTAGTAGGAGGTTTAGTAAGTAGGTAAGTATGCAGATAGGTAACTATGTTAGTAGGAGGTTGAGTATGTATGTAAGTATCCAGGTAGGTAACTATGTTAGTAGGAGTTTTAGTATGTAGGTACGTATGCAGGTAGCTAACTATGTTAGTAGGAGTTTTAGTATGTAGGTACGTATGCAGGTAGGTAACTATGTTAGTAGGAGGTTGAGTATGTATGTAAGTATGCAGGTAGGTAACTATGTTAGTAGGAGGTTTAGTATGTAGGTAAGTATGCAGATAGGTAACTATGTTAGTAGGAGGTTTAGTATGTAGGTAAGTATGCAGATAGGTAACTATGTTAGTAGGAGGTTTATTAAGTAGGTAAGTATGCAGGTAGGTAACTATGTTAGTAGGAGGTTTATTAAGTAGGTAAGTATGCAGATAGGTAACTATGTTAGTAGGAGGTTTAGTAAGTAGGTAAGTATGCAGGTAGGTAACTATGTTAGTAGGAGGTTTATTAAGTAGGTAAGTATGCAGATAGGTAACTATGTTAGTAGGAGTTTTAGTATGTAGGTAAGTATGCAGATAGGTAACTATGTTAGTAGGAGGTTTAGTATGTAGGTATGTATGCAGATAGGTAACTATGTTAGTAGGAGGTTTAGTATGTAGGTAAGTATGCAGATAGGTAACTATGTTAGTAGGAGGTTTAGTAAGTAGGTAAGTATGCAGGTAGGTAACTATGTTAGTAGGAGGTTTATTAAGTAGGTAAGTATGCAGATAGGTAACTATGTTAGTAGGAGGTTTAGTAAGTAGGTAAGTATGCAGGTAGGTAACTATGTTAGTAGGAGGTTTATTAAGTAGGTAAGTATGCAGATAGGTAACTATGTTAGTAGGAGTTTTAGTATGTAGGTAAGTATGCAGGTAGGTAACTATGTTAGTAGGAGGTTTAATATGTAGGTAAGTATGCAGATAGGTAACTATGTTAGTAGGAGGTTGAGTATGTAGGTAAGTATGCAGGTAGGTAACTATGTTAGTAGGAGGTTTAGTATGTAGGTAAGTATGCAGGTAGGTAACTATGTTAGTAGGAGGTTTAGTATGTAGGTAAGTATGCAGATAGGTAACTATGTTAGTAGGAGGTTTATTAAGTAGGTAAGTATGCAGATAGGTAACTATGTTAGTAGGAGGTTTAGTATGTAGGTAAGTATGCAGATAGGTAACTATGTTAGTAGGAGGTTTATTAAGTAGGTAAGTATGCAGATAGGTAACTATGTTAGTAGGAGGTTTAGTATGTAGGTAAGTATGCAGGTAGGTAACTATGTTAGTAGGAGGTTTAGTATGTAGGTAAGTATGCAGGTAGGTAACTATGTTAGTAGGAGGTTTAATATGTAGGTACGTATGCAGATAGTTAACTATGTTAGTAGGAGGTTTAGTAAGTAGGTAAGTATGCAGATAGGTAACTATGTTAGTAGGAGGTTGAGTATGTATGTAAGTATGCAGGTAGGTAACTATGTTAGTAGGAGGTTTAGTATGTAGGTAAGTATGCAGGTAGGTAACTATGTTAGTAGGAGGTTTATTAAGTAGGTAAGTATGCAGATAGGTAACTATGTTAGTAGGAGGTTTATTAAGTAGGTAAGTATGCAGATAGGTAACTATGTTAGTAGGAGGTTTAATACGTAGGTAAGAATGCAGGTAGGTAACTATGTTAGTAGGGGGTTTAGTATGTAGGTAAGAATGCAGGTAGGTAACTATGTTAGTAGGAGGTTTAGTATGTAGTAAGTGTGCAGATAGGTAACTATTTTAGTAGGAGGTTTAGTATGTAGGTAAGTATGCAGGTAGGTAACTATGTTAGTATGAGGTTTAGTATTAGGTAAGTATGCAGGTAGGTAACTATGTTAGTAGGAGGTTTAGTATGTAGGTAAGTATGCAGGTAGGTAACTATGTTAGTAGGAGGTTCAGTATGTAGGTAAGTATGCAGGTAGGTAACTATGCTAGTAGGAGGTTCAGTATGTAGGTAAGTATGCAGATAGGTAACTATGTTAGTAGGAGGTTCAGTATGTAGGTAAGTATGCAGGTAGGTAACTATGTTAGTAGGAGGTTCAGTATGTAGGTAAGTATGCAGATAGGTAACTATGTTAGTAGGAGGTTCAGTATGTAGGTAAGTATGCAGGTAGGTAACTATGTTAGTAGGAGGTTCAGTATGTAGGTAAGTATGCAGGCATGTAATGTTGCAAGATGTAAGCACAGTTGTTCGTTTTTTATTGAACCAAAAATTTTCTTTTGAGTTTTTGTTTGCCATAAGATCAAATCGTTTCATAAACTGACCAAAAAACTGCGTGAATTTAGTTCCACTGACCTGTGTCATAACCCAATAACAGTCCACTCAGTGTGGCACAAATAGCCAACCAATAGATGACCTGAGGGTGTTCAGTCTTGCTTATCGGGGACAGTTCTTCGTCAGTCATGGCCTGTCACTGACACATACACAAATCATTGACACAACAATTCCTTGGCTCAAGTTGCATGCAGACTTCAACTAAAGGTAAAACATATTAATTCTTATATTTACACATAAACGTTTAATGTTGATAAGATTTCCAGTATAATAATATTATAATATTCCTTTTCAATATACTATCAACTTTCTTAGATGTTGTTTATAACAAAGAGTTCAAATCTAGATTTTTACATTTGTTGAATATAATTGTCTTGATTGTAGCAATTATGTTCATGTTATGTACTTTTTTTAAAATCTAATTAGAAGAAAGGTTTGAAGTTTGTCCCATTTTCATTCATTATTTTAAATATATATTTTTTTATATTTCTTGATAATGGACACTTTAAAAAAAACACAAACAAAAACCAATATTATCACGTGACTATACTATAAACTTCATCCACCTACGGCCTCTCTAAATTTCCGAAGGCTGAGTATGGCCAGTGGTCAACCAAACAGTATATATAGGCCAGTACTAAATGAAATATTTGTGTGCTTTTTTAATTTGTGTACACACTCGGCGAATTGCGTATTCTCACATTCGTGCACTGCACAGCTAAGAGGGAACACTGCCTTCCAACCACCCACCGCAGTATCAGTTGGCTGGAATGACCTTAACATGACTTTAACATGACTTTGACTTTAACATGACTTTGACTTTAACATGACTTTGACTTTAACATGACTTTAATATGACTTTAACATGACTTTAAGTTCCATGAATCTACATGAACAATTCAGAGTGATAGTTACATTCAAAAGTTCAAAAATTATACATTTTTTAATTGTAGATTTCAATGATAAAATCCTGTGATACAAAGACTTGTATACTATTATACAAAGACTTGTATATTATGATACAAAGACTTGTATACTATTATACAAAGACTTGTATATTATGATACAAGGACTTGTATACTGTGATTCAAAGACTTGTATACTATGATTCAAAGACTTGTATATTATGATACAAAGACTTGTACACTGTGATACAAAGACTGTGCTATAAAATGTATTAGGATATCTATCCTATCGACAGGACGAATGGTTAAGCGGCGTAAATCGGAAGGCCGATCTCCGGTGATAACCAAGGGGGTTTTTCCAGGTCATAAAGAAGGTTCTCTCCAGTGGTGTCTGCATTGTCATTGCACTGACGGCTATGGTGGGGATGAAAGTAGGACACTATAAAACCGTCCCTGTTAGTGGTTTGTAGTGATAAACGTCTCATCCTCTCAGGAACTTTACACATCTATAATATAAACAAACTACACAAGTAAACATATTTACACATCTATAATATAAACTAACTACATAAGTAAACATATTTACACATCTATAATATAAACTAACTACATAAGTAAACATATTTACACATCTATAATATAAACTAACTACATAAGTAAACATATTTACACATCTATAATATAAACAAACTACACAAGTAAACATATTTACACATCTATAATATAAACAAACTACACAAGTAAACATATTTACACATCTATAATATAAACAAACTACACAAATAAACATATTTACACATCTATAATATAAACAAACTACACAAGTAAACATATTTACACATCTATAATATAAACAAACTACATAAGTAAACATATTTACAGATCTATAATATAAACAAACTACACAAGTTAACATATTTTATTGATTAAAAAATGATACGGATAATAAATAACTAAAACAAAATCAATTTACATGCATCTAGTTAATGAAGGTTATCCAGTGGACACAATATACCTTGGTGTTAACTCAGCCGTTAAAGTCAGCTTTATTTCAAAATACTTTTCCTACTGTCCTACATACATGTTTATATTCATATAAATACACATATCAAATAAAAATTGCTGTTCCGTCTAAAAAATGAAAAATTTAACTTTGAGTTCAATGACGTCTTTAATTTAAATGATCTTGAGTTAGTTTAAAACTATAACTTATTTTTGAGATGATTAGCTCAGACGACTTGGACTTTTAAGTCAAATTATATTGTGGTGTAACGATTCTCCTATTAGGATATATGGTAACGCAGCCTGAGTGGTGATGTGAACAGACCAGGAGTGGTTCTTGAGAGACCACAAAGATGCTAATTACTTAATTCAGAGGTTTTCAACCTTTTTTATGCTGCGGACCCCACAGACATTCCAAGCCCGGGTCGCGGACCCCCATAGCCGAAGGCGCCCAGAATATGTCTTAAATTCTGCTAAACTGTAGGCCTAGCCTAAGCTACGTGCAAAACATGTAGCCTACAAGTCATTTCACATATGAAATAGCTATCTATAAAAAAAAATGAAACAATCAAATAGTATTTATTCTATTCTGTTACACAGTTTTCTGTTCAGTGGTAAGGTCGTGCCTGTTTTGCACTACAGCAAGATCTTCTTTCATGTCCTTTGCCGCCAAGGCCTCGCTGTGAATCACGCAGTGGGTTGATACTATGTGAGGCGCTGGTTGTTTCCCTCGTGCAACTAAACCAGACACAACCAGTCATCGCAGCGCCGTCCGTGCACACGCCAACACATTGTATTCAGGCCAGTCCTGATTTTTAAAAAAATGCATCAAGTACACGGAAAAGTTATTCACTGAGTGTGCGCCCCGGCAGTGACTTGCAGAACAAAAAGTCTTCCATGACTTCACCTTCCCAGCAGTGACGAACTTAAACCAACCATAGGGCATTCGCAATGTCTGATCTTTCGTGAAGCTGAATTGCGAGTCTGATATGCTGAAGGCATGCAATCAGTTGGCAGCGAACATCTTCTGACATGTCGGCAATTCGTCTGCTCACTGTGTTATCAGACAATTTTAGACTGTATTCCTTTCTTGGAATGACTTTGCACAATTCGATTGCTGCCGGTATAATTAGATCAACTTTTTTAATCATTACCCCAAAATATTTTTGTGTAAGTTGATATTACCCCATGGTGAATTGAAATTATATGCTTTTTACTCACAAAAGTTTCATTTTTACCCCCAAAAATTTCATTTTACCCCATTTGGGGTAATTTACCCCGGTTCCCCGATCGCTGAAATAGATCCTCTGCAATTGTGTGAGGTTTTTTGGTACGCGCTATTCGCAATGCTACCAACCAAACACGACGCTCGAAGAGCTTTCTCGTTCACAGTAGTGCAGGCCATCAGTTTGTCTTTCTGTTTCAACTAGAGCTCTTTCTGCCTCGCAAAGTATTCCTTCGCTTTACTGGCAAGTTTCGAATGCACAGTGGTCAAATGGCGCCTCAATTTTGCAGGCTTCATCGCATCGCTCGATAATATTTGCATTACACGACACAAAGAAGTTCGTCAACATTAGTTACCACTGAGGTGAAACCGAATGGTATATACTCAGGATAATACTTGCACCGTTTTCTTTTTCGTTCGTCTTTGGCTGCTTGATCATCAGAATCTTCCAGGTTCTGGTCAATTTTCCTCTTCACAAATGTATCCATGCTACTAGGCTTGGACAGTTTACTTTTACAAATATTGATAAACAAATGACCAAAAAACAGTTTAGTCCCGTTGACTCAAGGGAAAAAAAATTAGAAAGTTTCAGAGTAGAGAAGGTTAGAGTAGGTAATTATCTGTAAAAATATTTCAGATTCTGATGACGAAAACTCACATTTTAAAATTAAATCGACTACAAACAAATATTTTGAATTGTTTACTAAAAAATTTTTAAGTATTTGTCACATAAGCAGGTCACATGACAACAGAAAATCATAATAGGTTCATTGCTAGAATTTTGCAACGTTTCATCGATGCGTTCGCGAAAAATTCTTATTAACGCTCTGGCCTACTTTCATATTAAAATGTACGAAAAATCTACATCCAACCAAAACAATAGTGGGTGTCATTTTAAATTAACATGTGAAGTGCATACCATCTATTTGATATCTAAAACTTTTGTCTAATATTATTTCTAGGCCAATCTAGGTTTATAATAATTGTAATCACTGATTAACCAGACTATTTATCAACAATACACACGTTTGCAGAGATCCGGGTGTTTTAACAGTGATGTCAGAGTTCAGTAAGTAAGAAATATTGCCAAAATACCATGACTCAAAAACTCACTGCATAAGTACATGAAGTATGCAATGTGGTTCAGACTTCAGACAAAAATATAAGGAAATACCAGCAAAGTTTTCAATTCTGCACATTGTTGTCTGTGCTTGAAACATTCGCACAGCTAGTATTTTTTTTTTTGCTAAAAGCTAACCAATCAACCAAACCAAGCAATACTTTATACAAGAAAAATCACTTCTTTACTTGACTTACCCACGGACCCCTTTGAAGCTCCTCGCGGATCCCCAGGGGTCCGCGGACCACAGGTTAAAAACCTCTGGCTTAATTCATTCTTTCCAGTTACTCAATTAATTCTCTATACAGTGAGCTTCAACATTTGTTGGACTAGCATTAAGGATCGTATTTTAAACAGAATTTCTCGAACATTTCTCTGAGATTTGATGGGAGGCACAACTATGACAATTACTGCAGCGTTGAAATGTTTACTTTGAAATATTTAGACTCATTTGTTTATAGGCCAGTGACAAAAAGAAGACTAGCAAATGATAATACTGCAGCTAATTTGAAAGAGCTCCAAATTGTTTTATTTTGAATGTGTTGATAGACGGTTTGAGTTTAAGAAGAATTTCACGAAGTAAGCAAAGTAGACAAGTTCTACAAGATGAAGGTGTGTAGTTAAAAACATGTACCGATCTGTACTTATCGATATCTGACCAGCTGTGGACCAGGTATGAATTTGAGAAAAAAAAAGAATGGGTGCAAAGGAAATGTTATCAAAAGTTGATTACAGGGAAACTTCAATTAGCAAGCGAACAAAAATGCTGGAGAAGCAGCAGATATAAATTTGATATCAAATTACATATGCTGCACAATTCTTGACAATATTCTTCAACTACAATTAGATGAGATTACAGATTTAAATTTTAAATTTCTTCTCAGTGATGTTTCTTTCTCTTGCACAGCATCATATAGTATTATCGAAAGTATTCTCAGTGCTGTTAAAAGCTGATAATAACTAGTAGATACATGGCACATGTATCAAGTAATATTATATATATATACAGTATCATCACTTTTAAGTGTTGGTTTTTTTTAAACTACTGACATCATTTCAATTATTGATTGTATTATGTTCAATACAAACGATGGCTTGGTTCTCTCCCTTGCCTGTGTTTGCAGTCTAATCTTAAACTCTTTAAACAATCATCTATGCTGCTATAGTTTGTTTCATATCGACCCAAACACAGTGGACATGTTGGTAGACTATCGTGGATTATTAGTGATGTTATTTAAATATTTATGTTGCCCTGGTTACCAGAAGTATTTCCGAATAACTGAAACTGTTGGAAATCCATTTTATACCAGTTGTTTTTTCTTTTGATATTTAGGTTGAGGAGTGTAGTTTTGTATTTATCTCACTGGACTAAACAATACTGAAAAGTAATGGTTGCAGCTGTAAAGTTAACGTGAATATAAATACTTGCCTAGGTCGAGTAGTTTAACTCACTCTCACTGACATATATAATAAATAAAACAACTCCCATAGGTGAAACCTGGAGTTTAAACTGTTGAACATCTTGTATGAATTATGCGCGGGTTGTGGTTCATAGTTTCTCACAAGATTACTGGATTACTTTACTGGATTACTTTACTGGATTACTTTACGATTCTCTAACCTTCACTTCACGTTTTGTTTGTATAAACAACTTTAATTCATGACCTAATTAAATATTTGTGAATTTGTAAAATTATGATTCATCTTGTTCAATTGCTAAAATCATTATTACTTCATTAAATTATGTTTGTTATGACACATTTTGTGGTTGAACATGTATGTGGTTGACCTTGTATGTGGTTGACCATGTATGTGGTTGACCATGTATGTGGTTGACCATGTATGTGGT
Organism: Bulinus truncatus; assembly: GCA_021962125.1. Lineage (NCBI taxonomy): Eukaryota > Metazoa > Mollusca > Gastropoda > Planorbidae > Bulinus > Bulinus truncatus. The sequence continues at coordinate 2,546,031 of JAGDYQ010000046.1, read as the reverse complement.
TGGCTATGTATGTGGTTGGCTATGTATGTGGTTGACCGTGTATTGGTTGACCATGTATGTGGTTGACTATGTATGTGGTTGACCGTGTATGTGGTTGACTATGAATGTGGTTGACCAAATTAACCGTGTAGAACTAATCTTCTATGATCTAGTACAGTTGGTTTTAAAATCTAGTTAACTACGTATAATTCGTCTGAAAATGTAATTTTAGAGCTTTTCTATTTAACTATGCATGATCCAGTTGACCATGTAATCTTGTGTTATCAGATGAATATATACGATCTTCTTTTATAATCCAGTTGACTATGTAATCTCCTTGTATGATCTAGTTGCCAAACCAACTAATCATATAATAAGACCCACATGTTGATCCAGGGGTGAGGGAGAAAGATTTTTTTAATATCTATTTATTTGCTTGAACTTTCAGTTTGGGATGAAAATTGTTTAATATTTTAAATCCCAAATACCTTAGTCTAAGAGAATTTACCCTGACATAACTTCGTCTTTGAATAAATGGTGTGCACCACAGATCATATAATGGTGTGCACCACAGATCATATAATATCTCATGCACCACAGATCATGTGATATCTCATGCACCACAGATCATATGATATCTCATGCACCACAGATCATATGATATCTCATGCACCACAGATTATATATCTCATGCACCACAGATCATGTGATATCTCATGCACCACAGATCATGTGATATCTCATGCACCACAGATCATGAGATATCTCATGCACCACAGATCATGAGATATCTCATGCACCACAGATCATATGATATCTCATGCACCACAGATCATATGATATCTCATGCACCACAGATCATATGATATCTCATGCACCACAGATCGTATGATATCTCATGCACCACAGATCATATGATATCTCATGCACCACAGATCGTATGATATCTCATGCACCACAGATCGTATGATATCTCATGCACCACAGATCGTATGATATCTCTTGCACAACAGATCATGTGATATCTCATGCACCACAGATCATGTGATATCTCATGCACCACAGATCATGTGATATCTCATGCACCACAGATCATGTGATATCTCATGCACCACAGATCATGTGATATCTCATGCACCACAGATCATGTGATATCTCATGCACCACAGATCATGTGATATCTCATGCACCACAGATCATGTGATATCTCATGCACCACAGATCATGTGATATCTCATGCACCACAGATCATGTGATATCTCATGCACCACAGATCATGTGATATCTCAAGCACCACAGATCATGTGATATCTCAAGCACCACAGATCATATGATATCTCATCTGTGCTATGAACTGTGTGTTTATTGGTTGGTTTGCTTGTTTACTCAACTGAGAACTTTTTGTTCAGAGTAAAGCTGATTGTTAGTTGTTGTAGTTGTTTTCGTAAATAGTTATTGTCTTCATCTGGGATTACTTACATAAAAAATAAAAAATGATAATAGTAGCTTTCTGTTTATCTTCAGAACCTAAACTAAGACGTACCAACTTTTTGAAACACTGACAATAATTTATTTCTTAGAATTGACACAACACAACTTGACTTGAAATTTGTAAAAAAAAAAATACGTTTAATGTATTCTTCTTTCTAGTAACACTATTTTTTAAACTAGACGATCCCTGTGTAAAATGAATGGCAGACATTTCTTGGACACTAATTGGACATTAGGACCATCCAGTGGTCAGATGATCTTGGGTCAGCATGTTGATCACAACAGCCATCTCACAGATGGGGTCAGTTCTAATTGTCACAAAGTCAATGTCTACAGTGAAATTATTTGCGACTGCTTTGTTACAGTTTCATTTCATGTATACCTGAGACCGGAAACGTTAAATGAGCGCGTGCAGGGCCTGTGTCACAAGCATGGAGTGAGTGCATGCATCATGTGCATGGCATGTGTCATGGGGTGAGTGCGTGAAGGGCCTGTGTCATAGGGTGAGTGCGTGAAGCAGGCCCGTAGCAAGGTCAAAGTAAGCAAAGGGCACCAATATCCAGCAAGGGGGTACTTTCTCATTTTAGTTACTTTTCTTTATTTTTTCTCTTTTTCTTCTTTTTAAGCGGGGGGCACTCCACACCTAGCGGGGGGCACGGCCCCCCAGTGCCCCCCCCCCTTGGCTACGGGGCTGGCGTGAAGGACCTGTGACACGAAATGAGTGCGTGAAGGGCCTGTGTCACGGAGTGAGTGCGTGAAGGGCCTGTGTCACGGGCATGGAGTGAGTGCGTGAAGGGCCTGTGTTTTTGGGCCTAAAGAGCACACTCGGCAAAGAGTGTGCCCCACCTAGTAGCGCACCATCTGTTTTAAATTTATAAAGTAATTGAAAACAATGTGGTAACTAATTGGCCCGATCACGCTGGACCTGGTGATGTGTGTTATGGCTAATAAACGGCTGAAGTTGACTTCTAAAAATATTTTACATTTATTTCAAATGGAAATTGTATTATTCATGTGAATGTATTGTGATGCTCCCTATTTGATTGTTTTAAAATGTCTTTATCAAAATGTATTGTGATGCTCCATATTGGATTGTTTTAAAATGTCTTTATCAAAATGTATTGTGATGCTCCCTATTGAATTGTTTTAAAATGTCTTTATCAAAATGTATTGTGATACTCCCTATTGGATTGTTTTAAAATGTCTTTATCAAAATGTATTGTGATGCTCCCTATTAATATTAGATTGTATTCAAATATATTTATCAGAAAATGTCCACGAACCAGGACCACAAGTTATACCGTCCTCAAGGAATGAGCCGATCACTTCCGAGTGTGATGTCACAGATACAGCAAGGTGTTAGGTTAGAGAATAGAGGATTAATGTTGACATAATTCATGTTGATATAATTAATGTCGATACTGATCAACACTTTCTATCATTTTTGTTTCCCCCCTGTCCCGCCCATTCTTCTCATTGTCAGTCTCTCCGATGATCACTTCCTGAACGTTTGGTTTCATCTCTCCAATCAATAATTATTTATTTTGTACTAGGCCTACTTTGCTATTGACAACAATTTGTCTTTACTGTGAACTCTAATTAAACCTCACAGGTTTTTTTTTCAGTTGGAGTCGACCAATCATTTGTTTAATGAGAAATAAATGTTAGAGAATGTCAGAATGAGACAACTTTTAAATTTTAAAAAATTTTTTGCTGTCATTAGCGATTCAATAATCCACGGACTTTACATCTCATGACAATTTGATTAAGTAAATGTTCTGGGGGGAAAACAGACTCGATTCATGTCTGTTGAGGCACAGAAGAAATAAATATTCGCACCCTTTTAAATAAGAGTGACGTAAAAGAAAATATAATTGTAAGGCTGGCGTTTGGAGGGGCCCTAACCCATTCAGGTCCCGAGGCCGCCATAACACCGCCCCTTGATCTACCTCTTGTTGGGGGGGGGGGGGGGCATTTCAATAAAAGCCGGAAACAAAAACCTTGGAAATGGGTAATGTTTTCAGGGGGGGGGGGGTAAGAATGTGTTCATTTAGACGTCATAGGAAGCAAAAAATAATTACCAATTTACTTAATTTACATCCCGGCTGTTTTTGTTTTTATTTGAATACAAATGTCTGTATAATAGAAACTATAATAACCTATTAATGCATAGATGAATTGAATTTTTAAACGTGAAGAAAACAAGATGAAGTATGCCAGTGGGTTGTTTATATTTCAGGTTGAACGACGGTAAAAAGGTCATTTTTCTGAAAAGACACTCTGGAGGTCAACTTGGTTTAGGTATACAGGGAGGACAGGAGTATAATTCACCTGTTTTTGTATCTGTGCCTGGAGAACAGGGGAAATCCCAGGTAGGTGGCTGTAAGTATTGGTTTTGGGATCAACGGAATAAAACTGTCAATACAGGTGACAAATAATCATCATATTGGCTCCATACTAATTGCATTGTGGTTTAAATTGCGGTGTGGTTTAAATTGAAATGTGGTTTAAATTGAAATGTGGTTTAAAATCCAGTAGAATCATAATTTTATTTTAAAAAAGATGTTTCATAAAAATTCGAGCGCTAATCATTTCTGTTGCGTGAGATGAGTGTCGCGGGGTGTCGCGGGCCTACACACAACTACTCTCAATGCAATGTTATATACACACAACTACTCTCAATGCAATGTTATGTACACACAACTACTCTCAATGCAATGTTATGTACACACAACTACTCTCAATGCAATGTTATGTACACACAACTACTCTCAATGCAATGTTATGTACACACAACTACTCTCAATGCAATGTTATGTACACACAACTACTCTCAATGCAATGTTATGTACACACAACTACTCTCAATGCAATGTTATGTACACACAACTACTCTCAATGCAATGTTATGTACACACAACTACTCTCAATGCAATGTTATGTACACACAACTACTCTCAATGCAATGTTATGTACACACAACTACTCTCAATGCAATGTTATGTACACACAACTACTCTCAATGCAATGTTATGTACACACAACTACTCTCAATGCAATGTTATGTACACACAACAAATACTATCAATGCAATGTTATGTACACACAACAAATACTATCAATGCAATGTTATCTACACACAACAACTACTCTCAATGCAATGTTATGTACACACAACTACTCTCAAAGCAATGTTCTCTAGGGACTTCGTTCAGGAGACAAAATACTCAACATCAATGGCACTGATTTTAGTAACATTACTCACGCTGAAGCCGTGACTGTCATTCAATCAGCCTGGAATGTTTTGATGTTGGTGGAACACAAGGAAAACATCGTCTCACAGGATGATTTACATCATGGTGAGTTTTGACTTAACACTTGTAGCTAAGTAAGAAGTAAATTATGTATCAAGTAAATTTGTCTGTTATTCAATGGTTTTATTTCTATACAATTATATATCATTATTTATTTCTATACAATTATATATCATTATTATATCCTATTTGAAAGCTGTAAATGTATATATTTTTAAGCACCTTGATATGTCAAATAAATAACAAGACTAAATGATTGTTTTCTAATTTTAAACATAAGCTTCTACTCAACCAACACACCAAGAAATGCATCTCTTTATTTACCCAACTAAGAAAGGAAAACTGGGATGTGGAGTTCAAAGGTAAACCACTTAATATATATATATATATATATATTATATTTTTAATGACATTTGGGACTAATGTGAGATAAAAAGACTTAATAGTCAGTTTCAAGATCAATGGCTTATTATGGTATATTATATATCATGTCAACTTATAAGTGAAGGTAATATGTAGCAATGCTGCATTGTAGCATCGCCAAACAAACTATGACCATTGTTTTTAAAATAAAGAAAATAAGTCCTATCTTTCACTAAAGGTTTTAAGATCGTTTCAAAACAAATGTATTAGATCACAATTGTGTAGATGTAAAAATAAGCATTTGATACAAAATATCTCCTACACAAAACATATATTAGATGAATGTTTAATTATGACAAAGTACTCAAGATACTAAATATAAATTTTAAAAAATGTTCATTTGCCCACCGAATACTTCATACACAATATGCATTAAAAAATGTTCAGTTGTGACAAGACAGTTCATACACAACATGCATTAAATAACATGAATGTTCAGTTGTGTCAAGATACATTAAATAACATGAATGTTCAGTTGTGTCAAGATACATTAAATAACATGAATGTTCAGTTGTATCAAGATACATTGAATGTGTTCAATAATGTATTGCAGAGATACTCATGGAGGTTTAAAGATTGTGACAGTAGACAAAGATTCACCAGCTAGTAGAGCTGGCTTATGTCCAGCTGATAACCTTATTGAGGTCAGTGCTTCAAAAATATGTATGTTTTTATGTATATTGAAGAGATAAAAGATAAATAATTTTTAATTAAAATCAATTCATCCTAAAGAAGTGGTTAGTGGGACGTATGGCCGCATGGTGTAGATACTCGACTGTCAACCTGAGAGTCTTGGGTTCGATCCTCTATGAGAACCATGGGAATTTTTCCAGGAGAAATTTCTAGTCCCATAAGTCCATGCAACTTTAAATGAGTACCTGACTTAAGTTGGGGAAGTAAAGGTGCCTGGGCGTTGGGCTAACCACACAATGCCTTACATGCAGGGGTTATAGAAATAAATTCTACACTTCATCTGCCCCAATGGCCCTCTAGGGCAAAGGGAACTTTACTTTTTAAAGAAGTTGTCTAAAATCTTTTAACAAGATACAAATACTGCCCTAAACTTTAGAATGGTTTAAGTCTTGGTAACAATGCATGTATTTCTGGTTCTGAACTAATTAGTTATGTATTTCTGGTTCTGAACAAATTAGTTATGTATTTCTGGTTCTGAACAAATTAGTTATGTATTTCTGGTTCTGAACAAATTAGTTATGTATTTCTGGTTCTGAACAAATTAGTTATGTATTTCTGGTTCTGAACAAATTAGTTATGTATTTCTGGTTCTGAACAAATTAGTTTTATATTTCTGGTTCTGAACAAATTAGTTATGTATTTCTGGTTCTGAACAAATTAGTTATGTGTTTCTGGTTCTGAACAAATTAGTTTTGATCAACATATAAAATTGACTCTAGATGAGACCAATCGAAATTTATTTCTTTTTAAATCATTGAAAACATTTTTAATTGACAAAATGATGTAAGAAATAAATATTTCTTATCACTAATATAAAATGTATAATCTACAAAATATTATCAAATACTTTCTCTAGATTGAAGGTCTTAATGTGTCCACCATCACTGACCAACAAGTATTTGCCCTAATTCAGGATATGAAAAGAATTTGTGTCAAGATCAACAGACACACATGTAATGTAACAAAGAATTTGTAAAAATATTTCCAGATGTTTATGAACTCACTGTTAAACCCCTCTCGCTAGTCTGGTGATGAAAAGCATGAATTCAAAACAAAATGGAGAGATGGAAAATATAATAAACTTTATTTCAAACTTAACTTATTAACTTTCAATTCCTCAGTGTGTGTACTATTATTATTGATATATCTGATATCCACCTAAGTCACTTGGCAGTTTGTAATCATATCACCTTAAAATGTTTGGTACTAGATTCATGTTTCTATGTTCACTAGCTGATAGTAAATTTGTCTTCCACAACAGTTGAGTATCAAGACAAATTGAAATGTAAAAATAAATGTTTTGCCTTATATATGTATATGTACATTCATTATTATTCTTATGTTGACATAATAAAAAATTGAATCTGTTTTTTTTTTTATCTTTTTTAAAAGTGATTGATTGATGTATGTGATTGATGTATGTGATTGATGTAAACAAAAAGTAAAATTCACTTTAAAGCCCAGAGATAAATACAATATAATTTATTACATTCAACATATATATATTTTTACAAACTTAGTGTTTCACTACATTTCAGTGGAATTAAAACCCATCCATTTTTAGCATCCCTCAGGTGCCACCATCTGCCCATGCGATGCTCCTGTCCTACAGCTGCTACCAAGAACTCCCCATTATTAGAAAACTTTAAACTGTTGACAAACCCTTTCTGAAATAAATATCAAGCAATCATAAGTAAATAAAACAAGTTTTAACAGATTTTAAAAATATGACTGTGGTTTACTCTGATAGAAATTTCAAAACAGTAATGTCAAAACATAGCATATTTAGTTAGACAATTTTTAACAAGGAATTAAAAAAAATGTGACATTAACGTTGTTTAGTTTTTGCAGATAAAACTGTTTTAAATTTTAAATCGTTTAAGTTATAAGTTTCTATTTTTCCTATATTGTGCAGTTTATCATGTGTTTATTTAAACCGAAAAAGTTTATTTCTTACAATATCTGTCATTGTTATTTTGACATTTATGTTTGGCTCAGGACAAAAATTCCTTGTTTCAAAATAGTTGATTATTGACCTAATTTTGTTTCACCCCATTATTCAATGAAAAATGTTATACCTGTACAAGTGTAAGACAACAAAGTACAGATATTCCTTCCTTCTATTTGCATAAAGTAAAAAAAATGTAAACAGTACTCACCACGGGAATATTAAATAAAGATGATAGACATTTATAATCAGCGCTACACCTCCAAAGTCTAACAAAACCATCTTTTGAGCCTACAAGAGAAAATTTAGTCGTAGTGAAAAATATTGGGAATCAATTTAACTTTTCAAATACACAAAATATAAATATAGATTCATGATCCTGTTTGTGTACATTTAAACTTTGACACTTTACCTGAAGCCACTAAATCTGAATGTTGTAATGCTGCTACTGAAGAAATCCAGTTTTCATCTCCGACACCCTCATTAGGTCCATGGGCATTTCTTACAGTGGTTAGTGGCTTTTTCTTCAATACACTCCATAGACTAATAGAGCTATTGATTAGAGAAAAATATTGTGCAATAGACGCATATCAACGTAATATAATTTAAAATAATATTACTGTAAAATACAATGTATTAACTCAATTTTATTCGATTCTTATCAAAATATTATTAGAAGAAAACATATAGATCTAACTCACTTGTCATCTGCACCAGTAAAAAAGTTACTTTCACTGATCAAAGAAACACATTCAATTGAACCGCTGTAAAATTTAAAAAAACTGTATGTAACATAATAAGGAACTACAAGTATTTATTAACTAGTAAATAATCACACAAAAAAATGATAACAATTATCAACTAAACCAGAGGTGGGCAAACTTTTTCTATGGATGGCCACATTGAAAACTTGATTTGTTATCGGCGGGCCGCATATATATTTTGTCCACTTCAATTACAATTTACAACGTATGAAAACATGAGTTAATGATAATAATCATGTATTCATGTATTCGTCATTTAATTTCACATTCACACTCTATTACACATGCACATTACATTTTAAAATAATTATTTCAACTGAAATTTATTGTTATCTGTCATAATAATTATGAAGACAAAGGAACTTAATTTACAAACAACCTGACACCAGAGTAAAATTATAATTAATGAGAAGTTTGTAACTGTTCACAATTTTGGATAATGTTCTTGAACTGTGGAACCAGTTTACTGGTTGTGATTCGCATGATTGCATTTAAATTGCAGTCAGTAAACATCAATCTGTTCTTAGACTTGTTTATTTTCATACAAGAAAACGCTTGCTCACAAATGTATATGGACCCAAATAGTGACAAAAACTTGGCCGCTGCTGGCAAACATCCTTAAAACTCCAGCAAAATAACTGACTTGAACTTCTACAAGTCATAATCTGGTTGTAGGTCAAGCAGCTTTAATATTCTGGAGCCATAAAACCGATTTAATATCCCTAGATTGGAATCAAATAGTCGAAATCAAAATTCAAAATATAGCAAAAATTAACAAAAACATAGGATCACAACAGGTACATGCAAACGGGCCACATAGTATACTCTGGCGGGCCGCATGCGGCCTGCGGGTTGTAGTTTGCCCACCCCGGATCTAAACAATTGACAGAATTAATTTTTTTTTAGAAGTAATGACAATGTCCTAGGAACAAAATTTACAATAATTAAAAAATGTGTAAAATATTTCAAAGTTTCTTAAAATTGTCTGGCAAAAAATTAAATTCATAAGACATCTTTACAAATGGGTTAGTTTCTATTTTAAATAACATAAGTTGATCATTTTTAATAATTAATTCTTTTACCAAATGAAACTAATAACTTCATCATTTCCTTCTGTTACAATAATTTTTTGCCAATACTTATGTCACTTTATAAGTTCTAGTAGCTCAAAATAAATTTTGTTTAAGACTTACAGGTTTAAGGATTGATCATTTTATTTTGGATGTACATTTTTAAGAATGTACAATTAAAACACATAACATCTTAAACATTTATATAGTATTTACTTATATGACAGCAGACTGCTTGAAAATAACTGAACATTATTTTCTTAATGTATAAAAAATAAAGATAAAAAAGGTCACAGATACGCCAATTCTTCAAACCCTTTTTCTTCTAATGTAATAATAATGTAATCATTCTGGAAACTTAAACCAACTCGTGCAGAGTTGAAAGCAAAGTTATGGAACAATGTAAATGAAAGACTATCAGAATTCTATTTCTACAGAAAACATGTCTCTTTCCTTTATGTATTATAGAGCCATAATAGAACAGATGATGTGTGCTATACCAGTTTACTGGTGAATTTGTTTCCTTTAAAATATTTAGTGATATTCATCAACATTACTCCATAAAAAACAAATAAATTTAGATAATTATCTTAAATGAACCCATCTGGTAATTGTCTCAGTTTAACATCTCTGAAATTTATTTGATTTTTTCATATAAGACCGGTCAAATTTAGGACAAAGAATTATCTCTACTCACTCGTGCCCATGAAATAACAATTGTGAGTCTTCTGTAATTTTCCAAATGTGTACTGATTTGTCTCGACCCCCAGATGTTATAGCTCTGTCTCGCGTTAAACTATCTATGCCAGTAATTGGAGAGTTATGACCAAATCTGAAATAAATATGATGTAATCATTTATTTATTACAAATTAATAAAGAAAGAACATTATTTACAGTCTCTTTAATCAGAAACAAAAATTTCTTTACAGACTATAAAATACTTGATATCAAGTTACAAAATATTCTTGATAAAATTTAAATATACATGATTAAAGAAATTACATGAAAAAATGTGTTCACTTTTAGTATGAGTAACATGAACAGCTATTAACTCTTCCGTGACCTATGTTTTTTTGCCTTTTTTTTACTATCATTGGGTTGCACTGTTCAATGAAGTTTTTGTTCATTTAAAACTTTTTAAAATACCCATTATCATATATCACCTCATTCAGAAATGCACAAACATTAAAACTGTGCCACTTTTGTTGACATATCTCTTAAATAAAAAATTTTTTTGCATAAAAATTAAAAAAAAAAAAATTTTTTTTTTACAAATTACAAACAAACATCAAAACACCAAGAAGGAAAAAAAAAATCTTTTTGAGATATACTGTAAATTTTATTCTTATATTAAACCTCAGTCAAAATTACATATTACAACACAAAATTCAATGAAATCTATCAATAAATAAAATAGTTATGACATTTTATATAAAACACACACACACACTAATTTTATGAGCCGAAATTATCAGATAACCAAAACAAACAAAAACAAATTAATTTAAATTGAATAAAATGCCACATGATTATCTCATATTAGTGAGCAGAGCAGAAATGCAGAATGTTTTATCACCACCTATTAGATTACTTTAGACAACTTTTTTTTATAATGATTTTGTAGTATGTATGTGTAAATGTAGTAGAAAAAAAAAAAAAGAAACAGTGTTAAATTTTATTCACAATTAAAAAAACAGGTAGAAATAATTTTTTTTTAAAACAATCCCTGTAATTCTTATGATTATATTAAATCTACATTAAAAATACACAATATACTATGGATTCATATATATTTATCCACAAATATATTTAAAAAATCATTTTCAGAAAAACATGCATAAACATTTATTTATCGGGAAAAAAAAGATTTTTTTCCTGAAATTAAGTGAATGACATTTTAACATTGTGCTCATTTCTTCAACATGTATCAGCTAAAACCCAAATTTTCATCCCCCATTTAGTTGGCTTATCTATAATATATTGTCTAAAACTATATTTACCAATGCAGATTATTTCATCTATGTTAAGATTTTCATAAGGCAGGCAGTACACTTTCTTCAAAAAAAATTAATGGATATTTTACCTTGGCTTGCCAATCAGTGTGTTGTTCAGTCTCAAAATTTTATATTTTTAAAATCCATGAATTAGTTTGAATCTGAGCTTAGATATGAATGATCACGTTCAAAGTCCATAGAATAGCACAACGGTGGAGAAATATGAATGTGTGGAGAAATATGAATGCTAAATTGGTGTTAGAATAATACTCATGCACAAACAAAAAGTATGCTGTAAAGCTCATTGGGTGTCACTTAGTCCAGTACTTCCTACGGAGGGAACTTTTCAGGTCTTCCTCATGTTTTGCATTGCTGTTTGTATAGTTCCCAATTTGTACCATAACTCCAGAAGAACACAACTTGATAAAAGCTCCTGCAGAAAAGTAAAAACAATGTAAATTTTGAGTGGAATTTTTTTTTATAAATGTAAAAGTACAATACAGTTTGTAATACATAATTTCTAACTCCATACATGTAATAATCAAAATTCAGATGATATAAAACTTAACAAATTAGTAAAAAAGTAACACTTTTCTTCCTTAGTAAAGAATACATATACACCAGTGAATTTGATATTATTAGTAGGCTATTTTATTTATAAATGATTGTTACCTACATACGAAATTCAAGATAACATTGTCTTGTTTATTCATCGGCGAAAGATGAAGGCCTGGTACCCCTAGCTGGAAGTGTCGAATCGCTTTGAGAGGTCCATCGTCTCACACTAGTCATAGTCATATATGTTTGTTCCCTAAAGTTATGGATAAGACAAAATATTTATATAAATATACTGCATAATAATAGAATTACATTTATATAGACTATCAGGTTTAAAAAAAATGTAGTTAACACCATAATAAGTTTATATCTTTTTTAAATTACATGACAGAATATTCCATAATTATCTTTATAAGTGATTCATTTATTTAGTCAAAAATTAAAATCAGCTGATAACATAAACAATGCTTTATTTTGATATTATTAGTAGGCTATTTTATTTATAAATGATTGTTACCTGGCATAAGAAATTCAAGATAACATTGTCTTGTTTCTTGTCATTCATCATTGAAAAGATGAAGGCCTGGTGCCCTAACTGGAAGTGTCGAATGTCCTTTGAGGGAGGTCCATCATCAATAATGCCATAGTCATATATGTTTGTTCCCTAAAGTTATGGATAAGACAAAATATTTATATAAATATACTGCATAATAATAGAATTACATTTATATAGACTATCAGGTTTAAAAAAAAATGTATTTAACACCATTACAAGTTTATATATTTTTTAAATTACATAATAGAATATTCCATAATTTTCTTTATAAATGATACATTTATTTAGCCAAAAATTAAAATCAGCTGATAACATAAACAATGCTTTAGCACGTGTTATTATTAATTGATTCATTATAGAAAATTATAAAATTTTAAAGAAAAATAAGATTTATTTAACATAGAAATGAATTCTTTAACAAATAATACCCAGGAAAATAGAAAACAAAATATTTTTCATTTAAAAAAATAAAAATTATTAGCATAAAATAAGAAAACTTCGTACTTACATTCTTAGATAAGCATTCAGTGGAGAAACTAATGCAATATCTTCATGATATGATGAATATAGGCTACCATCTGACTCCCATTCATGAGAACTTTACTAGGGGAATAGTTTGAACTAAAATCCGAGTCGTCTGGAGCCGTTTTATTATTTAAAAGGCGACAGAAGTGTGCAGACAGATACACGCTGTAAACGAACCAGTCAAAATGGCGACTGTCTGTCTGCACAAAAGGTTTTTTTTCTCGTGTAATATTTTTAATTTCAAAATTATTTTTTTTTATTGTTCATTTTTATTTTAACAAATTTTATTATCGCTCTTTAAAATAAAAAAAAAAATATAAAACAATATTTTGAAAGAAAATATTTTTTTTTGGGTTTAAAAGTGTGTTATTCTCATCCGTCTTTTATCCATGAAATTCCATTGGTCGGACGCCGGAGACTTAATGTAAGCAGGTTTAGAATTAAAGAAAGCTACTTTCTAAATGTCATAGTTCAGCAGTTTATCCATGAAACTTATAATTTAAATGAAACTTTTTGAGAGCTATCATGTTTGAAATCCATTTTTTTTCTACCAAAAGATATAGTTAATGAGCGTACCAACATCTTCATTAACACTAAAATTTAATTTAATACAAAGGTTATAGATTATTTTACAGAAGTATGTTAGTATTGCTAGAATTACTGACATAATTATTTTAAAGAAGTATGTTAGTATTGCTAGAATTACTGACATAATTATTTTACACAAGTATGCAAGTACATGTATTGGTAGAATTACTGACATAATTATTTTACACAAGTATGCAAGTATTGCTAGAATTACTGACATAATTATTTTACACAAGTATGCTAGTATTGCTATAGACATAATAAATATGAGGACATATTCATGTTCATGGGCCAGCTAATAGCTTAATGTAAAAAGGTCATTGAAATTTTGCTTATCATGAGCCAACCAATATGTTACAAATCACAGTAATCAAGGCTATCTGGTAAAAAGATTTGCTAACAAAATACAAAAATAATCTCACAGAGTTTCAACATAAGCTAAGTCATCAACACTCCAGACTTTCACCACTTTGTCTGAAGAGCAACTGAACAGAGTGTGAGTTCCTTTCCTAAAAGCGACACCCTGCAAGAAATTGAAACAATAAATAAATAAGACATCTAAAGTACATGACTTACAATTATAATTAAAAGAACATTTAAATGACACATGTGGCTTCCAAATCAAATGGATGATTAAAACTTTATTGTATTTATAAAACTACTGTAGTTTGTATTAATATGTATAAACTATAACTTCTATTTATAAAACTATTACTTAAATTCTATTTATAAAACTATAAATTATTATGGTTTGTATTAATATATATAAAACTATAACTGATGGTAATTTGTATAAACATGTATAAAACTATCACTTACTTATTTAATTTATTAAGCTATAACTTATTCTAAATATCTACTGTAGCTTACAGTTACAGGGCCTCTGTGACCTTTGAATTTGTGAATAAAACTACAGTCCAGAGGATTCCACAATTTGATCATGTGATTCATATCTCCTGCAGCCTAAAATTAACAACAAAAAAGAATGTTTTACAGAAAAGTGAAAATGTGTTTGAAATATATATACTTTTCTTTCAGGCAGCATGTGAGATCATCAACAAGTATTACTATGAATATGTTAAATATAATTAAATTAAAAGCTATTAAAAAACATAAATAATAATATATATTAAATGAAATATTCAAAGTCAATGAGTTTATCCAAATAAACAACAAAAAAGTTAATTATATTCAACAAAATAAAGTCATAATACTGTCAAAATCCTTATAGTTGCTAATGACTGCAATGAGTAAATATTCTTCTTCTAAAGTGGCATTATAATCTACAACATAACAATAAAGCAAACTAATATTCACTATAAATACTGTATCCACAATTTTCTAGTATACTGCTGCTAAATCTTTAAATTCAGTTCTAAACTAGCATTTAAAAAAATAAAAAATTACGTTTCACATAAAATTATAGTTGACAAAAACATTAAATAATATTAATTTTTATATTCGTGATGAATATTGCACCATTCTTTGATAGTGAGTAGATAGCTGGTGTATATTGCACCATTCTATGATAGTGAGTAGATAGCTGGTGTATATTGCACCATTCTATGATAGTGAGCAGATAGCTTGTGTAAATTACACCATTCTATAATAGTGAGTAGATAGCTGGTGTATATTGCACCATTCTATAATAGTGAGTAGATAGCTGGTGAGTAGATAGCTGGTGTTTATTTCAATATTCTAGAATAGCTTTAATTTAATTCATAACAAATTGCAAACAAGATCTTACCAGAAACTTTCCGTCAGAAGATATTGTTAAACACAGGATGTGGTCAGTGTGGCCAATGTGCTCATCTTCTGTTCCCTTTCTTCCACCTTTAATGGTCTTTTCTTTCAATCCAGTTTCTATATTCCCTAAAAACAGATAACAGCTAACTAAGCTCATTTTTTTTTCTTCACAAAAAAACAGTAAAGAAGCAAAAACCATTAAAAAAAAAAAATCAATATTTCACTAAATCAATAAACACTTACATTTACAAATATTACAATCTTTGCTAGCTGTGAAAACATATTTATCATCAGGGGATATAACTATGGCTGTTAATGGTAATTTATGTCCTCTAAATCTCCGCAAGGTTTCTTCTTTAGGACAAGAACACTGATATGAGAGCAAAAAAGAGGTAAAAATATTATTAGAAAAAAAATAACTCCTATTTGAAAGTGATGAAAAAGTATTAGCTAAAAAATGTAACTCAATATTAAAGGGAAGAAGCATAGTTAAAATTGTTTCTGTCATTGCTTTAGGTAAGCAAATGAAAGAATCTTGAAACATTTTTTACCTAAAAAAATGAATTGGGGAATTTAATCATGTACACTCTCTTAGATAGCATGGCAGTGTAACATCTGACATAAAATGATGTACTACAGTGTAATATCTGACATAAAATGATGTACTACAGTGTAATATCTGACATAAAATGATGTACTACAGTGTAATATCTGACATAAAATGATGTACTACAGTGTAAATATCTACTTATCAAATTGATGTATCCCTGATGTAGCTAGTACTTATCTACTTATCAAATTAATGTACTAATGATGTAACTAAGACTTATCTACTTACTAAATCTGCAACCTTTTTTGTCAGTTTTCCAGCCTGCTCAGACTTTGATAGAAAAAACATCATTATAATTGATTCATTAAAGTTTCTACATAACAATAATATATACATTTTTTTATGTAATGTAATGTCTTGTGGAAAACACAAGGGTACTGAAAAAATTTGTTAAAAAACTAAAAAACTCACAATATCATGTTGCAGTCTGCTGGCAACAGCGTCTTTCAGTGCATCTGCATCTTCCTTTTTATCTGCCTCTATAAACAAAAATTCATAAAAATTAGTGATGGAATGATTCATCTGAATTGAGAATCAAAAGCAACTATTTTTTCCATAATCAGAATTGAATAAATTCTACATTCCAATATTGATGCACATATTTTGAGCTTTTCAAAACACAAACACATTTTTAGCTTAAAACACAATTTTTTATTTCTGGTAGAGCTCAGAATTTCATAAAAATGGTAGATATTTTTCATCCGAATTTCTGGTATATGTTATTCTAACATAAAATAATTTTTATCAATATTTTCCTCACCTCAAAAAAAAAAAAACAGACAATCGGTACATATATTACTCATAGATAAAGAAAATAGAGCCACAACAATATGTGTACTTTAGTGTGTGGAGCAGAAAATAGAGCCACAACTACATGTGTACTTTAGTGTTTGGAGCAGAAAATAGAGCCACAACTACATGTGTACTTTAGAGTTTGGAGCAGAAAATAGAGCCACAACTACATGTGTACTTTAGAGTTTGGAGCAGAAAATAGAGCCACAACTACATGTGAACTTTAGTGTTTGGAGCAGAAAATAGAGCCACAACTACATGTGTACTTTAGTGTTTGGAGCAGAAAATAGTGGGTTGTTGTTTTTTGTACAGATTAACTGTTTGTGATAGAGTGTATATTTGAATGCCTGAGTGTATGTTTGAATGCCCGAGTGTATGTTTGAATGCCTGAGTGTATGTTTGAATGCCTGAGTGTATGTATGTTTGAATGCCTGAGTGTATGTTTGAATGCCTGAGTGTATGTTTGAATGCCTGAGTGTATGTTTGAATGCCTGAGTGTATGTTTGAATGCCTGAGTGTATGTTTGAATGCCCGAGTGTATGTTTGAATGCCTGAGTGTATGTTTGAATGCCTGAGTGTATGTTTGAATGCCTGAGTGTATGTTTGAATGCCTGAGTGTATGTTTGAATGCCTGATTTATGAAGTAGAAAAGTTTAGGTTAAACATTGAAAGGACATTTATAGCTGTTACTGTGCACTCTGGCAAGTGTAACAGGTACATTTAAACCCTGCCATTCTAGTAGGTTTAGTAGGTATACTTACAGCAATTATTATGACATATGTGAAAGGTACTGTTATAACTCTATGTCATAACCTTCTAACCACCCCCCAGCTGAATTACAACTTTTGGAAAACACCTACACATTGTTATTCGGGTCATTCACCCCTGCCTTGATACAAGTGATGAAATTGTGTCATTTGCAACCCACATTTTCAAACACCCATGCAATAATCTCCATGTACAGTTTTGTTGGGAAACTGCCAAAGCCATAAGTGGCATGGTCTGATACAGGGCACACAGAGCAGACATTAAGTGAGACGAGTACCAGATAGGGACAAACGCACACCAAGAGAGGACACAGAGAGGACCAAGAGAGTTCAATAACAATTTAGAGTAGGTCAACGGAGAACACCAGGTCTTTTGTTGCAGGGAGTTTGTTATTGGTACAGCTGTAACACGTTAAACTCATTCAAATGGGTCAGTTGTACACACAGTAGACTCTGGTTTCACCTGGACTATTATATCCTATACATTGTAAATAGACTGTGAATAAATCTTGGTAAAGTTCAATTAACGAACCCATGTGCCCACCTTAGAAAGTCTTGACAGTTCACTTATACCCTGCCATTGTCATAGTCATGCCAAGTACATTCCCAAAGTGTTTTCTGTGAGATATGTGATTGGTACACTTGTACCCTGCCATTCTGATAGTCATGACAATAACACTCACACCCTACTTCTGACAGACTTGGCAGGTACACTCATACTCTGCCATACGGACAGTTATGATCATAACTGCCATGTGTGAGGTCCACTCACACCTTGCCATTCTGGCAGGTTTGGTTTGTAGACTGAAATCCAGCCATTATAGCTGTTTTGGCAGAGTGACAAAAGTGGTATGAAGAGGGTTAGTTCAGGCAGATTGGAAATCATGCATAGGAGAATGAGTGGGCAATGTGATATGGTCTGCTTTATGGCTTAGTGCTGTACTAGTTTAGTTTGACAGTCAATATCATAAAGTATGTAGAACATAAGCTTAGAGATAGTTACTTTTGTACATTTCTTTATTAGTCAAGAGAATAGGCGAAGTGACTTTTCCCTGTGTGAGCTTATGTACATCTTGATTGCAGAAGCATAAGTTACAAATAGTATAAATAAATATTGTGGTAACAAGGCAACATATCCAATTTGTTTTTCTCAGTATTGGCTGCAGTCATACCTATGCTCCATCAGAGTTAGATAGCGTACTAGCTAAAGCAGACGCAACATAATTAAATGGACGCGCAACATAATTGATAGATAGCAGTCTTATCACTAACTATAATTTATCTCAAGGCATTGTAAGAGTTTTCTTGCTAATAAAACATTTCTTTACCTTCTTCTTGTAATCTGGAAAGGAACTGTTTTGCTAAACGTAATTTTTTTTGATGAGCTGTTTCTTCTTCGTCTTCAGAACTATATACTTTACCCCTGGACTCAGTGAACTCATTACTGCTGAAGATAATTATTTACAAATAAACCAAGCATTCACGGGGCATTTCACAGACATAAAAATATTTCAACTGACATTATAACTAATTAGTTTTGGACAATTAATAAAGTTGTCAAAAAAAAAGTAATATTTTTATGTGTGTATTCAGCAGACACTGTGAAACAAGATTCTTTTTAAGTGAAATTTTTCTAATATTGAATAGTTTTGTTTTTTTTTAAATTACCTGTCTACATCTGATTCACTTTCCACCTCTTCATTCAGGGATGCTTTTGATTTGCTTACATCTTTTTTAGCGTTGCCTTTTTGATTCTAGGTGGTTCATAAAAAAATATAATTTTAGTTACCTTTTTTTCCAATTTGACTATTTATTTATGGAAATTATATTACTGTATTACTGATTTGGAAATGAACAAATCTCATTGAAGAGCTGCATGTGGCTCTAAAAGCTGCAATATTCACAATGAATGCCTGCATTTATCCATTACTTAAAAATTATTTTATCTAAATAGAAAGAAAAAATTCAGGTTATAAATTCATAATGCTTGGTACCTAAGTATAAACAATCTTTTGGACCATGAGCAGATATTTCTGATCTTTTTTTTTGTCTATGTACATGCCTTCGTAATCAATGGTTTGTAATATAAACTTCTAGTAAGGCTTGCATTTTTAGCAATAATTTCCAGTTTAAATACTAGGTCGGCTTGACTAGGTCTAAGCTAGAAATTCAAAATTATTTGCTTTTTTTTTCTTCATCCTTGTTTTTTTAACTAATAATTCCAAATGGCCCAAGAAAACAAAAAGTTATTACAATCAATTTAAAGTAAATATATTGTAAAGCTAATAGCTGGAGACAATGATAGTGAAGCAATAATTTGAAAAAAAAAGGTCAGCTAAGGCAGGATACTGTTTTGGCTACTGAACCATAAAATAGTTTTGTCAAAATAGTCTAGAACACCTGCTAAAAATTTACCACATCTAAAAAAAAACCAGTGTTTAGAAAGCTTGTATGTGAAAACTCTATTACTATATTTTATGAGTTATGGTTTTTTTTTTTTTATGTTTGTTGTGCTTGCCTTAGCCTAAAGCTTAAAAACAACCAGCAAGAAAAAAAAGAAAAATTAATATTAATGATTTGTCTGAACTCTGTTGCATTAATTAGGAGTAATTTATCAAAATAATTCCTGCCCCTTAAAGGATAAATTACCTATAACTTAATATTGTATTGTCATACTAAATCATTCTGATTATATTAATAAACTATTTTATTCCAAATATGAATGATTGCGTCTCTTATCCATAGTATGGGACGGACCATACATTCACAATTAAAAACTAAGCGATACCAGACCTTTAAGCCTTGTTTTCTTTTTCGTGATTTTAGAAAAAACGACATTTTTCTTCTTTGGTAAGCTCAGCATGCAAATATGAATTTTAAATATGAAGATAAAGACACTGTATTTATACACGTATGTGTTTTCAAATGATTAAACAAGGACCATAGAATGTCAACATGTGCTACTTCCGCTATCAATTTTAGATAGGGTTTGTCTAATAACCGAACCTTTAAATAGTCAGAATCAGTCTATAAAAAAAAAGCTAACTTAATTTTAAAAAACCTAATAAAAAGAGTGTTGACTTATTAAAGAACATTATGATATGTAATGAAAATTCAACATTTCAATTAATACAATAAATGAATAATGTTTATGATTAAAAGATGACCCAATGAGGTCCCAATGAGCATACAATTTTAGTGTCGCCCAGTCGGTTCTTTGATCTCCCATCATAGAATGCACCTACTGGCAGCACCTTATCTGTTAATACATGTAGTATCTTTCTTCCAATCTAGGCAACTTAAACAAGTCTCTTGCAAAACATCGCTTCTAATGCCTATATTTAAGTTACCTAAATCACTGACAGAGCCTTTCTTATGGCTGCCTCAATGTATTTTAATTTTGTTGTTTTATTATTAGAATAAAGATTGAAGTTAAATGCTATTTGAAGGCACATATTTTCTTAAACTTCTTTATATTATAGTGACTATTATAGTTCGGACCAGTTTCACATTTTAATAGACCCATATTTGCTAACAGTGTTAGGCCCTCCACAAGGTAATGAAACCTGAACAATTGCAAGGGGCTCCTGTCTAACAGTTGGAGGGTCAGAGAGGCCCTAATTATTAAATCTTGATCAATGTTAGGGATCCAAGAATTAGCCCCCCCCCCCCCCCGAGTCAACTTGCTTACTGTTTATGCGGGATGTTATGCCAGCAATCCAGAAAATAAAACAAAAAAACTACTTATCCGTCTAAAAAACACTATATAAATAAGATTAAACCACGTAATACAGACATGTTTAATTCACAAAAGTTTCTCACACCCAGTGGTGTCACTAGATGGTGCGGGCCGCACCGGGTAATACCATGTTAGGGGTGACACCAAAATGAACAGTTCTAAATTTCATAGCAGAAAAAAATCGGATGTAGTCGGTTTTATAACCGATCATAGTCAAAAACATGAGCTGTAGCATGGGGTGCCACCATACAGTGCAGTAGCTTCAGTAGCACATATGGTGTCACCATATAGAGCAATAACACACAGTGCCACCATGCATAGTTTCTGGAGCTTAGGTAAATAAATACAGTTCAAAGCTACTCGGATCAATCTAGAGTGTTTTTGTTTTTTTTGCAAACGTTCTAAAAAAAAAAAGGGCGTATGTAGTCACGTGGTTTCATGTAATTGGAGACGAAGTTTACAAACTCAGTTTAATGCAATTGTAATATACATCTTTCTGAAATACAGTCAGTAAAACTATCTTTCTTGTCGCTAAATTATTTTAAATTAAATTCTCTCTGGTCTAGTGCAGAAAAAATTCGAAATATGGGGGCGGGGCTGACACCAACCACTACTCACACCATAGACCATGGATAGTTAGTATTAAGCCTATATTTAGTCTAGGCAGTTAAATAACTGTGACATACCTATCACACAAGAAAATTTTGATGTCAAGGGTTTCATCATAAAAATGTTTATAAGATATTGAATGATAAGATGTAATTGTTGAGATCGGACCCCCCCCCTCCGCCACAGTACCCCATATTACGTCCCCACCCCTTAAGCACAGTTTAAAGTGACCGAAATCAAAGCCCTATTGTCAGGCTTTGATGTCCGTAACGTCCCTCCCCCTATTCCTCTCCCGAAATCAAAGCGCCACTGGACTCTGGTCAAACCTCCGAGCCAGGCTTTGATGTGCGTAACGCATCGCCCCGATCTCCTCCCGAGATCAAAGCCCTACTGTCCGAAACACCCCTCCCCCATATCCCCACCCACCAGATCGGGGACCAGAAGTTTTTAGTTAGTTTTAGGCAGTGTGGTATTAGAGTTTGTATGAGATAGTCGGGCAGTCACGAGTAGTTTAAATAAAGTTCAGTTATTTCTATACTTTACACTAATAAGTGTTGACTCATCTGTTGGCTTATCTGTTTATGTGAATGTGTCTGGAAACCTAGCAATAATTAAAGAATATACTAAAAGAACCCGTAACATTTATGGCACCTCCGACGTGAACTCGTGACTGCCGACGACGTTGTGTTTATTTTATTTTCCGTGGATACCATTCGCACGATCCACATAATTTTCAAGTTGATCTTCTCTGTTATTGAAGTTGTTGTGGCTGAGTAGGCAGAAGTTAAACTGTTGGTGTTCGACGTTTTGAATTGTCCTGTTGAGTAGATGTCGATGTGGAAACGAGAATACCGTCGAGCCTAGGTTACTACCTAATGTAACAGTGTTAGCACGTATACTTCATACTGCTATACCACAGTACGCTGCTGTATGTCGTACAGTGTTTTTTTTTTGGCCGCACGTGAAGTATTCTGAATTAGACAATACGAGTTATTGTATGTTGGAGACGTGAAGTATTCTGAATTAGACAATACGAGTTATTGTATGTTGGAGACGTGAAGTATTCTGAATTAGACAATACGAGTTATTGTATGTTGGAGACGTGAAGTATTCTGAATTAGACAATACGAGTTATTGTATGTTGGAGACGTGAAGTATTCTGAATTAGACAATACGAGTTATTGTATGTTGGAGACATGAAGTATTCTGAATTAGACATTACGGGTTATTGTATGTTGGAGACGTGAAGTATTCTGAATTAGACATTACGGGTTATTGGATGTTGAAGACGTGAAGTATTCTGAATTAGACATTACGGGTTATTGGATGTTGAAGACGTGAAGTATTCTGAATTAGACATTACGGGTTATTGGATGTTGAAGATATCGACCTGACTTTCTGATGTGAGAGAGAGACTAATGTGGAACTAATACAAGTGTATTGACAATATTATTTTAATTAAAAAACAACAAAAAAAAAAAACAATAAAATAAATCAGAACCTAATAACATTAGAGTTAAATTTCGAATGGAACTATATTAATGTCATCAATTCTGCAAGAGGATCTGGAAGTTACAGCTAAGTTTAAAACTTTACATCTTGTATTAATTTTTTGAAAAATTAATTGTAACCTACTAACGTACATTGTTTGTTGTTCCTAGTGGAATTCTGTATTGGTTCGAATACAGTGGAGGTTTAAATAGGGTCCACTTGGAACAACTAAAACAATTTTACTGAGGTTAATTATTTTTATTATTTTGTTCCCATTATTTAGGTACTTAGTATTGCTTATTTAGAATATTGTATTTTAGTTACTTATTTTTTGGTGTTCTTCTTTTCTGTTTAGTAGTCTAACAGTAGTTATTATTACTTGTATTTTTATATACATATATATATAATCAGTGCCATGACAACCCTGGCAGCTTTAATAGAGAATGGTAAGTCCCTCGGACTTACCGGGCAGGAGTTACGGGATTGGGTTAGTATAAAAGAGGCCGAGGAAAAGGAGAGGGAGCATAAAGAGAGGGAAGAGAGACTAGAGAGGGAGCATAAAGAGAGGGAAGAAAGACTAGAAGAGAGGACAATAAGGAAACTGGAAGCTGAAACTGCTAAAGGGCGTTTGGATTTAGACAGGCAACGGGCACGTGAACCCCCAAGTACCACGGCTAATGATAGGGTAACTAATACCACGTTGAAGTTACCTTATTATAGTGAGGACGTGGATAGTATGGATACGTACTTATCACGTTTTGAACTGTTGGCCAGTAGCGCAGGTATACCGGAGAATGATTGGGCATCCTCACTTATCAGAGGGAAGGCTTTAGATGTTTGTCTAAAGTTGGATCGGGCTGAAATAAGAGATTACAAAGTAGTTAAGGAAGCACTGATGCGGATGTACGGAAATACCTCTGATGGCTATAGGGACAAATTTCACAACATCCGTCCGTCCCGCGATGAAGACCCTCACTTATTCACTACAAACCTCAGTCTATACTTTGATAGGTGGGTGGCGTTGTCAGGGATAGGGCAGGAGTTTAAAAATCTGAGGGAACTTATTTTAGTTGACAGAGCCGTAAACGCGTGTCACAAAGAAGTTGTAGCATTCCTAAAGGAGAAGGGGCCGAAAACGTTAGAGGAGGTTACCGACCTATTAAGAAAATACAAATCGGCACACCCAGAAAACCCCATATCGAAAGCTGACACAGAACAACGACAAGACGTTCTATGTTATGCCAGGGCAGTCACCCAACCTGAACGTGGACATAGCTCTAGTCCCGGACGTCACAGAAGCAGTTCTAATGACCGCCGTGACAGAGACAGATCGTGTTACTCGTGCGGGAAAGGCGGACATCTTGCTAGGGACTGTAGGAATGACAAGGTTGGTAGTTTAACATGTTTCTCGTGCAACGGCAGGGGGCATACTTCACGATATTGCACCAAGCCAAAGAGAAACTACCCTGGCAGAAATACAAATCAGACAAACGATTCCAGACAGAGACAGATGGAGAGCGCTAACCCGGTGCTAGCAATACTAGCCACAGGTCATAGTCTCAAGTTCTACCCTGGGTTTGTGGGTGACACACCAGTAAACGTGTTACGTGACACTGGGGCTACAGTAGTAGGTATCAGAAGATCTCTGGTTAAAGATCATGAGTTTACTGGGGAAACAGGACATTGCGTGTCATTTGTAGGAGGGATACACGAGTTACCCCTCGCCATGATTAAAATCAAGACCCCTTTCTATTCGGGCATGGTACCTGCCTCTGTAATTGATGATCCACCCTGTGATGTTCTAATTGGGAACATCCCTGGTGTAATAGAATGTAGTTCCGTGGAGTTACACAGTTGGGTAAGACAGAATACATCCATGCAGAGCTGTAACGCCGTCACTACAAGGGCACAAGGGATGAGAGATAAAGACATTTACTGCCAGGAACCTCACATTGACACTGACTACTCAAAAGAAAGTCCAAGTACAGACCAGGTTATGACAGAGTTAGACGTAGTTACAGAGACTGCCGTGGGAAGCCAAAAGAAAGTGTCCGTTAATGAGAACGACAAATCCCTAGACGAACAGGTTGTGGACGGGGTCGACAGGGTACGTATAGATGAGAGTTCATTGCGGTATGACCAGCAAAACGACACTTCTTTACAAAAGTTAATTAGTCAGCGCGAAAGTTCAACGAAAAAAGGCAGGGCAATTGAAGAACGGATAGTGCTGGACGAAGGTGTATGGGTTCGAAAAACACAATCTAAGAGGCATATAATGAATCAACTCCTTGTACCCATCAAATATAGGCACTTGGTACTTAAAACGGATCACGACTCTGTATTGGCGGGTCACATGGGGGTCACTAGGACCAAACATAGGATCATGAGTAAGTTCTTCTGGCCAGGTATGACAAGAGACATAAAGAAATATGTGAAGACATGCGTTATATGCCAGGTGAAAGGGACCAAACCCACACGAGGTATGGCGCCCCTGCAAGTGACAGATGTGATCGACAGACCGTTCAAAAAGTTTGCCATAGACATAATAGGGCCAATGCCAGTAATGTCTTATAGGGGACATCGTTACATATTAACACTGGGGGATGTATGTTCAAGGTGGCCGGAAGCCAAACCGCTAAAATTCATTAGGGCTGAAGACGTGGCACAGGTGCTGCTTAGCATTTTCTGTAGGACAGGTTTCCCTGATGTTATTTTATCAGATAGAGGAACCCAGTTTGTATCTGACATGACCAGACACTTCACTACGGTACTAGGGATCAAACAGACATTCACATCTCCATACCACCCCCAGAGCAATGGGATTTGTGAGAGACTTAATGGAACAATAAAGAGCATGATTAGTAAAGTAGCCAATGACAGTCCCGGTGACTGGGACCTCATGCTACCATGTGTACTGTTCGCGTATAGGGAAGTTTCCCAAGAAACAGGGTTCTCACCATTCGAGATGGTGTATGGCGCAAATCCGAAAGGACCACTATCCATTTTGAAAGACCTCATGACTAAGGCCGATTTAACCCCTGAGGTTAGAACAACATATGAACTGGTTATCGACACTCGACAAAGACTTATCCAGGCCTGTGACGTAGCCAAGACCAATGTCTCAAACAGGAACTCTCAAACCATGACGAGGGTAAATACCAGCCGAACAATGAGACGTGTCCGTCCGGGGGACGAAGTACTTGTATTATTACCAGATAAGACAAATAGACTGTTCATTAGATGGCAGGGACCTTTTAAAGCTGTTAGAAAAGTGACTGACGTGGACTATGAAATCGATATCAGAAATAAGGTTAAGACATTCCATATTAACATGTTGAAAGAGTATTACCCACGACCAATAGATATCCCCCACCCAGACAATGTACCGTCTACAGCGGAGACTAATATCAGTTGCCTCTTACTGAAAGAGGACGATCTATCAGATGATAATATGCTGTCACATGACATACCAGAAATTGGAACTACGGAAACCTGGAAAGATGTACGAATTAGTAGCTTACCTTCTGACAAAGCCGCGACCGTCGAGGGACTTCTGACTGATTATGTAAACATTCTTTCTGACATGCCGGGTAAGACGGATGTAATCAAACATGACATAAAACTATCAGAAGATAAAGTGATTCGACTGAGACTGTATGCGCTACCTCTACACCACCGGGGACAGATTCAAAAGGAGTTAATAGAACTACAGAAACAGGGGGTCATTGAGCCATCAGAGTCTCCATACGCTGCCCCTATAATGCTAGTGAAAAAGAAAACCGGTGACATTAGACTGTGTGTGGACTATCGTCAGTTGAATAAAATTACTGTCCTAGATTCCTATCCAATGCCTAACCCTGAAGAGTTAATGACACGCTTAGCTAATGCCAAATATTTTTCTAAATTGGATTTAGCCAGAGGTTACTGGCAAATACCTTTAACCCAAGAAGCAAAGCCCTTGACGACATTTATCACTCCATTTGGTTTATTCCAATGGAACTTTATGAGTTTTGGGTTGGTCAATGCACCGGCCACATTCAACAGAATGATGGCCAAGTTATTCTCCCACAGACTTGACACAATTTACTACTTAGATGATATCTGTGTTTTTCATGAAGACTGGAAAAACATATACAAGGCCTTCGAGAGGTATTTGACATATTAAAGCGACACAACCTGACTGTCCGACCAACTAAACTAGAAATAGGACTGACAGAGATTACCTTCTTGGGACATAAGGTAGGCAACAACTCGATACGACCAATAGACGAGACTGTGTCAAGAATATTGAACATAGAAGTACCGTCGTCTAAGAAGCAAGTCCGCAGCTTGCTAGGTCTATGCAATTTTTACCGTAAATTTATACCTAACTTTGCACTTGTGATGGAACCACTAGCCAATCTAACCAGAAAGGGAGAATCGAATAAAGTTACATGGTCTGACAGGTGTCAACAGGCGCTCGATTTAATCAAGATAGCGTTCGCCCAACAGCCCATTCTCAAACTACCGGATATCAGTAGGCCCTTCTGTCTGGTTACCGACGCCTCCGGGGTAGCCATAGGTGGGGCCCTGTTACAGGGCCATGATGGGGTGTTACACCCTGTGTTGTACGTTAGCCGTGAACTGACATTAGCTGAAACTAGGTATGCTACTATAGAGAGGGAGGGACTAGCCATCATATGGTGCATCACCAAGCTGGCCAGGTACCTCCTGGGTGCCCCTTTCACTCTCTTGACCGACCATGCGCCACTGGCTTTCATCAATTCAAAGAAACTAGGGAATCATAGAGTAGCAATATGGGCTCTGTTACTACAAGATTTCAATTTTGTCATCCAGACCATTCCTGGTAAGCAAAACGTATTAGCTGACATGTTGTCTCGTTGCATTTCAAACCAAATTCAGGAACAAAGCCCAAACTATTAAAGCTTTAAGGGCACCGATAATGGTGTGATATATTTTCATGAGTAACATATACCTCCATTCTGGTTTAGGTAAAGTATCTATTGACATCATATTGTTTTATGTTATAAACGTTAATCACCAAGCTATATAATCCGATTTTGTTGATATTGGATGATAACTTACGATCATCATATGACTCATTACACTATCTTCCAAATTACATGTTAAACTTAGCTACAAGTATTTTTTTGCTTTAATATAAAGTCACCGATTAATTTAATATTGTTATCTGATTTTTGTTCTTATTGGCCGTGAGTGACCAAGCACTAGAAATTATGGCCATTTGTTGAAACATTCTTACCAGTGGTAACAAGGTGTTATCTCTCTCTGTAAATATAGAATTCTTTTATTAATTTTCAAACGTTATGTTTTACCAGTTTTTTTTTGTTTTTTTTTTTCATTGTTTCCCTCTGTCAAAAAGAGGCCTGTATGTTATAGAAGATTTATAAGGGGTTAGTACAGTAGGAAACTTTGGGATGACATTTTGTTTAGTAAAAGATTGCGATCCCTTAGTTTGTAATTGGTGTCATTTATGGTACTGGGATTGTGGGTATATATAATTTGTTCATGCTTAACTTTAATCTGTTATAATTAATTGTTTTTGTGTTATGCAATCTCTTGTAAACTGTTAGATATTTTTTAAAATATATAAAAACTTATCTGAATGTGTTTATTTTAACATTTGTGTTTTGTAGGGAAGATTAAAAAAAAATTAGATTCATTGAGAGCTATGAGTGAACTTTGTGTGAATAAGGCAAAACAAATATTATGATTCGATTGGTTTCACGTTAATTTAGAATAAAAATCAGAATCCAACAAATATATAAGGAAATTGCTTATATTTTAATTCTCATTTTTTTTAGTTAAGATATTGTAGTTGGAACCAAGCAAATTGGTTTGATAGACTGTAGAATGGGTGACCCTTCTGTTAGAAGGCATAATTTTAGAAATATGTCTCTTGTGTATTTATCAGCATATCATTTTGACAATAATAATTATGTAATTTTTAAATGTATGATTTTTTTTGTTGGTTAGTAGATCACCCCATTTTTCTGGGTTTATGATCAATTGTTTACATGCACTTGTACTTTTATTATTGTTATATACATTTCAGTTTGCATGATTGCATCATGCTTACTGACAAGGAGGGAGATGTTGAGATCGGACCCCCCCTCCGCCACAGTACCCCATATTACGTCCCCACCCCTTAAGCACAGTTTAAAGTGACCGAAATCAAAGCCCTATTGTCAGGCTTTGATGTCCGTAACGTCCCTCCCCCTATTCCTCTCCCGAAATCAAAGCGCCACTGGACTCTGGTCAAACCTCCGAGCCAGGCTTTGATGTGCGTAACGCATCGCCCCGATCTCCTCCCGAGATCAAAGCCCTACTGTCCGAAACACCCCTCCCCCCTATCCCCACCCACCAGATCGGGGACCAGAAGTTTTTAGTTAGTTTTAGGCAGTGTGGTATTAGAGTTTGTATGAGATAGTCGTGCAGTCACGAGTAGTTTAAATAAAGTTCAGTTATTTCTATACTTTACACTAATAAGTGTTGACTCATCTGTTGGCTTATCTGTTTATGTGAATGTGTCTGGAAACCTAGCAATAATTAAAGAATATACTAAAAGAACCCGTAACAGTAATATTAAATTACTGGATTTCATTAATTTTGTAAAAGTAAACTAAGAACAGGTGGACTACAAGATGTACTAGCTTTTCCGAATTAATTGATCTTTTCCTTTGATTTTAAAATTTTCTTAATGTTGATAAATTCACTAGATCTAAATTAAATATTAACATTTTAACAGTATTCCACACAAAAAAATGTTTCCTAACATTTTGTACATCATGTTGGAAAACTGAAAGAATGACTAGCGTGGGTTACATAGTCATACTTACAAGGCCGGAACAAAGACTCTGGGATAGAGAAACTAACTTTGGCATTTGATTTTTAATCATGGGTGATTGACATGCAATGAACAAAACACAAAGACAGCCAAAATATTTATTGACAAAAAAGTTATCAAAGAAGGTGACAATAGCAAAAAGATAGTTAAATAACTAAGCAGCAAACAAGGTCTGTGAGATGAGACGTTTGTTTCAGACTAGGCATATAACACTAGCCATAGACGCATTAATGATCTCACTCTTGACCCGCATATAACACTAACCATAGATGCATTAATCTCACACTTGACCCGCATATAACACTAGCCATAGATGCATTAATCTCACTCTTGACCCGCATATAACACTAGCCATAGATGCATTAATCTCACTCTTGACCCGCATATAACACTAACCATAGATGCATTAATCTCACTCTTGACCCGCATATAACACTAGCCATAGATGCATTAATCTCACTCTTGGCCCGCAAATAACACTAACCATAGATGCATTTATGATCTCACTCTTGACCCGCATATAACACTAACCATAGATGCATTAATGATCTCACTCTTGACCCGCATATAACACTAGCCATAGACGGATTAATGATCTCATTCTTGTCCCGCATATAACACTAGCCATAGATGCATTAATAATCTCACTCTTGACCCGCATATAACACTAACTATAGATGCATTAATCTCACTCTTAACCCGCATATAACACTAGCCATAGACGGATTAATGATCTCACTCTTGACCCGCATATAACACTAGCCATAGATGCATTAATCTCACTCTTGACCCGCATATAACACTAACCATAGATGCATTAATCTCACTCTTGACCCGCATATAACACTAGCCATAGATGCATTAATCTCAATCTTGGCCCGCATATAACACTAGCCATAGATACATTAATTATCTCACTCTTGACCCGCATATAACACTAGCCATAGATGCATTAATCTCACTCTTGGCCCGCATATAACACTAGCCATAGATGCATTAATTATCTCACTCTTGACCCGCATATAACACTAACCATAGATGCATTAATGATCTCACTCTTGGCCCGCAAATAACACTAGCCATAGACGGATTAATGATCTCATTCTTGTCCCGCATATAACACTAGCCAAAGATGCATTAATCTCACTCTTGACCCGCATATAACACTAACCATAGATGCATTAATCTCACTCTTAACCCGCATATAACACTAGCCATAGACGGATTAATGATCTCACTCTTGACCCGCATATAACACTTGCCATAGATGCATTAATCTCACTCTTGACCCGCATATAACACTAACCATAGATGCATTAATCTCACTCTTGACCCGCAAATAACACTAGCCATAGATGCATTAATTATCTCACTCTTGACCCGCATATAACACTATCCATAGATGCATTAATCTCACTCCTGGCCCGCATATAACACCAGCCATAGATGCATTAATGATCTCACTCTTGACCCGCATATAACACTAACCATAGATGCATTAATCTCTCTCTTGACCCGCATATAACACTAACCATAGATGCATTAATCTCACTCTTGACCCGCATATAACACTAGCCATAGATGCATTAATCTCACTCTTGGCCCGCATATAACACTAGCCATAGATGCATTAATGATCTCACTCTTGACCCGCATATAACATTAACCATAGATGCATTAATGATCTCACTCTTGACCCGCATATAACACTAACCATAGATGCATTAATGATCTCACTCTTGACCCGCATATAACACTAGCCATAGACGGATTAATGATCTCACTCTTGACCCGCATATAACACTAACCATAGATGCATTAATGATCTCACTCTTGACCCGCATATAACACTAGCCATAGACGGATTAATGATCTCACTCTTGACCCGCATATAACACTAACCATAGATGCATTAATCTCACTCTTGACCCGCATATAACACTAGCCATAGATGCATTAATCTCACTCTTGACCCGCATATAACACTAACCATAGATGCATTAATCTCACTCTTGACCCGCATATAACACTAGCCATAGATGCATTAATCTCACTCTTGGCCCGCATATAACACTAGACATAGATGCATTAATGATCTCACTCTTCACCCGCATATAACACTAACCATAGATGCATTAATGATCTCACTCTTGACCCGCATATAACACTAGCCATAGACGGATTAATGATCTCATTCTTGTCCCGCATATAACACTAGCCATAGATGCATTAATGATCTCACTCTTGACCCGCATATAACACTAACCATATATGCATTAATGTCACTCTTGACCCGCATATAACACTAGCCATAGATGCATTAATCTCACTCTTGACCCGCATATAACACTAGCCATAGATGCATTAATTATCTCACTCTTGACCCGCATATAACACTAGCCATAGATGCATTAATCTCACTCTTGGCCCGCATATAACACCAGCCATAGATGCATTAATGATCTCACTCTTGACCCGCATATAACACTAACCATAGATGCATTAATCTCACTCTTAACCCGCATATAACACTAACCATAGATGCATTAATCTCACTCTTGACCCGCATATAACACTAGCCATAGATGCATTAATCTCACTCTTGGCCTGCATATAACACTAGCCATAGATGCATTAATGATCTCACTCTTGACCCGCATATAACACTAACCATAGATGCATTAATGATCTCACTCTTGACCCGCATATAACACTAGCCATAGACGGATTAATGATTTCACTCTTGACCCGCATATAACACTAACCATAGATGCATTAATGATCTCACTCTTGACCCGCATATAACACTAGCCATAGATGCATTAATCTCACTCTTGGCCCGCATATAACACCAGCCATAGATGCATTAATGATCTCACTCTTGACCCGCATATAACACTAACCATAGATGCATTAATCTCACTCTTGACCCGCATATAACACTAGCCAAAGATGCATTAATCTCACTCTTGACCCGCATATAACACTAGCCATAGATGCATTAATGATCTCACTCTTGACCCGCATATAACACTAGCCATAGATGCATTAATGATCTCACTCTTTACCCGCATAGAACACTAACCATAGATGCATTAATGATCTCACTCGTGACCCGCATATAACACTAGCCATAGATGCATTAATCTCACTCTTGGCCCGCATATAACACTAACCATAGATGCATTAATGATCACACTCTTGACCCGCATATAACACTAGCCATATATGCATTAATGATCTCACTCTTGACCCGCATATAACACTAGCCATAGATGCATTAATGATCTCACTCTTTACCCGCATATAACACTATCCATAGATGCATTAATCTCACTCTTGACTCGCATATAACACTAGCCATAGATGCATTAATGATCTCACTCTTGACCCGCATATAACACCAGCCATAGACGAATTAATGATCTCACTCTTGACCCGCATATAACACTAGCCATAGAAGCATTAATCTCACTCTTGACACGCATATAACACTAACCATAGATGCATTAATCTCACTCTTGACCCGCATATAACACTAGCCATAGATGCATTAATCTCAATCTTGGCCCGCATATAACACTAGCCATAGATGCATTAATAATCTCACTCTTGACCCGCATATAACACTAACCATAGAGGCATTAATGATCTCACTCTTGACCCGCATATAACACTAGCCATAGATGCATTAATGATCTCACTCTTGACCCGCATATAACACTAGCCATAGATGCATTAATGATCTCACTCTTGACCCGCATATAACACTAACCATAGATGCATTAATCTCACTCTTGACCCGCATATAACACTAGCCATAGATGCATTAATGATCTCACTCTTGACCCGCATATAACACTGGCCATAGATGCATTAATGATCTCACTCTTGACCCGCATATAACACTAGCCATAGATGCATTAATGATCTCACTCTTGACCCGCATATAACACTAACCATAGATGCATTAATGATCTCACTCTTAACCCGCATATAACACTAGCCATAGACGGATTAATGATCTCATTCTTGACCCGCATATAACACTAACCATAGATGCATTAATGATCTCACTCTTGGCCCGGATATAACACTAACCATAGATGCATTAATCTCACTCTTGACCCGCATATAACACTAACCATAGATGCATTAATCTCACTCTTGACCCGCATATAACACTAACCATAGATGCATTAATAATCTCACTCTTGACCCGCATATAACACTAACCATAGATGCATTAATGATCTCACTCTTGGCTTGCATATAACACTAGCCATAGATGCATTAATCTCACTCTTGACCCGCATATAACACTAGCCAAAGATGCATTAATCTCACTCTTGACCCGCATATAACACTAACCATAGATGCATTAATGATCTCACTCTTGGCCCGCATATAACACTAGCCATAGATGCATTAATCTCACTCTTGACCCGCATATAACACTAGCCAAAGATGCATTAATCTCACTCTTGACCCGCATATAACACTAGCCATAGATGCATTAATGATCTCACTCTTGACCCGCATATAACACTAGCCATAGATGCATTAATGATCTCACTCTTTACCCGCATAGAACACTAACCATAGATGCATTAATGATCTCACTCTTGACCCGCATATAACACTAGCCATAGATGCATTAATCTCACTCTTGACCCGCATATAACACTAACCATAGATGCATTAATCTCACTCTTGACCCGCATATAACACTAGCCATAGATGCATTAATTATCTCACTCTTTACCCGCATATAACACTAACCATAGATGCATTAATCTCACTCTTGACCCGCATATAACACTAACCATAGATGCATTAATAATCTCACTCTTGACCCGCATATAACACTAACCATAGATGCATTAATGATCTCACTCTTGGCCCGCATATAACACTAGCCATAGATGCATTAATCTCACTCTTGACCCGCACATAACACTAGCCAAAGATGCATTAATCTCACTCTTGACCCGCATATAACACTAGCCATAGATGCATTAATGATCTCACTCTTGACCCGCATATAACACTAGCCATAGATGCATTAATGATCTCACTCTTTACCCGCATAGAACACTAACCATAGATGCATTAATGATCTCACTCTTGACCCGCATATAACACTAGCCATAGATGCATTAATCTCACTCTTGACCCGCATATAACACTAACCATAGATGCATTAATCTCACTCTTGACCCGCATATAACACTAGCCATAGATGCATTAATCTCACTCTTGACCCACATACAACACTAACCATAGATGCATTAATCTCACTCTTGACCCGCATATAACACTAGCCATAGATGCATTAATCTCACTTTTGGCCCGCATATAACACTAGCCATAGATGCATTAATTATCTCACTCTTGACCCGCATATAACACTAACCATAGATGCATTAATCTCACTCTTGACCCGCATATAACACTAACCATAGATGCATTAATGATCTCACTCTTGAACCGCATATAACACTAGCCATAGATGCATTAATGATCTCACTCTTGACCCGCATATAACACTAACCATAGATGCATTAATCTCACTCTTGACCCGCATATAACACTAGCCATAGATGCATTAATCTCACTCTTGACCCGCATATAACACTAACCATAGATGCATTAATCTCACTCTTGACCCGCATATAACACTAGCCATAGATGCATTAATCTCACTCTTGGACCGCATATAACACTAGCCATAGATGCATTAATTATCTCACTCTTGACCCGCATATAACACTAACCATAGATGCATTAATCTCACTCTTGACCCGCATATAACACTAACCATAGATGCATTAATAATCTCACTCTTGACCCGCATATAACACTAACCATAGATGCATTAATGATCTCACTCTTGACCCGCATATAACACTAGCCATAGATGCATTAATCTCACTCTTGACCCGCATATAACACTAGCCAAAGATGCATTAATCTCACTCTTGACCCGCATATAACACTAGCCATAGATGCATTAATGATCTCACTCTTGACCCGCATATAACACTAGCCATAGATGCATTAATGTTCTCACTCTTTACCCGCATAGAACACTAACCATAGATGCATTAATGATCTCACTCTTGACCCGCATATAACACTAGCCATAGATGCATTAATCTCACTCTTGACCCGCATATAACACTAACCATAGATGCATTAATCTCACTCTTGACCCGCATATAACACTAGCCATAGATGCATTAATCTCACTCTTGACCCGCATATAACACTAACCATAGATGCATTAATCTCACTCTTGACCCGCATATAACACTAGCCATAGATGCATTAATCTCACTTTTGGCCCGCATATAACACTAGCCATAGATGCATTAATTATCTCACTCTTGACCCGCATATAACACTAACCATAGATGCATTAATCTCACTCTTGACCCGCATATAACACTAACCATAGATGCATTAATGATCTCACTCTTGACCCGCATATAACACTAACCATAGATGCATTAATGATCTCACTCTTGGCCCGCATATAACACTAGCCATAGATGCATTAATCTCACTCTTGACCCGCATATAACACTAGCCAAAGATGCATTAATCTCACTCTTGACCCGCATATAACACTTGCCATAGATGCATTTATGATCTCACTCTTGACCCGCATATAACACTAGCCATAGATGCATTAATGATCTCACTCTTTACCCGCATAGAACACTAACCATAGATGCATTAATGATCTCACTCGTGACCCGCATATAACACTAGCCATAGATGCATTAATCTCACTCTTGGCCCGCATATAACACTAACCATAGATGCATTAATGATCTCACTCTTGACCCGCATATAACACTAGCCATATATGCATTAATGATCTCACTCTTGACCCGCATATAACACTAGCCATAGATGCATTAATGATCTCACTCTTTACCCGCATAGAACACTAACCATAGATGCATTAATGATCTCACTCTTGACCCGCATATAACACTAGCCATAGATGCATTAATCTCACTCTGGGCCCGCATAAAACACTAGCCATAGATGCATTAATGATCTCACTCTTGGCCCGCATATAACACTAGCTATAGATGCATTAATCTCACTCTTGACCCGCATATAACACTAGCCATAGATGCATTAATGATCTCACTCTTGACCCGCATATAACACTAACCATAGATGCATTAATCTCACTCTTGACCCGCATATAACACTAGCCATAGATGCATTAATCTCACTCTTGACCCGCATATAACACTAACCATAGATGCATTAATCTCACTCTTGACCCGCATATAACACTAGCCATAGATGCATTAATCTCACTCTTGGCCCGCATATAACACTAGCCATAGATGCATTAATTATCTCACTCTTGACCCGCATATAACACTAACCATAGATGCATTAATCTCACTCTTGACCCGCATATAACACTAGCCATAGATGCATTAATCTCACTCTTGACCCGCATATAACACTAGCCATAGATGCATTAATCTCACTTTTGGCCCGCATATAACACTAGCCATAGATGCATTAATTATCTCACTCTTGACCCGCATATAACACTAACCATAGATGCATTAATCTCACTCTTGACCCGCATATAACACTAACCATAGATGCATTAATGATCTCACTCTTGACCCGCATATAACACTAACCATAGATGCATTAATGATCTCACTCTTGGCCCGCATATAACACTAGCCATAGATGCATTAATCTCACTCTTGACCCGCATATAACACTAGCCAAAGATGCATTAATCTCACTCTTGACCCGCATATAACACTTGCCATAGATGCATTTATAATCTCACTCTTGACCCGCATATAACACTAGCCATAGATGCATTAATGATCTCACTCTTTACCCGCATAGAACACTAACCATAGATGCATTAATGATCTCACTCGTGACCCGCATATAACACTAGCCATAGATGCATTAATCTCACTCTTGGCCCGCATATAACACTAACCATAGATGCATTAATGATCTCACTCTTGACCCGCATATAACACTAGCCATATATGCATTAATGATCTCACTCTTGACCCGCATATAACACTAGCCATAGATGCATTAATGATCTCACTCTTTACCCGCATAGAACACTAACCATAGATGCATTAATGATCTCACTCTTGACCCGCATATAACACTAGCCATAGATGCATTAATCTCACTCTGGGCCCGCATAAAACACTAGCCATAGATGCATTAATGATCTCACTCTTGGCCCGCATATAACACTAGCTATAGATGCATTAATCTCACTCTTGACCCGCATATAACACTAGCCATAGATGCATTAATCTCACTCTTAACCCGCATATAACACCAGCCATAGATGCATTAATGATCTCACTCTTGACCCGCATATAACACTAGCCATAGATGCATTAATCTCACTCTTGACCCGCATATAACACTAACCATAGATGCATTAATCTCACTCTTGACCCGCATATAACACTAGCCATAGATGCATTAATCTCACTCTTGACCCGCATATAACACTAACCATAGATGCATTAATCTCACTCTTGACCCGCATATAACACTAGCCATAGATGCATTAATCTCACTCTTGGCCCGCATATAACACTAGCCATAGATGCATTAATTATCTCACTCTTGACCCGCATATAACACTAACCATAGATGCATTAATCTCACTCTTGACCCGCATATAACACTAACCATAGATGCATTAATAATCTCACTCTTGACCCGCATATAACACTAACCATAGATGCATTAATGATCTCACTCTTGGCTTGCATATAACACTAGCCATAGATGCATTAATCTCACTCTTGACCCGCATATAACACTAGCCAAAGATGCATTAATCTCACTCTTGACCCGCATATAACACTAGCCATAGATGCATTAATGATCTCACTCTTGACCCGCATATAACACTAGCCATAGATGAATTAATCTCACTCTTGACCCGCATATAACACTAACCATAGATGCATTAATCTCACTCTTGACCCGCATATAACACTAGCCATAGATGCATTAATCTCACTTTTGGCCCGCATATAACACTAGCCATAGATGCATTAATTATCTCACTCTTGACCCGCATATAACACTAACCATAGATGCATTAATCTCACTCTTGACCCGCATATAACACTAACTATAGATGCATTAATGATCTCACTCTTGACCCGCATATAACACTAACCATAGATGCATTAATGATCTCACTCTTGGCCCGCATTTAACACTAGCCATAGATGCATTAATCTCACTCTTGACCCGCATATAACACTAGCCAAAGATGCATTAATCTCACTCTTGACCCGCATATAACACTAGCCATAGATGCATTAATGATCTCACTCTTGACCCGCATATAACACTAGCCATAGATGCATTAATGATCTCACTCTTTACCCGCATAGAACACTAACCATAGATGCATTAATGATCTCACTCGTGACCCGCATATAACACTAGCCATAGATGCATTAATCTCACTCTTGGCCCGCATATAACACTAACCATAGATGCATTAATGATCTCACTCTTGACCCGCATATAACACTAGCCATAGATGCATTAATGATCTCACTCTTTACCCGCATATAACACTAACCATAGATGCATTAATGATCTCACTCTTGGCCCGCATATAACACTAGCCATAGATGCATTAATCTCACTCTTGACCCGCATATAACACTAGCCAAAGATGCATTAATCTCACTCTTGACCCGCATATAACACTGGCCATAGATGCATTAATGATCTCACTCTTGACCCGCATATAACACTAGCCATAGATGCATTAATGATCTCACACTTTACCCGCATAGAACACTAACCATAGATGCATTAATGATCTCACTCTTGACCCGCATATAACACTAGCCATAGATGCATTAATGATCTCACTCTTGACCCGCATATAACACTAACCATAGATGCATTAATGATCTCACTCTTAACCCGCATATAACACTAGCCATAGACGGATTAATGATCTCATTCTTGACCCGCATATAACACTAACCATAGATGCATTAATGATCTCACTCTTGGCCCGGATATAACACTAGCCATAGATGCATTAATCTCACTCTTGACCCGCATATAACACTAGCCATAGATGCATTAATGATCTCACTCTTGACCCGCATATAACACCAGCCATAGACGAATTAATGATCTCACTCTTGACCCGCATATAACACTAGCCATAGATGCATTAATGATCTCACTCTTGACCCGCATATAACACTAACCATAGATGCATTAATCTCACTCTTGACCCGCATATAACACTAGCCATAGATGCATTAATCTCACTCTTGACCCGCATATAACACTAACCATAGATGCATTAATCTCACTCTTGACCCGCATATAACACTAGCCATAGATGCATTAATCTCACTCTTGGCCCGCATATAACACTAGCCATAGATGCATTAATTATCTCACTCTTGACCCGCATATAACACTAACCCTAGATGCATTAATCTCACTCTTGACCCGCATATAACACTAGCCATAGATGCATTAATGATCTCACTCTTGGCCCCGTGTACTTCTAAGGTTGACTCTGCTTACACGCTTTAATATGCTTACGTACGCTAAATGTCGGCACTGGAAAGGGACCCGTTCATAGTTATAGTTTAGTAATTTAACTATCTCAAATTTCCATAACATATTTTCGAATTCTATAAGTATAGAAGATGCCGCCACTGGCTATACATTGTGAAATAAGAGTTTTAAAGGATCAGCCAAGGACAAATCCATGTTACAGGATTTAAAAAAAATACTTCAAAACTATAATTAATCTGATTAGTGAGACTGGCATTTATTTTCAAAATATCATAAATGTTTGGTTCACAATTGCTGCTTGTATCCATTCAAGAGTGTTGTTTTCTAATGTTCAACAGATGCTCTCTCTCTCTAGACATTGACTTCACATACTTAACTTATGAAAAATATTTGCTCAAAAACATGTCACACTGATGCTACACCAGCGAAAACATTTAAATTTTGGAAACTCAACATTAGGTAAGAAATGGTGAAACTCAACATTAGGTAAGAAATGGTGAAACTCAACATTAGGTAAGAAATCGTGAAACTCAACATTAGATAAGAAATGGTGAAATTAAAAAAGTTTTCCCTCAATGTGTTTAACTTTCAACAAGTCATTTCTTGTGAATCAATGATATCCAAGATTGTAGAGCAGAATGATCCTTTCTGAATTCTGTTGAGATATGAACATCTCTCCAAAAATGCTTTTTGGAGTCACTAATGATCTTTTTTCAGAAAATGTAGGTCTTCATTGATAGTGGTTCACTTCATTGATAGTGGTTCACTTCATTGATAGTGGTTCACTTCATTGATAGTGGTTCACTTCATTGATAGTGGTTCACTTCATTGATAGTGGTTCACTTATTTTGAAATATTCTAAGGATGTTAAGAAGTAGTTTTTTTTTAGCACATTTGTTTAAAAGTTTCAATAACAAAATAAACCGTCTTGTAAAGGAGAATAATTTTGTTTCAATGCATTTTTTTGAAAGCAATTTCTTCAACTATTAACTTCACTTTACTTCATTGTTTTGTTAACATGTTGTTAGTAAAAATGAGAGGTTATTGTCAACTCCTATAACACTTCCACTCGCCAACAGATTATGTGAAGCCAACAGTTCAAATACATTTACACATTGATATAGAATTAGTGTTGTCCAAAAGAAGCTCTCTCTTTGAACTCTCTCAGTGAAACTGCGGGCTGAGACTTAGTCTCTTAGAGCCCGATATATATAAGAAGCTCTCAGAGTTATCTATTCATACAATGAATACAACAACATACAATAATCAACCTTAAGCAAACATTTTTTTATTTGATTTTAAAAACTTTAAAACCAGAGAAAAAAAAACAACAGTTCCAGGAACATTTTTAAGCTACATTAATTTCCAGATGTAATGTAATGTACATTGAATTCTGCAGTGAGAACATGAATTGACATAGTTACAAGTACATATTATTAAGGTGGAGATCACATCTTCAAATTAATGATCCACAAACAGTTCAGATACACTAAAATTATCCACAAACAGTTCAGATATACTCAAATGATCAACAAACAGTTATGATGCATTAAAACTAAATTCTTTTATAAACATTTTCCTAAATCATTCTCACAAACTATTACACAAATATTTATACACCATAGGTTTATTTTAGAAAAGAAAATGGATATTTACAATAACAATTTATTTATGAACTAATATATTTTACTTGTACGTTTATCAGATTATCTTATTTATAAATTGAACTTGTCATTGATTACTAAACAAGTAATTTTTTTATAGACATTTGATTTGAAGATGTTAAATAAGGATCTTGTCTACACAGTGGAGCCTAGCATTGTCAGACAATTAAAAGGAAAGAATAATTCTTGATACTGACCAGATTCGATAAACATCCAAATTTCATTATTTAGCTGTCAACAAATAAAAAAGTTCAACGAAATAAAACAAGCCTGCATTTTGTAATAGTTTAGCTGTATTCATTATGTACACATAAAAACATATTCTAATTAACACTGCCAAATTACTTTAAAATGTTTCTGGATGTTATATGCAATGCAAAAAAGTAAAGAGTAGATGATGAGGATTCTAAAGAGAAAGATAACAGTCGGAAGACCAATTCTTGATATTTCTTAAAGTTTATGTTGGTAAATATATATAAATAATAACAAGTTTTCAATAAAATGTCATATTCTGTAAATAAAATACAAATATATATTTAATCAATATTAAATCAAGTTAAAGTGCAAGCAATCAAATTAGAAACTAAAGAAATAATTTGGGATCAAAAAAGGCATGTATCCTTTAAATAAAAGTTTCATTTAAAAAAAAAACTGACAAGAAAGTTCATGTTGGATACAACTGAAAACAAAGTTCTCTCATTTATTCTTTTAGATGATGCTCACTATAATATCATACTAAAATCTGCACTGGATCAAAGTAGAAATATCAAGTAATTTCAAAGAGTGGATTCAACGCATGGTAAAATTGTAAAAGGACTTATC
Source organism: Bulinus truncatus (assembly GCA_021962125.1). NCBI lineage: Eukaryota > Metazoa > Mollusca > Gastropoda > Planorbidae > Bulinus > Bulinus truncatus. Next base: position 2,502,405 of record JAGDYQ010000046.1, on the reverse strand, counting down.
ATTACTCGATGTAATTAAAAAAATTCTTTTTTTCAAAATTACTCAACACTACATATTGTTAAAAATATATTTAGAAACACAGAAAAAAAAAATTTTAAATGCACGTTGTACAGTTTAATCAAAAATCCATAACATGTTCAGGCCAGACATTCCCAGATTGACTCGTCTGAAACAAAACCATATAGAAATATAATTCAACAGCTATTCCGTCTTTTTTTTGTTTGCTATAATTTTTAGAAAATTTTGCATTTTTTAATCTTAATTTTTAATCTAAAAAACTACATTAAATAGCATTAAAAAATTTAAATTACATACACACATACTGAACCTTACCCTAGCATGCCACCTTCTTTGACTTTGATATGATATAAAAAGAGTAGGATGGCTTGAAACATATTGTTTCTTCCCTGTTTAAATATTAAGGTTATAAAGATAAAATTAAAAACATAATGAATTGATGGGTGCATTATATTTTATTGTTCAGAAATAGACAGAACCATGGCTTCTTATGACAAAAACATTGTTGTAATTGACAACCAAGTTTAGATCTAACAATCAGGCAATAAGAATCATGGTACCTTGGATAAATTGTAAATCTGTGAACCAATGACAACCTGAAAATGTGGTGGATTGATGCAACTCTGATAAATCTGAAGATTATCTTTACGATCAATACCTGTGAATATAAATGATGATGTTAGACAGATGTTTTGATGCAATCTATTATTCTTAATGACAGCATATATAATAAATTGACTCACTAGGTTTATCTGGTGTTTTTACAAAATGCTGAGAAGTAAATGATTTTCCATCTGGGTATCTGGGTTGGGCAGGCAATCGAGAATCCAAATAACAACAGAACAAGTGCATGACTAACTGTCAGGAGTAAAGAAAGCTGACGGTAAAAGTAAAACCAGCTTTAGGCTAAATAATGTTTATGACAATCTAAGTGTACTTACAGCAGCATCAGTTGGTAAATGTTCATTCCAAGGTTTACCATAGCTTCCACCTCTGTCCCAGGTGTAGGCACTCATACTTCCGGTACTCAGATCTTTGCAATAAAATAAATAAGGCATTACATGGAAGTTTGCTTTAACAAAAGCCATTCTCCTAAATATGCAACAAAAAAAAAGTTTGCAGGTATAACCAAGCTTAATGTTATGTACTCCAAAATGATGTAAAAAATGGTTTCCTGCGATTTATATATCACCGTAGCAAAACATTTTTGTTCTCTGAACCTGGCGCAATTCATGAAAGATATACATGTATACCCTTTTAAAAAATATTTTTGTTCTTTTAACTTGTCGCTATTATAGAAAGAAATATAAACTATTTTATCTCATACTAAAATGGCATCAGTCAAAAAATGTAGCACAGACTGTTACTAAAATGCATTCATAAGCAATAATGCAGGTCATAATTTACATGTAAAATAAACAGTTTAATAGGATAGAACAGTGACTATAATTTAAGTTAACACCATTACAAGTCAAAGACATTTTTTTAAAATATTTGACAATGTGTTAAAATACATTTTTTTCACACTAAGTTGGTTTAATAGATTATAATATATTCAGAACTTCGTCAGAAGCATACATTTATGATTTAATAATTTGTGGTTGTTTTTTTTTAAATTAAACTTTTTTATTGTGATTTGTCGTCTTAGACGGTGTGACGAAATGCAATGATTGAAACAATATGTATTTTTATATATGTTTTAAATTTATGTCATTTTTATAAAAATCAGCGACTTGTCTATAAGTTGTTATGTAAATGTTGCATTCATTTGAAGCATCATTCACAGAAATGTCCGATGCAGATTAAAAAAAAAAAGACATTTTCTTGCAAAGACTAGTTTGATTGTGTACACAGATGAAGGCAGAAGGTTAATTTATACAACAATGTTTACCTCTTATTCTGTTTCTAAGGTATTCCTGGTTAGGAGTAAAATCTAAGTATGAAACAACTGAATTCAAAGTGGGAACATAAGTTCCTTTAGTAAGAGCTAACTGTTTAAGTGTTGTTATTCCAACCTCTGAAACACAATATAAGAAAAGCAAATCAATAGTAAAAAAAATGGCTGAAACTAAAATAAAATATTACATTAGTTAAAGTAAATTATTTCTGACAATTCTATTACCACCAATGAGAGAATCTTCACATCCTATCTTCTGCAGTGCTGTATTCACTTCATCTATTTCAGTATTTAAGCGAGAGACTATAGTAAAGCTCAGCCACTGGATTTTTAAAAAAAAAATGTAAACATTGACAAATGAAAAAAAATTGTTCTTCTAAATGTATTTAGATTGTTCAATTAACTTGAAAATAAAATCTTCAAATATAGCATAAATGAATTATTACAAACCACCTTTCTAAGTTTTTCTATCCATGTATAAAGATCATCTTCAGTAACACCATAACGCTTCCACACCTAAAAAAAAAAAGATTTTATTTATTAATCTTAACCAAACTTTACATTTTGTAATCTATTTCAAGTTGGATGCATATAGCACACAATGTAATATTTTCCATACCTCGCCAACTCCTTGACTAGTGGTCTGATCACTAGAGGAACTCAGGGTCTGAGCTGCGGGTGATCTGGGTGACAGCTGGTAAGTAAAACGACGCAAAATGTGCGACAAGTCAAGAGGATTTGAACCATAGCTCCAAAATGAAGTATTTCCTGTGCTCACATTTTCAAGTGATACTAAAAAAAATGTTGAACAAATTTATTTTTTTATTCTAATTGTTTTTAAAAGTGTAAAAGTATCATAAATATGAATTCAAGGCTAATGAGTAATTATGTCTAACATCTTTATTGTCATTTTTACCTTGAGATTTATTGCGTTCTTTTTCTTCTTCTTCCTGTATAAAGTGGTGTAATTCATTCACATCAGTTATTCTGGTATATTTTGAGGCTGAAACAGTAAAACCAATTAACATTTTTATACATTTTGTATAAATGCAAAAAAAAATTCTTACAATTTAAATCACAATCTTTTATAGCTTACATCTAGTATTTACAGGTACAGATGCTGATCGTCTAGACCTTGCGCTACTTCTGTCACTATCATATAAGCCAGAATTTTTAGATATTCCAGAAAAGTTGAAACTCTTTGCAAAAAAAAAAGTTCAACAATAATTAATATATTAAAATTGTGTATATACATGTATTAATATTATCTCAATACATCTATGTATGTATATACATGTATTAATATTATCTCAATATATCTATGTATGTATGATCGTGCAAATGTTTTCTTAATACTTGTACTACTTATTTTGAGTTCAAATTTGGAATATGACTGCGATACCACAAATCTACTTAACTAAAAATATTTAATCTTGATATTCAGTTTACTTCAAACAAATGTTAGCCGTTAGGGGATGTAAGTGGGTTTACTTAATGACCATCTATCCCTCCACTATTACAGATCTGTGAAATCCCTGATAGGATGAGATGTTTATTTTTAAATCCTATAAACCGTTATAGGACTGATTTTAGTACCTGGTTTAATGTTGATTTACTTATTACCCCCACCCCCTCAACGTGAAATTTTATTTGAGAATAACAAGTCACAATAAAAAGCTGAGTTTTTAAAACTAACCCGTTTTCTAAAAAAAATGTTTTTTTTAATTTTGCAATTTAGCAGAAGTTATGGGGCAATGAAAATCGTCCTAATGTCATATCAACCGGCACCTTTCCATTCCCTATTTCCAGTTATTGTGAGAATAACTCAGGTGGAAAGGCTTATTGGTATTATTATTAAAGCAAGAGAAGTAGCCCATTTATTAGTGTCTTTCGTCATGGTTAAAACATGGTTATATCCCTTGATCAGTATAATGAGAATCTCTTTCGACTCATCTGTTAAAAATGGCAATAATAAAAGTAAGAATTTGTTACAGCAGCATTTTTTAACAGACATTATATAAGAGATGGGACCGAAAAAATTCAAATACTGAAAAATTCGCTACAATGAAGATAATAATAACAACAATGCCGGGTATGAATTGTCATATATCTATAAAACATTCTCTTTTATTTACAAATATATATCTATATTATTATGTCAAAAAAGACAAATAATTTTCCAACTATTAGAACTAAAAGATCAAATTTACCCCATCCAGTGAAGAATTGTAACTGTTTTGAAGAGAGGAAGAATTTAATAAGGAGCTGTAAGGTGAAACCATGGATGTTGAATGCTGCAACGGAGAATGATATCTGTTTGGTGAGCATGACCCAATGTTGGAGTTGACACGTTGTGGTGAAATATCTCCTACATTGTAGCTTGGGGCTTGATTTAAACTGAAGGATGAATTTGAAGAATGAGAACCATCTGTTTTTTTAGGAGGAGTCAAGAAATTTTTGTCTGAAAAGAAGAAAAAAAACAGGTGAAATTAAAAATAACATAAGAAGGGCTCTTTTCTTAACTATGAAAACTATAAGACATTTTTACCATTTTGTGGAATAGCCAAAAGTTTTCTTTGCTCTTCTGTTACCTCAACAACAGAACCAAAGAGATATGACCAAAAGTATCTTATCAGTAAAATCCCATTACTAATTATCTGGAACAGCAGAAGTATGGCAATAGACAACTCTGAAAGAAAAAAAAATTGTATTTAGGTTAAGGCTATAAAATAATTGTATTTGTATTCACTTTAAAGTTATAGTTCAACTATGATGCCTAAAAAAGTAACCTAATGCATTTTATGTAAATCATGGCCAATTCTCTTCTGTTTTATTATTACATGGACATGAACCAATAATAAAATAATGCAAAAATAAACAAAATTAGACACACCCTTCAATTTATCATAGCCTTAGTTTCTATTTTGTGCTGTAATTTATTGTTTAATGTTTAGCCTAAAACAATAATATTTATCATAGAAGCATGCAGTTTTCAAGCTTTTTACCAGGAAAAATCTGAAAAGGGTTTTTTAAGGAGTATTATTTATAGCTATGCAAATTTTATAGGCTTCATGTATATATCATAAATACATAAAAATCATATCAGTGTTGTATAAACTGACTTTATGTACACATATTACTTTCAACTATCACTACATTTTTTTTTAAATTAATATACTTTTAGCCCTGCACCTCAGAAAGTTTTGAATCAAAGAGCAAAGTTTGAAACATCACAACCCACTTCCGTCAAATTCTGTTTCATCCCCATCCGCACATATAATCATTAAATTAGTATTAAAACAAATGAATAAGTAAATTTATATTTAAAAATATGAAACTGAAAATTTATATCAAAACAATTAAAGACACTTAAGTACTACATTGTAGTATACAAAATTCAAGAGTTCAGCCCCTGTAAAAATAAAAGACTTTTGTTCCGTAAATGATCACAAATGTTCGGCACACATTATGCCAGTTAATTCGGCTTTCACCTGTGTATTGCCCTTACTAAGAATACACTTACAGATGCAATTTTGTGTTGGGTGATCAGACTTTACAAAACTTGAAATGTGTCCAGAAACCATTGGTAGCATGCATCACCAAGACTTCCATGCTTAGTGTGTGGTGCACCATGTACACATCACCAAGAGTACATTTACTTCATCTAAATTCTAAAAACACCAGTTGGAAATATTTCCACACAACTATTACCTTTATTCTTAAAATTGTATATGTTTGCTCTTAATGCAAACAAGTTTTTGGATACATGCTTTACTTTCCATGTCTAGCAAGAAAGTTTCTCAAAACAAAAATGTCAGAAACAGTGAAACAAAAATCAATTTGAACAGGGTTCATCATATCCAAATGCCCTAGCTACTAACAAATTCATAAACTTTAATCCTGTTGTGATGTCAACAAGATACTATTATTTGTATCTGTGTAAAATATAATATTCTGTGCATAGCACATAATTTTTCCACGCTACAGTTGAACTATGAATAACTCCAGAGAAAGAATACAACTTTTAATTTCATGTCATCTAGGTTTACATAACATAATTAGCAATCTGACACATAAATCATGTTCTTAATTCACAACCAGTGGTAATAAGACTAAAATTATAACTTCTGAACTGCATTACAAAAATCTAAACTAAAGTGTAATGGACTGAGTATGCTGGGTTTAATAGGGCCTACATTTTTGTTGACCTGGTCACAAATCTTAAATATCAATAGTATCCTGAACCATCACTTTTTTTTTACTGATTCATTAGTTCTGATATAAATGTTCTTGTTCATTTGTCTTTATATAAATTGATTAAGTTGCTTTTAATTTTAATTTATAGTCAGTGTTTGTAACTAGTTCAAACATTTTTTCAGGAGATTATGCTTATTTCATGTGGTAAGGGTTTGTAAGGGTGGGGATGGAAAACACTTTGACTGGAGCGGGTGGGGGTGGTAAAACTGTGCAAGAACAGATGCAGCTCTCAAATACCCACAAGTTCAAAACCAACCCAGTGGACTACCACAAATGATAATCTGTGGACTACCATCCCCATACAGCTATCTATTTTGAATAATAAATTAATGCATCAATTTTTGTTAATATAGGTCACATAAAATGGAATCATTAAATGCTATCAGCATTTAATATTTACATATATTTTAGCAAATTTAATTTTAGAAACTTTAATAAATAACAATCACAAAATGATTGTACTTGGTCTGCAGCTGAGCTTACAACAGGGTGGACGCATTTTTTGAATCACAGCCAGACAAGCTTAGAATGAGGACTAAAGCTATGATACTGCTACTAGTAGATATTTTCTTCTTTGATATCAAGACCCAAAAAAATGGTTCTATTTTACTTCAAAATAAGTTTAATACATATCTATCAGTGGTTTCTTAACTTTTTTTTTTTAAATCCATTTAAATCCAGCCACATGGCTCAAACACTAAAAAGGTATGCAATGGTGGGTAGACCAGCCACATGGCTCAAACACTAAAAAGGTTTGCAATGGTGGGTAGACCAGCCACATGGCTCAAAACACTAAAAAGGTATGTAATGGTGGGTATTAGTTTGAAAGTAGACTTTAGAGTCTCTGAGATGAAATTTACTCTAAATCTTTTAGCCATACAGATTTGACTTATTTGTAGTAATATAATGCATAACCTGAAAATCTTAAAATACAAGATTATACTCACCAACAAACCAAAAAATGGGATGAGCCACAGAAAACATTCCAGAGAAAACTGAGTATGACCTAAAGTACATAAAACAAGTATTTTTATTATTACAATCGATATTTTCTTTTAAGATTGAATATTGTGACTATATTTTCCTGCATTTACATATTATTGAAATTAATTGTTTCTCTGTTATTAAGATGGTTTAGAAACTAAATTAGTACTAGTTTCAGTTACATTACAAATTTTAAACTTACATATCTGTGAACAACAATACAAAAATAAACGTTGTTTTAACACATGATAACAGAGCTTGTCTTGCAGCCCGAGTCATATGCAGCTTTCTCCACGAATACTCAACAATGTCGCTTGAGTAGTGAGAAGTCATGTTATTTTACAGGATGAGCACTAGATGTTCTAAATAAATTAAAAAGAACAAGTGTCTTATAACATATTTTTTTACTCATTATCTCACATACTTTTTTTCTTTTATTTAATCATCGAATCAACGACTAATAATGGTACTAAGACTATTAAAAAATAATTATGATGGAAATGTCAGTTATATCTTTGACATAACAATACATTTTATACATATGGTAAATAGTGAATTCATTGCCAGTGATATTTGAATCATTTTATACAAAGTCAACTATGCTGATTTAGAATATGCAAGTGCTTTTGCTAGATTGGCTCTATTTTTCGAGATAATTAAAATTAATGAAATAATGTATGCACCCTGTTTGAAAATTGTCAAGAATTGCATGAAGTAAAATAGTATACTAACAAATAGTAGTGAAACTGTTAATGGTCATGCAGAAATTTGTTCAAAAATATGTGTAATTGTGTTATAGAGGAAAACATTTTCATTTGAAAAACTAATTATGTCTAATTAATTAATATGTTTATTGTCTATGGTAATGCATTAGCAAATCGCTATTTGCTCGACTTCCTTTTGTGTGTCGTTGGGTCAATTGAGCTGGAGGCTCCAACAGTTGTCAGCCATCATCTGTATGTCCCATCTTCCTTGATATCTCACCTCCATCACCCTCATATCCTGATGAAACCTCTCACATTGTTCCTCACTGAAGTCCCCAAGGTTACCTGGAAATTCGTCTAAATGACAGTGCAGGTAATGTACCTTGATGTTCATATTTGTTCCGATGTTTCTGAAGTTAGCGAGCATATCTTGCACCAGTTCTTCGTAACTCTCTGATCTGTTATTACCTAAAAAGTTCCTGACAACTGAAACAAAACTGTTCCATGAAGAAGCTTCAAGGTGATCCATGAAATTAGTAACATTTCGATCGTTGATGAGTTTCCGAATCTGAGGACCGTAAAAAAATCCCAGCTTTCAGCTTCTCCAGGCTCAATCCGGGAAATGATCTGCAAATATACTTGAACCAATTGCCATATTTGTCCAAAGCCTTAACAAATTGTTTCATTAAACATAATTTGATATGAAGCGGTCCAAGAATTATTTTATTTTTGTCAACCAGTGCCTTGTTGATGATATTTTCTTTATGGTTTCCCTTGCAGGCCATGTCACTCTTGTCCAATGATCTTGCCTTGCCCTGCTATCCCAAAGGCACATGCAGCATGGGTATTTAGTGTATCCTGACTGCTGCCCAAGCAAGAAGTTTACCATTTTTAGATCAACACAAATTGACCACTGATGCTCATAATAACGGACTTTCTGCTATAGTATTTTGATATTCTCATACTCTTCTTTAAGTTTTGTTGAGTGGGCAATGGGAAGAGATGCATAACTGTTACCACTGTGTAACAGAACACATTTCAAGCTTGTAGTCCCATTTGGAGCAGGGATGTCATTACAGTAAACAAGATCTTCCTCTTGGCTGAATTATGGAAGAAAAACTCTTCTCTTTTCCGATAAAATGTTATTTTAACTTCTGGTTTGAGAAAATTTCTTTCATTGAGCCTGGACGCTTTAAAGCTCAGATGCTTGCTTGGACAGATTTCGGTCTCATATTAGGTCATTGAGTTCTTCTTGGCTGAATGGTTGAGGTGTTGAAGAACTTCCTTCATCATCGCTTCCACTATTTTCACCTGCCAAAAACTCCAGATCTTGCCCCCCGTCGGAGTCTGAAGGTGAAAACTCTAACAATCCAGTAAACACTGGTATAGGAACTTCACTGCTATGTGGAATTGGTCTCCTTGCAGATTCAAAATCAGGATAATCCCACTTAGATTTCTTGTGGCGATTGAAGCCTTTAACATTCACAATACAAAAATAACAATCACCATAATGGTCTTTCGGCTCTCGCCATACCATTGGTACACCGAAACTTAAGACTTTTCTTCTCACCATTTGTCCACTGCCGTAGGATCTCCACACAGTTTTTGCAGACCTTATGGGGAACCCAAGACTTGTCTTGGTCTCCCAGCTTCACACCGAAATAAGCCAAATATATTTCTTCTTTGCTTTTCAATCATGTATTCTCCACAGATGTAACAGAATACATTCGGATTATTTTTGCAGCATCTTCGTGATGAACTCATGATGTCTTTAGAAAGCAGCATAAAATAGAAAAAAATAAACCAAGTTATAACTTGGTATAGTTAAATTAAACAAAAGACTTATTGCATTTGTTTTACACAAAGGGTATAATGATATTTTGAAGGATGTCCAATATCTCAGAAACTAGAGCCAATTTAGCAAAAGCAGTGGCAGTTTTGAAATCAGCACCCGTGAATTGTTATAAATTCATTCAAACATTCTTGGCAATTCGCAAAATTTTTTTTTTGTTGAGCTGTGTTATATGTTCATAAGTTGACTAAAGTTAAATTTTAATACTGTACTTAAGTTGAACAAATTTAATTCAAATGTCATGAGAATAATTAAAGAGCCCATTAATTGATTAAACCATTTCCAAAACAAATTGCAAGCAGCAAAGTCAAAGATTATATTCTACTAACTTATAATTTATTAGTGGACATTTTTAAGAGTAAAAAACCCCATTATGAAAAACTGTAGATCAAAATTAATCTGCGCATCATATAAATTTACATTATTAATTATCAAACACTGTAACTTAAATTGTAATATACAGAATACAATTCTGAGTAAAAAAAAAGACGTTACTTAGGTATGGTCTATGGAAACTCTGAGTATGACTATGATTACATTTTAAGTATTACACGAATTCAAAAAGAGACTGCAGGGACCCAAACTAGAAGTAACAATGATTACTTATACTAAAAAATGTTTTCAAAAGCAAGAAAATTTATACCAATCATAGCATTTTCTAGAAATACGACAATCTAAAGAGAAAATACGCATTAAGAAGAACGGCATAAAACAGGAATCATCGTAGACTATTTTTTTTTTAGTTCTTAAAATCCAATGATGCCGCTACACGGGGACGCTACTCTTTTTCTTCAACATATAAACTAAAAAAAAAAGAGCCATAAAATATATGTCCAAAACACTTGCCCAACACAGTGCGACCACTAACAATGGGATCTTATATGTTTTACTTCGGCTACAGACTACAGGCATTGGGCAACTGTGTTGAGTTTCACACAGATATACGGTAGCCATTGCTCATTGCCCAATGCGTTTATCACATTATTAGACTTAGAGCCTATCTTACATTTTTTGGGGCCTAGACAAAAGGTACCGGTATATGTGGGGCCCTAAGTAAAGCTTTAGTAAAGCTGGACTAATTATCTTTGAAAAATGGATGTCTCGAAAGGGTCGTTCGCATATTACGTAACATCTCTGGACATCTTTGGACTGCTTAAGTATGAATTAAAAGCACTGCTAAAAATGGATATAAAAAAGCGTTATGCAGTGAGGTGAAGGGGTTCCAGAATCAAGAAGTAGCATTTCGAGATACGTGAATAGCCCCTACTGGCCTTAATATAGCTCATCTGATGAATCCTATCCAGTGTGGGACGACCGTTCACTTTTTACGTAAAGCCTGGGAGGAGGAGGGGTTGGCAGGTTGTCCAAAGTGTGACAGGCAATGATATTTATTAAAAGCAGTACGTAATAAGTGAATGCCCCTTGCTTACAACTTGTTACTGGCATAATTTAAATTCCGACAAAAGGCCCCCACTATAGCCAGCCATTTCGCCAAACTTTCCTATCCATAATTATGGCTCGGCACACAATCATTTAGATTCTCTTTCCTCTTCGATCTGTTAGTGCTCGTTGTCCGATTGAATAAAAGATAAACATTCTTCCACTGTAACTGCGAGTAATGTAACTAAGTTGTTTTTTTAGCCTAAGGCATTTTACAGAAAGAGTGTCCTACTTTGCAAACATAGAAGCTAAATATAACACAAATGTGGGATAATGCATTTTGTAAAATACTAAGACATATAGTATAATTTCATTTGTATATGTTAGTGAATGATGTCAAAACTGATTTTGCTCATGTCAGTCAAATTAGATTCTTATTATTACAATTAGGGGGTGGAGTTTTAAGTTTGAAATTTCTGTTAACTTTCTGATAACTTTCTGACTGCAATAAAAACTAAATAACGAAACCTACTCCAGGCTGAAGTTGATGTCATGCTACCCTTCTTTCATTCCCACCATCGTGCAATGGCACCACGGCCGATATACGTGGGACTCACCGCAGCATCCATCGTGACATCACATGGCACAAAAAACAAGCCCATATATCGAATAGGATTGGTAAGCACATTCCATTATGAAAATAAGTACTTTTATTCGCGAACTTACGTGTGATGGCTACCAGCGGACATATTTTTCGCACCCTTGGAGTCTACAAATGCCGCCCCTTTTTCGAACGCCTTATTATTCAAACAACTTGTAAACCAAACTACATATTTATTAAAATACCTTAGAATATAAACATACTTTGAAATTTAAGATTTTTTCAATTGTTACCTAACAGTAGCAAAACTAAACGTTTGTTTCAGACTAGGCATATAACACTAGCCATAGACGCATTAATCTCACTCTTGGCCCGCATATAACACGTTACTAGCCATAGATGCATTAATGATCTCACTCTTGACCAATGTTCCCTCTAAGCTGAGCGCGTGAGCGATCGCTCACACGAATTCAGTGCTTCGCTCATACTACACGTACGATCGCTCACTCCGACGGACGACATCGCTTAAATCGCTCACAAATTTTGGCCTCAAACAAAAATGTCGCTTAGAGACAAAAATTTTTGCTCACTTCATACCACACCTTAGAGGGAACATTGCTCTTGACCCGCATATAACACTAGCCATAGATGCATTAATCTCACTCTTGGCCCGCATATAACACTAACCATAGATGCATTAATGTCACTCTTGACCCGCATATAACACTAGCCATAGATGCATTAATCTCACTCTTGACCCGCATATAACACTAGCCATAGATGCATCAATGATCTCACTCTTGGCCCCGTGTACTTCTAAGGTTGACTCTGCTTACACGCTTTAATATACTTACGTACGCTAAATGTCGGCACTGGAAAGGGACCCGTTCATAGTTATAGTTTAGTAATTTAACGATCTCAAATTTCCATAACTGATATTCGGATTCTATAAGTATAGAAGATGCCGCCACTGGCTATACATTGTGAAATAAGAGTTTTAAAGGATCAGCCAAGGACAAATCCATGTTACAGGATTAAAAAAAAATACTTTAAAACTATAACTATTTTAAATTGAGCGATTGCCTGCAACGGAATAAAATGTGCATCTTTGAAGTTTTATAAAGGGATTTTCATGTTTCATCGTACTTAAGCACGACCGACTCTTCTCTCTTCATGGTGGGTAGTTGCAGTACACAAGCACAATATGCCAGTGGTGCTCAAACGGTTCGATCCTCGGTGAGAACAAAGGGAATTTTCACAGGTCCTAGTGAAAGTTGGTTAAAGTCCCACAAGTCCACTCAGCTTTAAACGGATACCTGACATTAGTTAAGGAAGTCAAGGTGGCTGGGCGTTACGCTAACCACACAATTCCTTTACATGATGAGGTTACAGAAATAGGTGAATTCTACACATCTTCTGCCCCGAACTTTTTTACGCAGCTATATATTCATTTAATTTTTAAAACAAACATAAGTTTCAAAAAGGGCGTCAATTTACTACATGACTTATCACTAAACCATGTGTCCATATTTCACAAGGTAAACATATTCAAATATGAAAGTAGGTACATTTATTCGCTGACTTAACGTGAGGGGTACCCGTGCATACTATCGCGCCCTTTAGGGTGATGATCAGCTCGCATGTGGTGACTATAGCGCAACCAAAAGGCCAAGGAGAGAAGTAAAGAGGTCACAGTGGCTGGATGGCTTTGAGACTTCTTAATTGTTTTAAAATTTGACCCTAAGATTTGACCCTAAGATTTCGTTTGATGGTTATATTGTTTGTATCGTAGATGGGTTTATTCATTCATTTTATAATTATTCATTTTTTTTTTTCATTTTTCATGTTATGGAAAGTAAGTATTTATGATAACATTACTGTCGGAGACAGATGGCCGAGTGGTGTAGATGCTCGACTGTTGACCTGAGAGTACAGGATTCGATTCTCAGTGAAAACCTAAAAACTATTCATGGTGAAAATGGGTGTTAAGTCCCACAAGTCAACACAGCTTTAAATGTTACCAGTGACCAGACTTATTACATTAAATGTACTAGTGGGACAGATGGCCGAGTAGAGTAGTTACTCGACTGTCAACCTGAGAGTAATGGGTTCGACCCATGGAATTTTTCCAGGTGTTATTTGGTGCAAAGTCGTTCCACAAGTCCACCCAGCTTTAAATGGGTACCTGACTTAAATTGTGGAAGTAATGCGGCTGGGCGTTGTGCTAACTACACTTCACATGCCCCGATGGCAAGTTAGGGCTAAGGGAACTTAATTTTTAGAGCATTTTCGAAAAAAAAAAATGCTCTATTGTCCCCGTTTTGTCTGTCTGTCTGTCCGTCATCACCCTAGATCTCAACAACCATAAGTCCTAGACCCATGATGTATATATCATTTTGTAGGTCTTGGCCAGCCGTGTGTACATCAAAAGTTCATTTCGCGATAGAACCTCTCAGGACCGGGCTTCAGGGCTCCTAAGGGGCTTATATATATTATATATAGATTATAAGCTAAACAAAGGGGCGTAATCATTATTTATTTTTGTAACAGCTATTAAACATGACTTACTTCCCTCTCTATACATGAAAATGCTCTAAAACGTCCTGTTTTTACAGGCTTAATTTTTGCTTGTTTTTACTCTTGGAGGCATTGCGCGATCTCGAGAGTATGGGAATGTTGCTAAGCTGTGTGACTTGATGTGGGACATGGCGTCGATTAGAAATAAACATAGCTATTATTAGCTTTTTTAACGTTTTCCTTGGTGTTTTTGCAAACATTTACGCAACAGATACCCCCCCCCCCGCTGATGGCAAAACAAAAGTAAAATATCAAATTTTTGAGGAGATCTAGAAACGGATCTTTCTATTTTATATAATTAATAAAGGGGAAAAATGATCTAAGTAGTGAATGCTTTAAAATTGAAACGATTTTTAGACAAATTATTTTCGTATTCTTAAATATCATTTAATTGAAGCACGGCATGTGTCGCCCCAACCCAACATATGGTCACAGAGTTGAGTTATTTCTTTAAGTTCGAATGAGCAACAAAAAAATGTAAATAATCGAGTTTTTGCTGGTATCCACCATCCACCAATGGTTCCATCCATGTAATTTGATTATAATGATGCTTTAAAAAAAAGTCACACAAAACCTATGAGGAATTTAAGGATACAACTCTGATTCTGAACTAATTAAGCACGGTTCGTGAGGTATCACGTATGAGGAACAACCAAAATACTTTGAAAATACAGCCCCTCCGGCAGCACATAAAGTGCCTCTCTGCCCCCACTCCCCCTCCCCATTTACGCCACTTGAAGCAAAACATTTACTACGGTAAATCTTCACACAACAATTCAAAATGTTAATGTTCAGAAATTCCATAATTTCTTAAATTATCATTAAATTATCAAGAGATCCTAAATATTTATAATTGTACTGTCAAATATTTTTTACTTCCATGTGAACATTTATGGTAATCTATTTCTGGATATTTTTTTTTTAAAAACAGTTGAGAGCCTTGATCTGTTCTCGCGCGTGTAAACTGTAAACAAAGATGGCTGATGACCAAGAACAGGTCTAACTATATTCTTTATTCAAAATATTTATATTTATTGCTTTGTATTTAGTTGTGTCAATTTTCTGCATTTAAGCTAAAGATCAATCACTTATTGAGTTTGTTACATTTATCATCATTTTTTAAATTTAACTAAAACTATTTAACAGTGCTCGACTTGGGAATGACAATATTTATCTGCAGAGCCGGGGTTAAATGTCTATGATTTCATCCCCCGGCAGGGATATACTAGCTAAAGCAGAGCCGGGGATGACAGTTCTCAGTGCTTGGGATATCCCCGGCGGTAAATCGAGTAAACCAGTGCTGGGAATGACAATATTTTTCTGCAGAGCCGGGGTTAAATGTCTATGATTTCATCCCCCGGCAGGGATATATTAGCTAAAGCAGAGCCGGGGATGACAGTGTCAGTTCTCAGTGCTTGGGATATCCCCGGCGGTAAATCGAGCCCTGCTTTTTAAATCATCGTAAAATCTACAATTTCCGAGGCCGAGCATTGACTTAAATGTTTTAATAAATCATATATATGATAAGACATGATAAGATGATAAAATGAATATATCACCTTCAGAGCAATAGAAGCAAGCCATAACAACCCTAAATATTAATGACTAGCTTTACCCTGCAAAGCCTTTTCATAGAGTTAGGCTCAGACCATTCTGTTTCATTATTGATTAATAAATAAGTTTAAAACTATACAAATTAAAAAGTAAAATGTTCCTTAATTATTTTCTAAAACAGGGCCACACATGAGGTTGATGAGAGCCACACTTTGATTTTTTATATAGTAAAAATATTTTAAAGAGCTGCATCATAGACATAGTCTTTTTATCAAAATTGAATAAACTAAAGAAATTAAATGATAGAAAAAAATGGCTTATTGGGAGCTGCACAAAGCTCATCAATGAGTTTAATGCTATCGTTAATATAAACTATAAGTGTAACATTGTGGTGCTGAAAATATCTTTCTGAACATGATATTGATGTGTATTAGTAGTATTTAATTATTTTATGCTAATTATATTTTAGGCCATACCAGCACAGACGGTTGAAGAACCACTGGATCTTGTGCGCCTCAGCTTAGACGAAAGAATATATGTGAAAATGAGGACTGACAGAGAGCTTCGTGGTCGCTTACATGTAAATAAAACTATTTAAATATTGCCATAGTATAGAAATAGAACATTTTGCTATGTGGTTAATGATAGTTAGTACTGCAGCGTTTTTCAAACTTTTCACAATAATGTACCCCCTTTATAAATTGTGCACAACTTTTTCATGTTAGTTATACTGCATTTTTGTATCTTTTCTTATTATAATGGTTGAAAACCAGAAACACATTTTTTTCATTATTTGATTATTTCTATATATAATTATTGTTATGTCTTAATGATAAATCAGTTCAGTAAAGCCTGGGATCAAGAACTGAAGAAAATTATTTAGTTAACAAATTTTATTTTTGATTTTTTTCTATCTGTTTACATTCATTGTGATCTATATGTTACATATATATATATATAAAAGAAGTACCCAATGCTTGTATTAACTACTGCATATTAATAGATAATAGATGTAATCACTCTTAAAATTTCAGCTAATTATCTCAAACGGTTCAATGGTTATCCTTGTTTTTAGTTTTAAAATCACAAAATTTTATTTCAGGTACAATGAATAAATAAGAACTCTAAAAACTTCATAACTTTTCTTGATATTAAGATAAATTCATAAACTTGGTGTCTTTTGAAAGCTTGCAACTAGATCTACCCAGTGCAGAGCCGGGGATGACAGTTCTCAGTGCCGGGGTTACCCCCGGCGGTTAATCGAGCCCTGGATCTACCTAACGCAAATATTTTAAATACAAACAAAGCAATAATACACATATTTAAAAATTATATTTTTTTTTTATTTAAAATATATAAATGATAACTAATTTAATAAAATAATTTTTAAATTTTATAATAAGAGATTTGTTTGTTGAAATCATCATATTGTAAAAATGATCAATTTTTTCTTTTGACTTAATGTCTATATATGAAGTTAGCAAAGGCAGTTGTCTATAAAATTCTGAAAACACAATTAAAATATATCTACAGATAATTTTATGCATACTTTTACATTAACTAGTATAGGCATAAAATCCTTCATAATCTCATACAAAAATGACGCATGTGGGAATAACATAGTGTTTTACATGGATTCATCAGCAATAAAATGATTAGGTAGTAAATAAAAACTGTTTTATAAAACAGTGGTTATAAATGCACATATAGAGTTTTATGTTTCCATTATTTTTTTTTTTAGATTTTAAGATATGTAAAACATAAATTTTTCGTCACTTATGTTGGTTAAATGGATAATAAAACTATTTAGATATATTAGATGTGTTAGGGGTTACCATGATAGTACAGCATTAAATGTGCTTAAAAAAAATCACTTTTTAAGTGTTGTTGTAACTCTGCCTGGCTTATCTCAGTTGGAATTATCAGCCATGATAACAGTTTTATTCTCCCTTGACAAACTTGATGAAATGGAAAATTCAGGGCAAAAATAAATTATACTGAATTTTACTCTTAAAAAAAATTGAGTGTAGTTTATATTTATCATGTGAATGTTGCATTAGTTTGAAGCAAAAATGTTTTGTAGATAATAACTTCTGAAAATGGGACTTGTGAAGGTGCTTCAGAAAGTAAAAAAAAATATAACTTTGCACAAGCTCATAAAATTTTTTTTTTTAAGGTTTGCTAACAAATTTATTTAACGAATAAGTTCTTTTCAATAAAACACATTTATTAAGTCCATATTAAATTGTAAATTTGATTTGGACTACCTAATTATAGGCTTAATTTATTGTTAAAGTATTCTGTGCCCAGATTTTTTTTAGCCATTATATCTTAATAAATATTTTAAAGGCTCATTTTTTTTATTTCTAATATATTTTTTTCTTAGAAAAAATACAAGCTGCACATTTTTTTTCCTTTTGAAATATTTTTAGGCTTATGACCAACATCTGAACATGATACTTGGAGATGTTGAGGAAACTGTCACCACATCTGAAATAGATGAAGAAACGTATGAGGAGATTTTTAAGGTTGATAGTTTGTTCAATTCATAATACATGTACTAGAAATCATTATTATAGAAAACAATTTTATTTCGCTTCCTTATGTATATATTTTACTTTTCAGACAACAAAAAGATCCATTGCCATGTTATTTGTTAGAGGAGATGGTGTCATTCTTGTTTCCCCTCCTATGAGGACATCTACTTAATTTTTTTTTTCAATCTTAATGTACATTTATTTGGGAATAAAAGTTGAATGTTTAAGTTTATGATTTCTTTTGTTATTATTATTGTTCTTTTTTAAATATCATTTGTTATTGATGCACATTAAAAAGTTAAGCATTAAAAAAATTGAAGTACCAGGTAGTTTTAAAAATCTTCATAAATATTTTTTGTGAAGGGTGATAATCTGAGATTGATATACATAGAAGTTGCATAGTAAATGGGAAATTAGCAGCACATTTCATGATCACTATTTTTCTGCTCACTTCTCCTCTGGCTATTGTTTGTCCATAGATATTAAAAATCATTTATGATTTATAAAAGGGACATGCAACAGAAGAATTTTTTTTATGCTTGTATCAGTCATGTAGTAGATATTGGTTTGGCTCTCCAACATGTTCTTTTTTTCCTTAACTGCCCCAAAGTCACATAACTCATTAAATTCACTGTTAAGTTTATTATAACCAAACACTTTCTGGACATTTATTTTTAACTCACCATTAGAACATTCATGTTTTGTTAAGGATTTTATTTTCGTCCCTCTCTTGGAGTAGACATTCTGTGTTATGGGAAATTTGAAATCAATTTTTACCTTCTCAAAACCCAATTGATTCAAAATTTTGAACACTTGTGTATTTGTGATTACAGTACACTATATTTTAAAACATTGATATCAATTAATTACATTCTTAGGGAGCCTGCAAAACTGTTTTGATATTGTTTATATGTTTATATAAAAAGTGGAATGACATGATTTCTCAAGTTAAGCACGGGTTCACAAATCTGCTGAGTTTAGTTGTTTTTTGAAACTTTTATTTGTGGCAGAGATAATCAGTGTTGGCGTTCACGCTTTTTTAGTCAATATAAATATTTGTATGATCTAAACAGCAGCTCTCAACTGGTGGTATGCATACCCCAAGAGGTTCAGGAAAGCTTATGCAGGTGTATAAAGTGACATAATTTTTAATTAATACAATTAAAAGGGTGTTTACCAAACATACTTGAGCACACTTTGGGGTACAGTCGTGAATTAGGTTGAGAATCACATATCTAAACCATTTTAATAAAAGTTCTAAAATTCATAAGATTTATTTTGCTGTTTGTATTATAGTATTAAAGGTTTTAGATACAATCTTGTAAGTTGAATTATATTTGAGAAGCAGTAATGATACATGTATAATCTATAATAATAATTTACTTCTTGAGTGTGCCTTGACACAGACTTCTTGCTTCAACCATGATCATTATGACCAATTGCCTATACATAATTTAGAAATAAAATGATTTATTGTACAAGTGGTTAAAATACTTTAAGCAAAAACTGAAGTTCTAAATGATTGTTTGTAAAATATTTTTCTGCAACTCATCATATTTCAAAAATAGTAAATGATGTTGGTCAATGTTTTAAATATCTTTAAAACTAGTATGACCTGAAATAGCAGTAAAAATGTTCTACTACATTTATTACTACAAGCACTTATCAAAGATATAGATATTGATATGATTTAAACACACTTTGTTCTGATTAAAAAATATAAAAAAACTAAAGATGTTGATATATTATCATCACTTTTATTGATGAAGACATGATGAACTGATAAGGTTTAGTTAAATCAGAACACCAATGAAATATAATACATGTATTTACAATAGAGAAAAAAATATGACAGACTCATAAAACTAAAAAAGTAAATAACTGGCACAGGACAGCTCTTTAACACCTATTTTAAGCTATTTGTTTCTTGATGGCTAATAATGAAGGGTTCAAAGGCAAAAATAGTTTTACTGTAGTTGCATTGAAAAAAAATTGAGATGTACTAGGTGTATTTTATTTCTCATGTTTTTTACAGAGCTCCACAATATACAAATGTCAGCTGTATACATGTATCAGTTTCGGGCATTAAAAAAAAAAACACATTAAAAATATTTGATTAAAACAATGTTTCACAGACAAATTGTTTCAGATTTTAAACTTTTTGCTATGCAAATATTTTTTTCCATTTGACAAATCAACTATTGCTATTAACATTTTACAGCCAGATATTAAAACTTGTATAAAATGTTTTGCTTAAATTCAGTTTGCAACACAATAAAATAATTCAGTAAAAAAAGTACTGTATATGGCGATTGTAATATCACAATTTCAAACGCTCTTTTTCTGAGCATCAATTATATGAATTATTTACATAGACTACTTGTATCAATACAATTGAAACATTCAGTTGTAATACTATTTGTTTATTTCAGACTTTCAAAGAAGCAAACTTTAAATGTTGAATTTTCCTTTCATAAAATTTGAGATTTTTGTTCATATAAGAATCATTTTCAGATCAAACTTTGAAATGTAATTAAAATAACTTTAAAAAAAAAAAACATCTTAGAGATTTTCACCCTTTGTATTTAAAAAAAAATAATGTAGCTCTATAAAAATAATTTGAACAATTAAAGGATGTAAACATAAATCTCAACACACAAATCTGCTGATGAAATAGTTTCTTTAACAATAAACTCTATTCTTTGGTTAAAAAATTTAAATGTATCAGTGTAACTTGCATATCAAAACAAAAAATATTTTAATGAGCAGTATGGGGATTACTTTGAATTTTTATAAAATTTGGAAGTAGTGAGTTACACATGTGAAGTATACATTACTGTATTAGCTAGCATATTTAAGACATTTTGTTTTCCATCTACACTTTCTGAAACATAACCATGTGTATTTATACAATATATGTATATGTATACAATCTATGTATATTCATAAAGCGTTTATAAAAAAAAAAAGAGAATCTTGTTTGCCAATTTATGCTGTGACAGTGCTATCAGTGACAAACTACATGGTTTACTAAACAATAAATTAGGTTTACTAAACAATAAATTAGGTTTACTAAACAATAAATTAGGTTTACTAAACAATAAATTAGGTTTACTAAACAATAAATTAGGTTTACATAAATCACATTTAATGCACCACCTTCAGTCTGAGAATACTGCAACACTATTTAATAAATATTGCAATTCAATTGTGTGGAATGATAAAATAATTTAAGTCTCATTCTGAATGTCCCTGGTACAAAAAATAAAAAATTTATCCATGTTAATTACTTTTTTATCTACTGTATGTACTGTTAAAAAATATTCATTTATATTATTGCACTTTTAAAAGAAAAAGGAACTTCTATGACCAGTGATAATCTCAGACAATTATGACCCAATGAAAAAACAAACTAGCAAAGAGGAACTAGATCCACCAAATTTTTCTTTGGTTGCGTCATAGATTCTGGGAAAAATTCAATGAGCAAATCAAACAGCTGTGTTCTTTGAGAGAAGTAAGGTGAGGTGTCATCAGCGGCAACTTCACTGACATCTGTGCTGTCACCAGGACTTGTACATGGAAACAAAGATGATGTCAGAAGCTGAAACTTAACAAATATAAACCAGATAAAAAATAGTTTTCAAAAAACAATTTTAATACAAACTTATTAAAAATAAATATTTTTTTAATGAAAATATGTATCCCAAAAGAAGTCATAATTCCAAAAAAATATTATAATGTATATGCTTTTAAAATTAGAATAAAAGGTTGTATGGCTACATGGCAAGAATATAAATTATATCATCCATACATATATAATTCTCAACTTCGAGATGCAGGACTATTTACAGATTGCGAAAAAAAAAACACTGTGCTGGGAGACGGAAAAGACCAGCCTGCCTATTTATAGATTTGTGGAATTCCCGAATACTTCACAGCCAGCAATATGCTCTCTGGTTACTACTATTTCATGTCTAGACAGCTCCAGTAATTTTTAAAACAGTATTGTTTTGTCGTTATCATGTTTTTATATGCTCTAAATACGAAACTATTATATGTACGCATTACACAACATCTATCTGTACTGAATAGTGTAGGTACTGTAGGATGAAGGTTATAGTAAAAGAAACCTAAGCTGGGTTGAGCAAGTCTAAAAAAAATAACACTATAGAGGTGGATTGAGGCAGACACAAAGCGAATTGTTGCAAACCAAACATAAGAAGCAATGCAAATTAACAAACAAGTTGCTGGAAGGTGCTAGATAGTGACCATACAGTCTGCACATGATAGGTCAAAGTTCAGCTTTCCTTACCATGTATTTTCTCCGAAGATGTCAGCCTATTATATTGTTTGATTGCTTATTTAAAAATATAATTACAGTAATTATATTGATTGATAAGGCGGCGTGACTAGTTAAAATTATTATGCTTAAATTGTCAAGAATTTAACAGCAATTTAAAAAAATAGACTGAATTAGGGTTTATACAAAAACCGACTTTTGAAAAAACCGGTTGTCGAAGGTCAATTTCTCAAAAAACTGTCGAAAACCGGTTTTCGGTTTTACTATAGAATAAGTGAAATAATGGATATTTTAAGATTCTAGCAATAATTATTTTCAATGTATGTAGTATTTAATTAAAGTGTATGAGAAAGAATTAAGGATAATGTTTTTACGTAAAACAATAAATACAAGAAAAAAATATCAATATGACAGTAAAAATACAACTACTGTCTACTGGGTACTTATATGTTCATTTAAACTACTTTATAACTAAACACATTTCTATCATGACCTTTCTTTCTTATGTTTCATTTATATTATATTGTCAAAGACAAGAGGTTTGGTTTGCCGCACACAGACCAGTTCTGAAATCAGCCGTTGTGATGTAGACCTCAGTATAGAGTTTATTTATGTATATAGTCTATAGATATTACAGTTCTATTTCTACTCATGGTATTCACTTTCTGCCTTTCCCTCTCAGTCTCTCATCCTCTGTATAAGTTTCTAACTTCTGCACCTCTCCGTGGACTCACATCGACTGCCCGTTTAAAAACATTCCTCCACTGTTGAACTCCTCGCCCCTCCCTTCCTACAATTGTCTCCCCACCTACCCCCTCTCATCCCTGAGATGTATTAGTTACATTATTCATTACAACGGCTGTACGACGGTCCTGCCATGTGAATGCCTTGTTTAAGTTTGACGGGTTGGTGATGGTGGAGGTGTTGGATGGTGAACATAATTTAGTCAACTTGAAAAAAAAATAGCCCCGTTCTGTCTATTGCTTAGTGATGAGCTAGGGAGGCACAGATTATATACCCCCACCCAGCGTTTCAAGTTGTATACTTCCCGCAAGTCAACACTAAATTCATGCGCTAAAAAAAAACATCGGTTGTTTTGTGGAATTAGTTAACGACTTGAATTAAGCCCTCATTCCAGGTCGAGGAAACGGATGCAATAAATCTCTCAATGTGTATATACCGTCCCCTTCACCTCCATCCAATGCTCAAGTTACCCCTGAACCACTTGGGCACGCCTTCTCTTTTGTATCGCTCAACAGTTACTTTCTATCAATGCCAATGTACACAGGTCGGACTGAGGAGGGAGTTCATTAGAAAGTCACAGTTTCCCAGATTTCTCTGTAATATCGTGGAATGTATCAACATTTTTTGCTATTTGTTAAGATCTAAGCTAAAACCGACTTTTAAAGCCAAAAAAACCAGTTGTCGAATGCTTCGACTTTCGTCAAAAAACCGGTTTTTCGCCGCCGGTTTTTAAAAACCAACAACCCCTAGACTGAATAGACAACATTACAAGAAAAACTGAATAACTAACCTCTTTTGTTTCTTCTGGATCGCTATGATCAACCACATTGGCCATTTCTGTCTGTAAGTAGGTCATTGCTTGCCTTGGTGCCTCTGTACTCATTTCTAAAAAACGATACTTACGAATGAGGAATCTGCACCGTCTTAGAAGATACTCTGTTGATGGTCTCGACAGCTTGTAATGAGTTAAAATAAGTTAAAATATTAATTACAATTTTAAAACATTTCTTTTACACTTGCACTCATTTTTCTAATGTTATGAATAGGACTTGGATTTTTCCTAAAAAGACTGAAATAAGAGTTACAGAATGCAAAAATATGCCCTAATACGAATGCAATATATCTAAAATTATGACATAAAATTAAGTAAACATGCATTTCTAAAAATATATATATATATATATCAAGAAAGAATGAAAAAGTAAAAATGGTATCTTTCTAATTTTCCTTTGAAGTAAGCAACATTCAAAACTAAAAAAATATTTATCACTTGTGAAATTTAATTATAATCCAATGTCAAATACATACAAGAATATATCACCAGCTTATCATGTTTGAGAATGCTAACAAGTACT
Organism: Bulinus truncatus; assembly: GCA_021962125.1. Lineage (NCBI taxonomy): Eukaryota > Metazoa > Mollusca > Gastropoda > Planorbidae > Bulinus > Bulinus truncatus. Next base: position 2,477,645 of record JAGDYQ010000046.1, on the reverse strand, counting down.
TTAAAAATATTGGATAATTATAAAAGACATTCTAACGTTAAAAAAATGATAAAAATTGATTAAAAGTGCATTTTAACAATTGACATGTTTTGTTCATATTTAATGCAATATGTTCAAAGACAATTTTTAGAAATAAACGATCTGCAAAAATAAATTATGAAATGAAAATACAAGCTCTATGGACTATAAATGCATGCATCATCTAGTGACTTGTACCCTACCCTCTGCATTGCCACCTTTTCGCTGTAGTTATGTATAGGCTTCAGTAGTAAAGAAAACATTTTGTTGTGATGTACATAAAAAACAACTGATTTCACTGTCAAATTTAGGGCTGGAAATTTTGTATGTGGCGCTTAAAAATTACAACATAAGTTAGAAAAAATATGCTTTTTTTGTATGAAATATGCTAAATCCTTAAAAAAATGGTTGAAATAAACTTTGTAATGACAAATAAGGATTATCATATTGCCTTTAGACCAAGTGCAGTATCGTTTAAATTGCATAAAAAAAGTTCATTTTTTAATGAAAATCTGAGCCCAACATAATGCAATTAAGAACCTTTTAATACTTTTAGTTTAAGTAAATATGATTTAACTTTTATTAATTATTCCTCTAATTTTGTCGTTTAACTCAATGCACCTAAATTGTCAATTCCTAATATTGTAAAAGGCACATGTAGTCTATTTTTATCTCTTTGTTAATGTTTCAGCAAAAACATAACTGATACTTTTTGATTTGCTTGTTAGCAATCTTAAACAAACATGATAAGGTGGTGAAATATTCTTGTAAGCATTGGATTTTTATTAAATATCATGGGTGATAATATTTTTTTTAGATATTTCCTCGTTTTCTCTTGATGTATATATATATATATATATATATATATATATATATATATATGTGTTTAAATACAAATATATATATACATGTATAATGTATATGCATTTCATTTTTACTTAATTTTATGTAATATTTTGGTTATATTGGCTAATTTTTTAAGGGCATATTTTTTGCATTTTATGGGTCATACTTTAGCCTATTTTAGGACATAAATAAATGCATATATCTGCCTTTTTTTAAAGTCAAAGAGCCCTAGTTACTAAACAAAAGCCAATTTATATTACATTGAAGAGTAGTATCTATCAAATGAAAGAAAGTACTTAGTAAATGTGATCAATAAAATTGAAATTAAATGAACATGAAATACTGTACTTTTAGTGACCAAAAATCATCCAATCTGAGTCTTGGCAGTGAATCTTTACCAGGATTTCCACCAAATAAATAATGAATCTGCAAATATTTAAAGTGCAAGTGACATGGTTTCAGTAAAAAAAGTACAAACCAAATACACAATACATTAGTTTCTATAGTGCCAGCTTACTTTTCGAATGTGGTCATAGACCAATTGATGTGCAAATCTCGGAACAGGTTCAACATGCTGCATCTTCATCCAGTACTGCTGGCCACTGTTTTCATTTTTGTAAATACATGACCTAAATATTATAAGAACAAGCAATGAAGAAATATTTATCTTATAATATTTTCTAGCTTAACCCTTTTAATAAAAGTCATGAGATAAAAGCTTACCACTTGTCTTTATGAATATCATAAACCCAAAAAGAATTTTTCACATTGTCTCGTTTGTCTTTGTCTCTACTTAAGCCCTGTGTGGTAAAGTAAAATTGTGTTATAGTGTCAAGAAAAGTAATTTATGTTATTAAAGAAAAATAAGATGCAGTGATTGTTTATACTGATTAATATTGTAACATTTCTATTTATAACAAAAATGAAATGGTCAATTTTTAGGTTTAATTTGCTACCAATCTATTGTGAGGAGGAATAAGAATAAAGCTGGTGAAATATTTAAAAATTCTTTCATTTTAATATCGCATATAAACAACTTAAATAAAGCCTACAGGTTTTTCCAATTCAATAGAGCACTAAAACTCACTAAATCATTGAAAAAAAAATTAAAATAATGAATATTATGGCTTAATCTATTCACACAAAGGTCTTTCGATACATAAATTTACAGATGGAATTTAATTTAGCTAATAAAAAGAAGGTCTATTAAGTAATAAGAAAGGAAATTAATAATGTGAACTATTCATTTAGAATTTGAAAATGATTTTCATAAATTACAGACATTATATCTAGTTTAGCAATTTTCATTGTTAATACATGTAGTACAAACTTACAGAAAAAACGTGAATTTCATTCAAATCTGGATCTAGAGTAGCTCTTTGAGTAAAACCTAAAATAATCAAATATTATCAAGAATATAACAAGTAAACAGATTTACAGATTTTTTTATTGAGCTATTTTGATTTTAGAAAAAGAAAAGCTTAATGCATAGTTTTCATTTCATATTTTTGTATGCAAAAATGTCATACATTTTTTTTTTTTTTACTTTTTTTTAAAACTATCATTAGCTAAAGTCCTTTTAATTCTATTAAACTAAAATACAAAATAAAATTACAGATCAACAATAAGATGGGTGTGTGTGTGTGTGTCTGTAGGTAATATTTTCTCCTGTCTTTTTTGTGCATCTCTTTCATTATAGGTATGATATCATATATTCAGGTAATTTTAATAAAAATAGTCCAAAATGATTTTTTGTTAATGTTTAAGTTGAACCGTAACTGTATTTAACAAAGTATTTTCTATTCGTGAAATTTTGTACTGTACAAAATTAGAGTAAAAAGATTCTTAAAGAAGTAAACGCGATTAAATTTGTGTGTGTGTACAAATTACTCACCTTGCATTATAATTTTATATGCGTATCGCAAAAACATATACCATCTAAATTATTAAGTATATGTAATAAAAAGTAGATGAAAGATGAAGTGTAGAATTCATCTGTTTCTATAATCTTGGCATATGTAGGGATTGTGTAGTTAGCTCAACGCCCAGCTGCCTTTACTTCCCCAACTTAAGTCAGGTACCCATTTAAAGCTGGGTGGACTTCTGGGACGACTTTACACCAAATAACACTTGGAAAAATTCCATGGATCGAACCCATTACTCTCAGGTTGACAGTTGAGTATCTACACTACTCGGCCATCCGTCACACTAGTACATTTAATGTAATAATTAAAATATTTTCTTATAAACATGGTACCTTTTAAATTAAATTAACCGAAAAAATGTTATACGTCCCAATATTTTGAAATAAATCCATACATCAATAAATTTAAAGTCATTTTCATCAGTATTTTAGATCTCGGTTTCTATTCTTCACTATGAGTAGTTCTGACTGGATATTTAAATACTATCAAATGAGGATAAACCAAACAAAAAGATTACCATTTATTAAACTAAAATGCTAATAACCATATTTGAAAATTGCGATCGTCAGTTCCCATCAAGTCCCAACCCCAAGCAATACTGGTACGATCATATTTTACAGAAGCTATACCATAGCCATTAAAATAAAATAAAAAATCCTACTATGGCACATTAATTAACTCGTAATACTGTCTTTAATTTTAAAGCTTGACTCCTTCCCCCTACTCCACACAAAAGCAAATTGCTCAGTAATGCAATTTTAGTACGGTCTCACGGACATGCTCATAAAGCTTTTCTTCTTCATTCATAGCTACCTCCTGCCCACAAACACTTTTTTTTATATATATCATCTGTTAACTGTGAACCAAAGAAGCTATCCCAACCCCCTATAAGCTTGCTCAAGGTCAGTTTTACACTGTCAGTATGGTAAATAAATTGTATTTTATCCCTGCTGAACTTAAATTGACTTTTCTGCCGGGGTTTGGTGATTTCCCCCCCATCACGTGGACTGTAACAATGCTTCACTCAAGCCAACTTTTAAATAAAACATTTCGAATTTTGGGGAAAAAACATTGGTCAAAGGCTTTTTTTTTCTGGAATACTTAAAGAAACTCTTTACGAAACATTTTTAACAGATGTTATATATAAGCAAATTGACCAACAATTTTTTGCACTACTAAATAATTCGTTACACTGGAGTTCGTAATTAAGACATTTCACTGTATACTGGATATAATGAATATTGTGAACATCATACAAAAAAAAAATGCGTTTCCAACAAAACTGTTAACTTCACCATAAGGGATGACACTTAGAGTTAGCAGATCATACCTGCCTGACAGCCATCTTTTTTCTTGCCATCTGAAATCAGATGAATCGTTCTTGTATCTACATTATACATGAGGAAATCATTGAGATATTCTTTTGATCGTTGTCCAGCAAATATGTACAATACTCTTTTCACCTTAAATGTAAACAAACTTATATAATAAATATACATGTTGCGGTCAAAATTGTGGTATATATTGAGGCGTAGGCTCGCCAAATATGTTACATAAGACTTCTAATATATATCTGTTGAGGGCAGGCTTGCCAGGTGATTTATATATATAATCACCAAATATGTAATGTTAACTTTGATATGTACTAATATACAAGTAATAGAACTCAGTGGTACACTACAACAAATACTTTATTACACTATAATACAACTTTAATAAAACTTTATTCTAAATGTAACAATACATAATAAATAATAATGTGAAATCATCATTTGAAAAAAACCCAGTAAAAAACTTTTGTGATAAAAATATTATTTTGATAGAGATGTCCAATATAAGTTCAGTTGAAACTTAGAATATTAACTAAATCTTTATAAACTGTTCAAACTCCTAATCGTTTGAGTTCCAGACCAGTTTTTTCTTAAACAAATAAAATAAAACAAATTGATGCACTATTGTAGATTTTAAGGAAAATGTAAAATATATAAGTGGCAAATATATTAATATGTGTTATATTTGAAAAACATAGAATCTTACATAAGAGAAATAAAGTAAGGTTCTTAAAAAGAAATAACTAACTGGATGTTTAAATTCCAAAACAAAAAAAAAAAGGACTTGGGGCCAAATTTAAAATACAATTTTGTTCAGATTCTTAGAGTTTGAGGCGTAAAGAATTTTGAGGTGTTATTGTAAATAATAAAAGAAAAAAAATACAGTGCACTTACAGGATGAAACAACATTGAATGTCCAATACGTGACTTCAGCATAGGACAATCATCTTTTAACAAAGTCCATGTATTGGAAGGAATATGAAATGAATATAACCCACTAAAAATGGGCTCTGGATTGCGATCATCTATTCCATTTCCAGAAGGACTGTAAAATAAAATAGATCAATTTATAAAATATAATTATGTAAATTATTCAATTGCCAGTCCATAAAAAGTAAATTTTAATAGTGAAAAAATATAATTTACATCTTTTGAATGAAATAAATAAACAATGGTTAAAAAAAATGGCTTACCTTGACACAATTCCACGAAACACAGATTTATAAAATATATTTTATCTCAAGTGAATTAAATAAATCAACAATGATTACCTTAAGACTCTTCCACCAAACACAAAGATTGTCTGGTGTTCAATATCAATGACCATCTGATGATCAAATATAAGTCTTGGTCCGCCCATAGCTGCTGTGTCCTCAGTGATGAATGTCCATTGTTGACTTGCTATATCATACATGTGAAAATCACACTGAAATTAAATGAGCACATATTACAAATTCAGAAAAAAATTAGTGTTTAAAAAATTAATGGAATTTTAGACCAGCAGGATTAAATAGAAAAGCAGTGAGAAAGAAATAGACGAGAGTGAGAGGACGACACTGAATCACTAGAAAAAATATTAGGGGAGAAAACTGATAATTTATAATACATGGATATTATAATTTATTTAACATTTATTTTCTGATGAGTAAAAATTAAATGAGAAAAGGAATTGTATAAAAATTAATACAAAATAAATAACCCAAATAGACAAGCATAAAAAAAAGTACAGTAGACTTTCAACAATCCAGTCTAATGTGGTCTTGGACATGCCTGATACTGACAATGATAATAATTCAATTCTTATTTAGATAACTATTTTTAACTAGGCCACATGCACACCAGTCAGGATTTCCACTGCAGAGCAGAGAAAATTTTCAGTGTCACTGCTTACAGAGTTTTATTTCCAAAGAACTATATTTCCCATAAGGATAAAAAAACAAACCAAAATGTCAATTCGATTTGAAAAAAAACATTAAAAAAAAAAACAAATATAATTTTGACAAATATACATAAACAAAATTGAATTTTAGATGGCAACTCTCTAATATGATTTTTTTTGCAAAGAGGAGAATAATTAATCCATGTCTACCTATGACTACATCAATATCCTTATCTATTGAAGTACTAGTCTTACCGAATCTTAGCAATTTATATCTTAAAACCTAAATAGAAAGTAAAAATATTTTGTCATTTTCTGATTATACATACTTTTAATCTTTCAGGAGTTCTCATACTTGGATCTAAGTATCGTCCTAATGTAAATATCTGTTTTCTTTCATAATCCAGGCACATTTTATGACAAGATCTTGGAGATGGACCACCCTAAAGAATCAATAGTCATATGTAATTAAAATATCAATGTAAAAAAAAAATTCTTGTGACATAGCAGCATGGAGAACTATATGGAGTATGATAATTCTTATAGCTTACAATCATTAAATATTTCAGTAAGCTAGTTAATAGACAAAAAATATTAGTGAAGAGCAATATAATTTAGAGTTTAATAATTTATGATACTGAACATTATATTTTTACAAATTGATTAAATTGTTTTTGTTTTTAACAAAACTATTTAATAAATCTTACTAAATTACTGGAACATATTTAGTTAGTCTCGGAAGATTGAAAAGTTTTGATAGTTCTTTATGGCAATGAAATGTTAAGAAGAAATTACTGAGCGGGTATTACATTAATTATTATATAAAGGACTTCTCATATACTTTACAAGAGTACACTCAAAAGCACTTACATCTCTTTCAGTATCATGTGAAATACAGACCCAGCTATGAGTTGGGATGTGATATGACCATAAATCTGCTAAGTCATGATTGCCATCCCAGCCTCCAAACATGTAAATGGTTTCTGTCAGAACATCTATACACATCTGATGACCCCCTCTCATACCAGGTCGTGTCTCTAGGCCAATATCACTCTCTAAATAGGTTAAATTGAAATTTTAAAAGGAGAACATAGCTTGAAATATAAGAACATTACATATTCTCAGGTCTACAATGTTTTGCATCAGATTTGAATATTTTGTTTGCCCATTAGTACATTTCAAAACTATTTCTGCTTTAAGGAATAGAAGGGACTGGGAGTTTTACTGGCAGAATTTTCAATCAGGAAATAGTAATTTAGTTCAAGCAGCAATGAACAAATAATACCAAAACTTTCTTAATTTAACTGCTGATATAGACATTTCTTACTTTTACTGCTGACATAAAATAAACATTTCTAACTTTTACTGCTGACATAAAGTAAACATTTCTTACTTTTACTGCTGACAGGTTCTATAGGTGTCCAGTCAGGCTTATAATCTTGTTGACTTATATATTGGTCAAACATTCCTTCTGTACAACATCATTGGAAAGATAATACGTGTATAGTCTTTCAATTAGTACTACAAAATATAAGACATTTATCTTAAACAACATAAACACACATATACATACGTACATCTAGTAAAGACTTTTTTAAGCAGATTTGAATTTATGTGTTTTTTTTTAAATTATTTTTGTTGGAAAAGGATGTCACAATAAAGCTTATTTCTAACAGACTGTTAAAAAAAAATTAAAAAATAATGCAAACTATTTTTTAAATTATCTTTTCATTAAAAATAATATAAAATATTACAAGTATTTTTATCATAAACAAATGAAAAAAAGTTAATAATACATGTACGTTGGTAATTTTTCGCAACTTGGGGATTTCACAAGCATTCTATCAATTACTAGTCTTTAGTTAATCATTATAAGTCTCACATTAAAAACATTCAACAGCAATTGTTCTGCAGTTATATCCTTTATTGAGGTCAATTATACATTTATGTAATAGGGAACAATAATAAACAATGATTGGTAATTAGATCATAACGTTTTTTAGAATGCGGTCTAGTTATTAATTTTTTTTTTTAAATAAAACCTTAGAAAATTAAGTACGTCTCCTGTTTACACTAATATTAAGGATAAAATAGTGTGATTTTTTAATAAAAATTTCACAAGTGTCAATGAAGAAAAAAGAAGACAGGCAATTTCACTGGCCTAGAAAATTGAAACTTTAGATTGATTAGAAAAATGGGTAAGATTGACTGCAATGAGAAAACATTTTAATTTAGGCGACTCTTCTTTTAGAGCAACTAGATAATGATCTGTTTTATCTGATACGACATTAAGTACCCTATCGGCTCCATAATCAAGAGTTATGTAATTTAGTCAAATTTAAAATGTATCCCTAATTTTAAAGTAAAATTCCCTTAGCCCTGGGGCAGATGAATTCAACGCACAGCTGCCTTTACTTTCCCAACTTAAGTCAGGTACCCATTTAAATTTAGGTGGACTTGTGGGACGACTGCACTAAATTTCACAGGAAAAAAATTCCATAGTTCTCACGAAGATCGAACCCAGGACTTCAGATCGACAGTTGAGTATCTACACTACTCTGCCATCTGTCACTCATCACTAATTTTATAAGGCCTAAATAGTCTTTTCTTTTGCCCCATATTTGTGGAACGTATCCCCAGTATAAAATAGACCTTACAGTATACATGTCTACAATTTACACTAACAAATATTTAACATTTAATTAAGACAACAAAAAAAAAAGGTTGAAAATAAAGAAATCATGAGCAGTACAATCAACAAAATGTGAAAATTATAATACCATTACAAGCCTGTGTGACTAATTCTTCACATGCCTTAAAATCACCATTTATAACCTGATATAAGAGAAAATGTTCATTTTACTTTATATATATGTGCTGTGAAAAAAAAACTAAGATACAATTAACAGATACAAATAGTTCTGAACTATAAAAATAATTATTTTTAATAGAATAGTAAGAAAAATATTTTTGTTTACTAATAATGTATGCAGCTGAGTCAATATTGGATGTTCTAAAACAATATTTGTTTTTTTCATCAAAGCTTCATAAGCCTCAGTATAGCAACGCTGTCTAAAATGCTTCAGGCACAACCTTATAGCCTCCCTTTCTTTGTACTGAAAATAAATGTGATAAATAGTTGATTGATTGATGCCAATGATCATTTACTGCTGTAATAGCACAGTAATAAACAATATTTGTGTACAAAATGTAATTATCTTATAAGTTTATCTTATCAGTCCATTATTCTGTTTTAAAATGATATGTCTTTACTAGAATGTGCTTTTTTCATTATGGAACTGGATAATTTTGTTATTTTATATCAGCGATAGGTCCAGCACTATGTACTGGGGGTAAGTATTTGTATGGTAACTATATAACATTTTTTATTGTAACATTTCATTTTACTTGTATTCTTCACACTACACACAAAGCTCCCTCAATAAAGAAGATAAAGAAATTAGATCAGGAAGATGATTTCTAATAGGTACATGTACCATGTTGCCAACTTGTGACATAATGTTAGTTTACATGTATCCCATCAAAAATTTACACAGACAAATTTCATACTTACTGTGTTATACCAATTCATGCTATGTTTGACTTCTTCCCATCTGTTGTTGCCTATCAATTCTACATACCAAATGCTGAAATTGAAACTAGGTCCCCAAGCTTGCAATGGAACTGAATCAAAAATGTTAAAAAAATATGAAGCATTTTTGAAAATGTAGTAATTCATTGTACCTTTAAGTTAATGTATCGAATAATTATTCTACCATATTACCTATTTTGATATATCTACAAGGAAAAGGATTGCCTTCTATCTCATGACGAAGTTGAAAAGTTTCACTAATGTGATCATTTTTAAGGCCTCTAAATAATAAATGAAAACATTTTTCATTATACAGTAAAAAAACAACAACAAAAAAATCCCTAAATTTAAACAAGTAAATTACCAAAATTAAAAAAAGTATTTAAAGTAACTAGTATAAAACATGATCTAGGGGTAAATATAATTAATATATGTATAAACAGCTCGAACAAAGATATATTTATAGCTGAAACAAACATAAATAATAAAAACAATAAAAATATCAGCCAAACAGAATTCACAATGATGGATTTGTCAAATAATAAAAAAACAAAGATAACCATTTTACATTTCTTTTAATGTGGCTTTTATCTTTTACAATATAATTAAATGAAACATTAATTTTTTTGACTTTCAATTGTTCTGTTGACTTTAACATGCTAAGTTTCATTAATAACAAATAAATTTTACACTTTAAAGAGCACAATACAAACCCATCTAATAACTCAATCATGTGATCTTCAGTTAGGCCACCATAAACTTTGAATTTTTTCAAATTACAAACATGAGTTTTTTCATACTTTCCAAAGAGAATATATTCAACAACAGCAGGTTTCTCAAGCTTTAGTATTAAATACTGTAAATACAGAAAAAAATATAAGTACTACAGATAAGACTAAACATATGAAGACATAATTATGTTATGCTTTCAGAATTTAAGAAATTAACCAATAGAAAAAGTGTAATTACCTGAGGGGGATTGTTTGAATCTGATGACCATCTAGACAGCTGATCACTGGGGCGATCATAGTAAATGTTTCTAAAACAAGTTTTTTAAACAATAAAGACATAAATCGACATTATATATGATAAAGCAGTTTCTATGACCTATTTTAAGTTTTGACAAATACTAATTGTACATACTCTGGAAGATAATTGTAAGAATAGCTGGACCATTTGTACACTGTATATTGTATTTTTTCTCGTCTACGTGCAATTGTTCGATGACCGAAGTGAAATTGTGGTGAGCTGTCACTTTCAATCAAATGTTCAACATTGCTTTTCAACATCTCATCCATCTCCCTAACAAAAAAAATTGTTCTGTCAATTTTACTTACTTTTAAACAAACAACAATTAATGTATGGATCAAGCTAATTGGACATAAGCAGAGTGATCAAAATGTATCAATATATACATAAAACCTTTGTCACTAAAAGAAAATGTATATAAGCCACAAAAAATAACTGATAGAATTATAAAAGAAAGAAAAAGTCTACGGATAATATCAAGTTTTCACTTTAAAAAAATAATGGGAAATTCTCTCAGGAATCCAACTTAAGATATTTCATGCATAGCCCTGCAGTGGAAACCCAAAGTTCAGATAAAAGTCTGCAGCCCAAAGAACAGTGGAGGCAGTCAAACAGGAGCTGAAATAATGTAATCTAATTAGGGCTGTACCGGATTTGATTTTTTCAAATCCGGCCGGAGCTCGGATTCGGTTGTCACTTTATTGTAAAGCTGTAAACATATCAAGAAAAGATTGGACACCTATCTCACCCCCCCACACTTGTGTTGGGCCATGGGGGGGGGGGTGGTGTATTTTTAATTAATTTAAAAAAATAAGGAGGTATTAAATTTATTAACATCACCACCTTCCCATCGATTTCAGGGGTGCTAATAATAATTAATAAAAATAAAATTCTGCTGGGGGGGTAGCAGCAGTGAAGTAGTAATGAAAATTATAATTCTCCATTAATCAAATAAAAGATGTTTTAATTTCTTTCTCTTAATTATAAATAACTAGTACTAAAAAATAAAAAAAAAAAATAAAATACACATCCTCTACTTTGCCTAATCTAATATGAGGAAAGATGAGAAATACCTCTTAGAACTGGAAGTGATGGTGAGCTATTGTACAGGCCTTTTTTAACAACTAAATAAACAGATTAACTATGACCTTTGATCTGTGACAGTGCTGGTGGCCTGGGTAGAGCTGAACTATAACTAGAGTTACAAAACAATTCCCAGGAAATTGTTCAGTGGAAAGTATTCTGTTTACTTAATGAAATAGTTGAAAAGGATAAAGATATAAAAGGCTGTGATTATATTTTTTTTTTTAATTTTAAATATAACGAAAAGCAGCCAGTTGAAAAATGAAGTAAATTCATTGTCTGGAAACAGTATTTCTCAACTGTAAAAAGTATTTCTAAAAAATCAAATAATTATGTTTTTAAAAGTGCTTTTGAATTTGTGTTAGTGACTTATTGTAATAGCTAGTTTATGGAATTTTTGTGCATGTTTGTAAAATTTACTAAGTAGCGGAAATTATGGTCCAATTTTTAGTCAGATATTCCTTTAATTGTTGTATTAACTTTTAAAATGATAGGTAAAAAAAACCCCCACCATATCAGTGAACATGAAGTGATTGAAGCAGGATAAAACATAAATAGTTACCCCATATAGAATTTTATAGAACAGGTCAAGCCTAGCTTAGGAAATATTTTCCTTCGGTTTTTTGACAAACATAATCATTGTCTTAGTCTTGTCTATAGTGATTATTGTAGACATATCAATTAAATAATAATGTCCACTAAATGAATGAATGATTACATTTTCTTTGTTTAGAGGATGGTTACTGGGGAATTTTTAATTCTTTAATACATAACAGTGGGTGAACATACAGGCGGTCATGAGAGCCCCACTCTAGGTTTTTATATAATAAAAAATACTTTTAAGAGCCACATCATAGCCGTCATCAATTTATAAAAATTTAGTGAAAAAGGTAGCTGAATAAGACAAAACTCAAGTCTCTAGAGCAGCACAAAACTCATTGAAGAGCAGCATGTTGTTCCTTCAAGCCACATTTAGCAACCACTAATCTATAAAATAGTTAATTCTCAGTTTTTTATCTTAACTACTTATAAGAGGTTTATCATAAATTTTTGGTTATTTTACTAAGACAATGAAAAAATAGAAAAAGGAGAAAAAAAGAACATTTTTTATACGAAGTGGCTACGCTTACGTCAAGCGCCTTCTATTATTATATCTATTGACGTAAGCCGGAAAAAAAAAATACGAATTACGTCTTGATGTTACCGCTGCCACTGCGTAAACAAAAAGGGTTAGGGGTTAGGGACAGTGTTAGGGTGTGGAGAAATATCTATTGACGTAAGCCGGAAAAAAAAAATACGAATTACGTCTTGACGTAAGCGTAGCCTGTCCGTTTTTTATAAATAAATAAACAATACTGCTCCTACTATTATGATTGAATATTTCATTGCCAGTAAATGTAATCCAACTATTGAGAATAACAAAGGGGATCATTTTTTTTTAAGTTTATGAAATATGTTTAATTTTAAAGACAACTTAATTAAAAATGTGGCTGGAGATCAGAAGTAAAAAAAAACAATTATAATAATTAATAAAATCATCGGTGATACGGTAACTGCTGAGACTGATTAGTTTGTAAGTATTGTCTAGTGATCATTCATTTACTATTACTTTCATTTAAGAATGATAGAAACCAGTTATATTGACCAGTATCAGTAACTAGTACTAGAAAAAGATCACTTCCACGTTTTTATAGGTTTCGTATTATTCTATGAGTTTTCTTGGTAGTTTGAAAATTATTATTAAACAATGCATCTACCTTTAGTAGAAAAAGTAAACAGATAATAGAGCCATATATATGTACAGTTAAGTGCCAGATATTCGTAAAAATAGATCTTTTTCAATTAATTATGTAATTTTATTTTTATTTATGATATTAAATTCTACAATAATAACTATAATAATATAAATATTGTAAAAATAAACAGTTCATAATTAACATTTCCTAAACTGCTATTTAAATTATTTTCTACAAGAGAATACCCACTTTGACAAAGTGAATTTAGTAAAAATTAACTTAATTATTAAGAAAAAAATATGAAACTATACTAAATTATAGTAATAAATATAGTTACACATGCAAACAACTAAAAAAAATAGATGTGCTCAATTTTATTTTTTGGAAACATGATAATATGATAAGTGTTCATTGAAAAAAATGATAAATGACAAAAATTAAAACTGATATTTTTGGTTAGTAATAATTCAAACTGTCTCATACTGTCTAATATTTATTAAAGGGAAATCACTAGCACAATTATTACATTTACTGTAGTCTCAATCTTATTCCGTTACTTGGTAATTTCTTTAGTATTTTTATCTATTTGAAGTATTTTAAGCTGTTAATTTACTGATTTCTTTCCTTTAATTTACTGTTTCTAAAGAATAACTTTATTATTTTGAAAATAAATGGGTGCATCTCTTTTTTTTAATCAACTTATTACATAATATTGATGGGACATTGAATTGATGATTAACTATTTTAAAGACTATTGACTAGTATTTACAACTTGGCTTTCGTGATGTTTTGTAATACTATTAAGTGTTGTGAATAACTTGTATCAGAATTGTCTGAAAAACAAAAACAAAAAAAATACTTTTCCGGATTTTTTGTTATATCATGTTTTACAAATTCAGTTACAGAGTTAATTTCTTATCTATTAGATAATTTTAATGGAAAACAACAACAAACAAATACACATTTACAACCTGAGAATACTTTAAATTGTAGTCTTAGATTTTCTTAAATATGACAATTTATTGACATGCTATATATTTTATTTGAACTTCTATAAGTAGTGGTGGAAATTTGAAGGCATACCTGTTTTAAAACTATTTATTCACTTGATTCCCATTGACAGTTTGCTCAGAATGCAACACAACATAATTATGGTTTAAACTCTTTAAGTGAAAATGAAATTAAATTAGCGCCTCCTTAAAGACACATGAACCCTGTTAAAAAGTATTATCAATGGATAAAGTGCAAACAGATCCGAGACGTAAAAAGGATGATAAGTCTAAAAGGGATGCAGATGGTCCAGACTATGTTAAGGACAGGTAGTACTTTTTAAAAAATTAAATAAATAGTTTAATAATAAAAATTTATTAATAGTCATTATCAGATTGTCAGTTTCTGTAAAAATGTGTAAAAAAACTACTGAATTTTTTTAAAGATATAGTCAGCAAAGATCTTACAGAGGAGGTCATGACAGTGGTCGTAATGGAGGTTTAAGAGGAAGTCGCAGTGGAGGTGATAGGTTTAAACAGGATCAAGGTGATTATAAAAATGATAGGAAAGATCGATCCAGCGGTGACTACAAATATGGGAATAGAGAAAAAATTGACAGAGATAGGAGGTACTTGAATTAAAATCCATCGTTATTTATTATTATTAAATTACCATGATTTTAAAAAACTGATTATCAAAAAGTTTTTTTTTATTTTCATCAAAAAAAAAGTCCTAATTTATCTTGTAATATTATAATATAGAGATGGCAAACCTGTTGTTTCACGAACTGAGGAAAAACGACTTGCTATGAAAAATGATATTAAAAAGAGTGAACCAGATAATCCTAAAGAGGAAGAAAAACAACTGACTGAAGAAGAACTCTTATGTCTTGAAGCAGAAAAACAAAAAAAAGAAGAAGAACGGATCAAAAATGAAGAAGAAGAAAAGGTATATAAGTACAAAATGTTTCACACTCTTATTAGAAATTATTTGATGTTTGTACTGAGAATAAAAAAAAAACTATCCAATTTGTACATTTGAATTGTCTTCCTATTTTTTTAGAGAAAAGCTGAAGAAGAAGCAGAAAGAGTAAAGGCTGAAGAACTGGTACTTTAAATATCAGATTTTTTAAAAAAAAATTTTTACGGTTTGGACTATTATTAAATTTTTCTTATTTACTGTTCTGTCATTTCATCTTTAAATATATATATTTTTCCCATTCAAATCTATATTTTATCTAGAAAACTCTGAAAGACTACATTTCAGAAACTGTGGAGAGAAATAATGCTAAAGCTGATGCAAGAAATTTGAATTTAGCAGCTGCAGGTGAGCAATTTCCTAGATATATCATGACAGTAAAAAAAATCTCATTATATCATTATAATACTACATGTACTGTCTAAAATATTTTCATGTACTGTTTATATCACATTATCACCCTTTCTTTATTTGTTTCAGAAAACCGTCCAGATGAATCATTCTTCACAAAATTGGACTCCAGTTTAAAGAAAAATACAGCTTTTATTAGAAAACTTGTATGTATAAATGATCAAAACGTAATATAATTGATAAAAATAACATACAAAAAATATTTTTAGAATTGTTTTAATAATATTTTTTTTTCAATATTTTTAGAGAAATCTGACCGAATCACAAAAGGACAGTTTGAGTAAAGAATTCCTCGGCCTGAATCTAACAAAATATATTGAAGAAGTGGTCAGCTAATTTATAATTTGTTAATTTTTAAGGAGGAATAAGAAGACAAAATTATATTACCAGCATTAAATTTGAAATTAAATTAATACTGTTTCATTCCTTAAGAATAATTTCCTAGGATAAAATGTAGTTGCAGTCACAAACTATAAAGCCATTTATGCATTGATATTTTCAAAATAGGCTGGTGCCATCATTGATGCCAAAATGAAAATGACAGATGTTCCTTGTGCCATACATATCTGCAGTCTTCTTCACAAAAGATATGCTGACTTTAGTCATTCACTAATTGAAGTTTTTAATAAATGTTTATTGTCCAAAAAAGATGAGAAAGTAAGTTGAAGAAACATTTCTAGTTCTGATTTTTAAGTTTTTTTTTAGCTTTATTTAATGTTAAAAATATTTTAAAAATACTAACATATGATAATATCTATATAAATAATAGTGATGTGGATATTGCGTTACATCAAAAGTAAAGAATTAATACAACAGTATCTAGTTTAAAATATTAAACATAGCTATTTTAAATAGTTTCTGTGGTTTTTATTATGAAAATTAATAAGTCCCAAATATTAAAAAGTAATAATAACAGAATATAATTCAAATTAATGTTGTTTTTATTACAACAGAAAGCATTTTAAAATCGTAAAATGTAAACAATAGTAATAATCCGATGAGAATAGCAAGCGGGTTCATCGTAACTAATTTAGAAAATAAAGTTCTTTTTAAAATTCGATCTAATTTAAAAAAAAAAAAAAAGTTCTCAGCTATTATAAAATTTCATTTTTTTAAAATAAATAGTGCTTTGATTTTTTAAAATTACAAAATAAAATTATATTTTTAAGACTTACAAGTTGAATGGGAGAGCAAAATAATTAAACAACCTTTATTTAATACAATATAATTTATGTAATTTGTGTCATATGGTGGCTGAATGGCTAAGATGCTTCTTTTTTTTGTTTTTTTTATGCTGGCTATCAAGGTTCGATTCCTCTCACGGACATTGTTTTTTTTTTATCCTTTAGGATGTTGTATGGAAGAGAAACAACAACTAATTAGATTTTTAATTTCGTTCATTACTTAAAAAACAAACAAAATTATTTTGAAAATATGTATCAAAGCTGAACAATAGTCTATTTCTATGCAAAGGCTTTGCAGGGTACAGCTAGTATATTTTATTTAAAATCTCTATGACATTTGCTTATGTTTATATTGTGCAGTATTGAATTTATTATTTTAAATATTTAAAGTTGTATAAAATTGATGATAGCTTTTTTTTTGGTACTTAATAGATCAGCAATGCAAGTAAGTACAGAGTTGACCTAAGATTTTTAGGTGAGCTCATTGCACATGGCATCTTTACCGCTAAAGAAGGTCTCCCAATATTAGCCAATCAGCTGTCAATATTGGTAAACTCAGATAGAGAGGAGCACAACTATCTCCCAATAATAACAAGTTTTTGTAAACATTGTGGCGATGACTACACTGGCATTGTACCTCGAAAATTGAGGTAATTTATGTTCAAAAAATAAAAAGTATAAAAACCTTGTTATTGAAGTTGTGTAAGTCAGAAGTGAGCTCAAACTTTTATTTGCTGGCTTTCATTTTTATATATATTAATTGACTTCTAAAATATCCAGAAAAGGGTTAGCTTAATGTGAAATTAATAGTCTTAAGAAAAATCAATAAATAATGTAATAGTAAAAAAATACTTTTGTAGTATTTTGGGACACATTGGTGTGTCACGGCACACCATTTGGGGAGCATCAATCTGTAAGTAAGTAAACTTAAGTCAACAGTGTGTTTGGCGTTTTTTTCGGTTTTATTTCTATTTTTGTCTCTATTTTGTTTAGGCATTTATCCGAAAAATACAACCTGGAGATTTCTAAAAGTCAGGTAAAAACTTTTTCATTTTGTTTCAATTGTATTTTTATACAATAGAAACATGTTAATGTGATATTTGAATTAAGATTATATTATTTCTTTTTTTTTCTTTTTTTAATTTTATGTCATATTCTTTTTTTTAAATTGAAGTATAAAAATATTGAATTTAACTGAAATTTAAACTGTTTTATTAGACTATTTTTGAAATTATATGTATTTAAAAAAAGGATATGATAGCTAAACTCAGGATTAATGTTTTTGGAATATTTTTTCATTAATGTAATTATTGAAATTTTATTTTGGAGATTCTAATTTTAACCTTAAAAAAATGTGTATAACTAAGCAACATTTTTAACATCTGACATATTTTGGCAGCACATCTTCTAAAACAAAACTAGGAATTTTATTCAGCTTATTTATTTATTTGCTGTCATATATTTTAAATTAATCTACAGTATATACATGCATATGATTTTCATTTTTTTAGCTTTTGCCACCTGATAGACAAAAGGGTTGTCGAAATTTACTGAAAGATTACTATACATCATTAGTTAAACATGTAACCAGTGCACACAAAGATCTTAAGTCTATGGAGCGAATCAACAGAAAAATAATGCAGGTTTGTTTGGGCAATATGTTTTCTTATAAGATTTTTGAGAATGTAAATACAATTTTGATTTGCTTATGCTACATACTTCACAGTCTAAAGGTGAAATATCAGCGGATAAAAAGGAGGCTTATGAAACTGCATTTGCTTCTTTTCAAAAACTCTCTGCCAGTGCAGCAGTTCTAGCAGTAAGTCAATACTCCTTGCTTATTTCTAATGGCTTTCTATAGGTAAAATAAATATAATATGTTTTAAAACATATGGAGTTCATGATATAATGTATAGGCTATATGTGTATTATATATTAAAACAAATATTTTCTTACAGCTGTTTTGTAGCAAACTTTTTACTTTGAAACAGTATGATGATTGGTCTTTCTATCTTTATTTGTCTCTATTGCAGGATCTATTGGATGAAGATTTTCCAGAGTTTCCTCCAGAAGGTAGAGTCAGTTGATAATAATAATTTAAACAAAAATGGAATTGTTTTTTTTTTACATTTTTCTTCTTCTTATTTTCTCTAGATTACACTGATGATGGTAATGGAGTTCTGGATATATTCAACCCAATGAAAGATTTAGAGGTTAAAATTGTATATTATTAAATGTATATTAGGGTGTCCCAAAAAAATGAAGTTTTGAAATGTTGATGTCCACCCCACAGAATATGTCTGTATGGTAACAGTAGTTAACCTGCAAAATTTCAGCTCATTTGGACAATGTTTAGAGATCCCCCAAGAGGTTTAAAGTTCCAGATTTTGGTGTAAAATCATTCACGGTCAAATCTAATACAGCGTTAATGTTGCATTATATGCGAAACTGATATATTAAGTAACAAATTGATGCTTAGTATTGCTTATAATATTAAATGAAACAAAATATATAAATCTTGAATGGTTTATATTTTTAAATTTGAAATTTAAGTAAAAAATTATGAAAAACAAAGTTTCATTCATTTTGTCAAGTTAATTCTTGAATCAATGTCAATCTGCTTGAAAAATATTAATAATAAGCAATGCAAATAAGCATTCCTGATATTTATTTTGTACTTTGTACTGTAGGGTAGACAAAAATTTAAAAAAGTTTTTCAAATTTAAATTTTAGCCAGCTGTTCACGATTACACTCTGCAAAATTTTTCCGATGTTTTTCAACCACTTGGAGCAAAAATTGTCTTTGTTCTTCATTCTTGGTGATACTGTCATTGAAATTTTGTATCAATGCTACACTTCGCTCTGCAGAGTCATTGATACAAGCCAGATTCTTTACAAAATCTGCTGCAGCTTTAAAAGATGGTGTATCTGACCATGCTTGAACAGGAACATGTAGAAAACTGGCATCAATGCTGGATGTTTCAAAAAATGTGGTAGAAGCACGCAAATCAACAACACTTTTTGATAGTGTTTTTATGAGATGCGGTCCACGTTCTGATTGCATTGTCCGAACAAGGCCAGTTTTTTCTTTGTCCGACAAAAGGGTTGAAAATAACGCAAGCGTCGACAGTTCCGGACTCAAGTACCACGAGTGACGCACCATCATTTTCAATCCAGTCGATCGAAGAACAGCATCATCATATTCGTATAAACGCTTTATCAACAAGATATCATTAACAGGTGCATCTGCGGTGAGCCTGCTTGAAAACCATGATTGAAGATAAACACATATGGTAAACCGATTAAAGCGCTGATTACCTTGTAATTCTCGAGCTGTTAACTGAAAGATGGTTTCGTTACCTGCAAACAATAGATCGATTTTCAATGCATAGATTGCTTTCGCCATCCACCTTGCCCTATGTAGGGCACCAGGTCTGCGAATGCTGACATCAACCTCCAACCCAACCATTTGTGCAGCAAGCAGAAGAAATTCCAAATAATCATCACATGAATAACTGACCTCAAGTTGACATTTAATAAATTCTTTAATTGAATCAGACACGATTATCAAAGAGGCGGATCTGGCTTCGGGTGTGTGGTTTAATTCTGGCCATTTTTCTCGAAACCTCTTAAAAACAAAATCTCTGGTCCAGTGGATGGTCCAAGACAAACATTGAATGCATCGGAAAGGAGTACTTCCAACATGTGATGACGGCATGCCATTCATAATAGATTACGTCCCAGGGCTACTTCTAACAGAGTGCAAGCTCCATTGAGTCTTCCAGTATTGGAAACCGTAGTGTCGAAGCACATGCCGATGACTATAGATTCGCACTTCCATGATTTGATATGTTCTTATACTGCATCAGCAGCTACCGATCCTGACCCGGATGCTAACTTGGGAACACCAAGAAGCTTTGTAGTGCCATCGACAAGTAACGAGAGCAGGACAGGTAATCGATCGCCGTTGTTGGTAACATGTCCGGTAACATCGGGCAATAGCTTACCATCCTAATGTACAATTGATTTAGAGGGAATATAGTCTTCTTTTATACATGCTGCAGCTTGTTGACGACAAAGCTTGCGATGACGATGCATTGTGCTCTTGGAAAATACTGTGTCAGATGTCGGAACACCAGCTTCGTTGAATGCGGATGCAAGTATCAATGTTGATTTTCTAATGCTGGTGTTCGTTCTGTCCAGCACTGCAGCACTTTTGGTGATATGATGCCTGACTATTTTGCATGCTTAGTTTAAAAAATTAAATCTTCAAAAAATATGCACACTGCTTAAATTTTGCACATTAGATATTTTATGTTTTCTAGCATTTATTACATTTTCTAATTAAGAATCACACAATTTCAACTCTAGTTAATCGTAGCAATGAGATAAATATAAGTATATTTAAACTTCATTTATTCAACTATGGCATGCAAAAACTGCAAATTATTTGAGCCATGATTCATCTGGATTTTTATGTTGGCCTAATACTGGAATTTTAAAAGCTTTGGGGGACCTCTAAATGTTGTTCAAATGAGTTACAACTTCACCAATTCACTCATCCTACCCAAGAGACACATTTCAGGGGGAGACACCAAAGATTTAAAAAAAATTTTTCGAGCAGCATGTATGCATTGTTCACATGAAGAGTTATTATAACAAGTGTTGAAGAATCTATTTCAGTGATATTGCATTTTGTGATTATTCATTTTACGTTTTGGATTATTTTATATCTCATATTTATTGTGATGTGAATAAATTGTAATGAACCATGGATTACGAATTCAGTTTCCTAAGTATTGGTTGTGGAAATGTAAGAGAAGTGTGTGCTGATAATACGATAATAGCACACATCAGGCAGGACAGCGATCTAGAACAAATACATATCAATAGTTACTTAAAGTCATTACACAACATTAAGTCGTTACATGGTCGCAACGGTCTCAAGACACTCTAAATCAGTTACAATATATGTATATATATATTAGAGCTGCTGTCCGATTAAAAAAATTGATCGAAATTAACGCATGATTAAAAATTTTAATCGCAAATTAACGCACATTTTAATCGACACAATATAATACAATTGTTTGTATTCAAACTAATATGTCATAATATCAAAGCATAATATTGGCATAATAAACAAGTCATTTAATTTACGAAAAGGTATAATGAATTATAACATATTTATTAAGCATTAGCATATATGTCTATTGAATTAGTTATTGAGACCAGCTTATGGACATGTATCAATCACGTCAATGATGCCGAATGTTTCTTTAACAACAACAATGTCTAACCTTTTTATCATACCATAGTTCTGAACTAATGACGTATGTCCCTCCCTCCCTGTCATATTTTCTTCACTTCACCCACCTAAGTCTGTTTTACCCTCCACTTCCAATTAAAAAAAAATACACACATCATTTATATCTCATGTAACTTTTCTTTCATAAAATAATAGTGTAACAGAAAATTGTCGCTCACTTATTATTAACGCGTTTTTTTCTTTATTCTCCCCCCCCCTTTTCCCCACCCAAGTCACATTTTTAACACACTCTCCACTTAAAGATGTCCCAAAACAGTTGATTTACTTTTGATCTTCCTTTGAAGTTTTTGCGCGTCGGTGTCTATAAATGTTACTCTTATATTCTTTCATTCATTTACTTTCTTACTATCAACTATTTGTTCAATGTTTTAGTGAACAACAGAAAAGAAAATTTTTTTAAATGTCTGTCAGTTAAATTAATAAAAAAGTATCTTGTAAACTGACACTCTTTAATGTTACCGTTTCAAACGTTCAAAGCAAAATTTTGATAGGTCGGCTTTCATTTTTGATCTTCTGTTGTTCTTTCGTGTGTCAACATTAACAATTCTTTCTTTCGTTTCATTTTGGTTATAGCAACAGTTGTATCCGAGTGTTTGCCGGTCTAACTCTTGGAGAAAAATCTTTTGATGTTTTTATTGTTATATACAAAGTACAAACGAAAATATGCCTTTCTTTTCATCATATCGACACCGCTAGTTTCAGAACGTTAATAAATATAAAATATTAAATTTAGCTCAGTATCACAATAATTCTGAAAAATACATACAGTGTCTCGTGTACTGATGTTTGCATAGCATAGTCTAGACCATGTCTAGACATCGATTTCAAGTGTCATGAAACTGTTAGTGCAGCTGATGCAAGACGCTGTATTTTTCAAATGCGATAAAAAATTGGGCGCAAAAAGTGGTGATACAAAATTTCTAACATCTCGTTATTTTGACCTAATTATAACAGAGTTCACCAAACACTTGTCGTTCTTTTACCTCTACCAGTACACTACAGTACCTCACCAATACACTACAGTATATAATGTAAACTAGTAAATGAAACTTTTTTCTTTTTTTACATCGACCGGGAAGGGAGCAGGAGGTTCACTTGTCGAAGGCTATATAACAAAACATCATCATTTTATATTACAATTGGGGCTTTGTCCACGTACCTGGGGGTGAGGGTGTGTGTAAATTGTGACAGGGTGGGGGTAGATCTATAATAAGTGAACGGACTTTAAATTGTTGCGTGAAATTCCGTTATTTATCGATTTGGTGAACTTTCAGCATTTTGGTCAAATTAACGCATTTAGGTGTTGCGTTAAAAATTTTAATCGCACATTTTTTTGACGTTAATCGCAGTTTAATCAGCAGCTCTAATATATATATATATATATATATATATATATATATATATATATATATATAAAGAGAGAGAGGAACAGGAGGGACATACAAGCCTAATACTAGGTACTTAGTAAGGAATGCAGTTAATAAGGGGGGGGTGCTATATAAAGGTAAATTTTGAGGGACCTAGGATAAGAAAACTATGATATCCGAGGCGAAGGCATGTTAAAATCTTAGGCTCATACAAATGTTGACATATGAGTCGAATCTGACAAAATAAAAATTGATTTTAATAATATAGTTGATAATTCGGGAATTAATTGTATGATTATAAAATAACACACACGCACACACCAGAAGTCATAGCCATGTTTTTCAACGTCTCGAACAGTCAAGTTGTTTTTTAATGTAACCTTCTTAATTTCACTTCTACCACCTTGAAATGACGCCACTGGCGGTTACTTTTTATTTATTTAAGATCTTTGAATGACCACTGATAAACTGGCTAACAAAAAAACAAAATGGATATAATTGTTAAGTTTAACATATTTTCATCTTGCATATAAAAAACAAGCAATTTAAGTCTTTTCCGTTTTAGAGCATTTTCGCCGAACGAAATCCGTATTTTTTCCGATGTTTTGATAAATAGAGAGGAACTAATCATGTTGAATAACTGTTACAAAAATAAATAATGATTACGCCCCTTTGATTAGCTTTTATTATTTATATTTAAAATATAAGCAAAAACGGTACCTAGGAAAGTCTTTTTTTCGGCCCTGAGATGTCAGATTGCGAAATGGACTTTTGATGTACACTTGGCAGGCCAAGACCTAAAAAATGATATATACATCATGGGTCTAGGACTTATGGTTGCTGAGATCTAGGGCGCTCCTATGTTAATATAGCTTATATAGTAAAAAACGGTACTTTACAAGCCCCCTTTTACGGCCCTCAGGGTCAGATCGCGAAACGGACAAAGTCATTTCTTGGCAGGCCAAGACCTACACAATGATATATGCATCATGGGTCTAGGACTTATGGTTGTTGAGATCTAGGGTGATGACGGACAGACAGACAGACAGACAGACAGACAAAACGGGGACAATAGAGCATTTTTTTGAAAATGCTCTAAAAACAGGCAATATTAAATAATTATTGAAACATGTTTTATATCACGTTCGTCCAATCTTGTTTTATTTTTATGTGTGTTTTTATGTTCTCTGTGTAATACGTTAACAATCTGTTTTATAACAAACCACAGCCTTAACTTCTGACTTGACAATGAAAGGAAATACAATAATATACCAGAACAATTTTGTGTCGATTAACAACTCCATTAGATAGATCAGTAACCACTAGACATACAACAATATTTTAGATTTACCTAATAAGAACGCCTATGAATTTCATTTGCATAAATGTATGTTTGTCATATGTGTGTTTCTGAGAAAGTTTCCTTGCTTGAAATTTCTACTAACTTAATAATCTGAAAACAACTTTAAAACTGCCAAATTGAGATGTTTTGACCTTATCCAATCCTACATTTTTTAGTACCCAATACAAAGGTTTCTTATTTAGGCCAAAAGCAAAACAGTGTAAACACCGCCGCTTAAACATATTGAGCCCTTAATAATCGTTTAAATTACCCAAATAACCTCCTCTCTAGCCCATACTGTTAATCCCGGAACCAAAAGGGTCTAAGATTAAGCAAAATAAAAATATCAATACTGGTGGCCATTTAGCAGCAGTGGGGCCCCTAGGCTTCCACCCATTTCTGCGTGGGCTACTATGACACCATTTGATCTCCGCCGCTGTTGACTTACTACAAGATTTTATCACTCTGGTCATATCTAGAGTTTGGAAGTGGGGATTAACATCTAATTTAAAATAATGCTAATAAATGTCTACTTCACTAAGGTGTTAACTTTCGTTATATTTATACATTTATTGTATTGGATATAATACAGATTCCTCAAGTAATTATATTATGACTCTTTGTGTAGGATGCGACCATGTAAAATAAGAAAACTAATTTAATAAGAAATATAACATGATATAACTGTACGGATTGTATCATCCATGTTCACATCATCAGACATAGTTCTCCATAGTTGCCTATACTGAGCTGGATTCTTTAATTCATTCATTGTGTAGTCCTGTCCACTGTTCATTTAATATCATAAAATAGATGAACGTTTGAATGTGTGTGTGGGTAGTTTTAATATTAAAATTTATTAGAAATAACTAATGTATGCTGTGATTTATTTATCTCATATTCTTTGAGAAATTGCAATTTTGTCTATCCACTATATACCAGTTTGAATTGCATCTAGGCTTGGCTCTGTATAAACCATTTTTACAGGTTTGACCTCTGGTGAAAACAAAAGGATTTATTTCAAGTCATGGTGAAAGTTCCCTCCATGTCTCCCGTGGTGTCTATATGACTATAGCAACATCGGTAATGATGAGGATAACTGAAGGGTTCTATGCAGCTGTCACGGGTTGTGACTAATTTGTCGAAACCATTCCCTTTGTTCAGACCTTGACTCACAGGCACCCCCTAAATAACATTAATGGGTTTATTATACAATGTATAGTAGTATACGTTCCCGTTCTCCCACCACCACCCTTTTTACCCCACCCCCGTAATTGCGTCATATCGCAGGTGGCCAACGGAACTCAGATGAAAAACCTCCGTCGACGAACAATGACCACTCGGCTCCTGTTCAGATGCCGACAAAGGATAGATGTCCAGTTACTCTTGTCTTTGTCGGTATGACGTACTTCCCCCATCTAGGCTCCACCCCCTGATTTGACAGAAAAGATGTTAGATGATTGGTCAGGAGGTCATGCAAGAAAGGGTATGTGAGTAATGTAAGATAGTTTTCATGGGATTCGACCGAGAGTCCTAGTGGTGACCGGGTCGACAGTCGACTGAGTGATCTCTGAGAGGAGAGTCGATTTGTGAAGGAGAGAGAGAAGAGTGATCTGAGGAGAGAGTCGATTTGTGAAATAGAGAAAACGCCCTACACTTCATTCATTTATATTGGATTATTATTTTCTTTGATGCATTTTTGGATTACCTTTGCTCTATTATCTAACAGCCATTAGATCCCTGTTACGGACTGGTGCCTTTGTATAAATAAAATATATCTTGTTGTTGTACACAAGACGTCGAATTGATTATCGTCCTGTGTTGTACGTCTAATTACTGGTGAGAGAGTGTGTGGCAGAAACACAAATAAAAATACGGCTCATCACTGAGGCAACCCCTTATACTTCTAGATACAAGCCAAGGGCACCCTCATAGGGGTCCTCAACAGCAGCCCATCATGTCTCAATTATGTTGGAACTTAATTATAGACCTTTCTCATAAAGTGCCCCTTACTGAATTGTTTGTTTAGAGGGGCTAGTTACACTTCCGGTACCAATTAATGTACTTGAATTTGCGAATAATAAATTTCTGTTGCCGCTATTCTTTTAATTTTAATCATGAAAATCAAATAATCAAAATATAATATATTTTTCAGTGTGATTATTTATTATTATCTTAAATGTTAAAACTATAACAATGTTTTTCTGATTTTTAATACTATACGATATAATTTTTATAATTAAAGACCGCTGCTAACACTAGTGTATGTTCTCGACCTTTTAATCTTAATATTTTAATGGGCTGTCTGTAAACAGTTTAACATGTGTTTAATGCAAACAACTTCAACTCAGTAAAAAAGTACAATTGTATACCAATATGTATAAAGTTGACATTTTGAATATGATTCATTGTAGTCCGACTTCCTTGACCAAAAGGCTATGTTTTTTGTTAATTTGTCATTTTTCAAACATTTGTATCTGGCTGTACATATATAAATTCCCTTCTCGCACCAAAAAATCACCAGATATTTTCATTTTAAAATATTAAATAAGTAACATATTTTATTATAATATCATATGTTTTCCTTTTACCTGTAAATTATGAGGTTCGTGATTTTTTCTCTGGCTTCTATAGTATCTCGCTGATAGTTTGACTACATTTCCTAGTGTAGAGCTAAGGTCTGTAACTGTATATTGTTTATTTAAGAAAAATAACACATTGACCATCACCTCAGCATAATGAACAGTGGCGCAACCGGGGGCTTGAGGCCCCAGACCAAATCATCAATACATATTTTACTATATAAAGTTACTAAAAAGACTGTCAAACTGTCTTTTTTCAATATGTGAGCCCCCCCCCCCAGCACTTTTCATGGTTGCACCACAGACTACCGAGTTTTAATTACTATCTATCACAATATATGCTAACCAAAAATATACTGTTTTAACAATCATGGTTAAATAATATAATGTACATGAGCATGGGCGTATCTATCCCTAAACAGGTAACCAGCCCCGTAGCGTGAAAATTCTACAGCAGGGGCCAACATTTACAGCAGGGGCAAGGCAATAACAGGGGTGGGGGCAGGTAATACATTTTTACTAAGTAGAGCAAATAAGCAAGGGGCCCGGCCTCTGCCCCCCGCACACTACGGGCCTGCTGGTAACCTAATCGTCAATTATAAAAACATTAAATAACGTAACTTTTCATGTCATGGACATACTTCTCAGAGAAGTATTTGTATGTAACCCTTCGTAACTTCTCTCTCTGATATCGGGATATTTTGTGACTAAAAACTTGTCAACATCACAAATTAAATTTTGGTATTAAATTTAAAATCATTTTATCATAGGAAAAATAATCGAGCTAAGTATTAATCAAGTATAAACAAAGCGACCGGAAGCCCATTATAACCCTTTCACAAAGACAGCTGACGCGCAGGAATACAAGTGAGAAAGGTCTATAATGTGTCTGTTGTAACCTTTGTTTAACCCTTTCATCCCTGACAGTACTGACAAGTACCGCTTAAATCACATTAACTCTAAAACTATATTGTATATTTTAATGGTACTTACGTACTTATAGTCAGATAAGCGAATTGTTCATGTTTTATAACTTTCTAATCACTAGTTTGATTTTGGCAATCGATTATATACGTTGGTACTTGTAAGTACCGACAGGATGTAGGGGAAAAAATAAAAATGAAGGCGATGAAAAAGTAATTTCAAGATAAAGAGTTGAATAAATAGCTTTATAATAACATTTACAATTATTGTGTGTTTATTTATCTTATTAGCCAATATAAAGCATTTTATTGGTTTTATTCAAAATTATTTTGGTAATTTTAAGTCATAAATTAATGAAAATTATAGGTTTTAGACTAAAAGTAATAGTAATACTAATTCATTTAGACATTGAGATTTGAGATGGTCTGACATAGAATGTCAAACTTTAAAATGATTTTTCTTATGTTTTTGATTAGTGATGTTGATATTATTGCATATGATTATTGTATTTATAAAAAATATATTAAATTTTCCATATATTTATTTCCAGATAACATGGCTCATTCTACAAAGATTTCAAAGTCGATGAAATATACACCATTCTAGAAAGCTTCCATCTGATACAGGCTCAATAACATGCAGCAGTGACAGCTCTGGTAATGAACATTTATTTCAGCGGGCTGTTCAGGATTAAATACTGCTTCTACATTCAGTATCCAAAATGCTGACTACACAACTATTTCAAAACAACAAAGAAAAGGACAAAAACTCCATTTAGTCTCATCTTCATAATTTCCAAGTGCCATCAACAATGTAGTACAAATCGTTTTATTGTCAAGGAGACAGCTGCACATATTTTTCTGACTTTCATAACCCGTGTTGATTGAGAAAATATTCTGTTTAAAATTATATTATTCAGTAAAAACAAATTTGGGTTCGGCTTGC
Organism: Bulinus truncatus; assembly: GCA_021962125.1. Lineage (NCBI taxonomy): Eukaryota > Metazoa > Mollusca > Gastropoda > Planorbidae > Bulinus > Bulinus truncatus. The sequence continues at coordinate 2,448,154 of JAGDYQ010000046.1, read as the reverse complement.
GGAGCCGAAAGAACTTATTTCTAGGATTATATTTTTTGTCGGCTATCACCGCTTACCTCAGCTGAACTAATACGGGTCTACTGATATGGGCTTAAATGTTCCATTGTTTCCAAAACTATGTCATGTGGCAGGTTGTTGACAAGTCTTTTATCAATTCTATCTAATAAAGGCTTTCTTCGCTTTGATGGAAATGTGCTATGCCAATGCTTTGTTGTTTCTAAGGACATCAGGAACGTTTACTGGATTTCAGAAGAAACCTTGCTATGGTCTCATAACCATGGATAAAGAACCAATTACAAAGAGGTTGTCCTTCAAATGATGGTTCAGGTTCTTCCTGTTCACCTACACCTTGCAGGAAAAAGGGAGGGGTTTTTCTGTCTCCAACGACATCCACAAGCAAAATCTTGGAAATCAAAATTTCTGAGTGCCATCAACCATGTAACAAATCATTTTATTGTCAAGGAGACAGCTGCACATATTTTTCTGACTTTCATAACCCGTGATGATTGAGAAAATATTCTGTTTAAAATTATATTATTCTGTAAAAACAGATTTGGGTTCGGCTTGCGGAGCCGAAAGAACTATTCATTTCTAGGATTATATTTTTGTCGGCTATCACCGCTTGATTTCAGAAGAAACCTTGCTATGGGTCTCATTGCCATGGATAAAGAACCAATTACAAAGAGAGGTTGTCCTTCAAATGATGGTTCAGGTTCCTCCTGTTCACCTACACCTTGCAGGAGAAGAAGGGAGGTTATTCTGTCTCTAACGACATTCACAAGCAAAATCTTGGAACGCATTGGCCAACTTTTTAGAAAAGCATGGATGTTACGAAATGTGACTAATGAAACAAATACATTCCAAGCCATTCAATGTACTTTGTGATGTCTATTTGTGTTGTAATGACTAAAAAATGTTTCGCTATTTGTCATGAAAAGCTAAAAAAATATTCATTTCCATATGTTTCCATTTATAAATTTTCTCTAAATATTGATACATTTTAAAATATTCATCATATCTATTTGTATTTCAAATCAACTTTGCTGTTATATTGTTCTTGCATGCAAAATTCTTTTTTATGTAATTTTTTTAAATTTTTTCTCTACGTTCCTGACGGTACTTATAAGTACCAAGTTTATATTTCAATAAATATGATATTTTCACTGAATTTTTTATTGTATGTTTATAAAGTGGTATTAGCCACTGAATTCAGGGACGAAAGGGTTAAGTGCAAGTGAAAATGCTGAGCAAAGATGAATGAGATAGAGTGGAAGGACAAATTGTGTGAGATTAACGGTTGAGATAGAAAGGTATTCTTCAGAAGGTAGTTCAGAATAATGGAAGTGATGATCTGGGACATGGAATATTTATATGTAAGATATTCAAAATAAAACAAGGAACAGGCACGTTTAAAAAAACAATCAGAAATCGAGTTGAAATGAACGTAATATTTTATTTGTCATAATAAATGAACACATTAAAACAAACAGCATAAATTAATGTGGTTAAAATAAACATTTATTATCTTAAGACTAAAAATCATTTAAAACTGACATTGTATTTATTTGTACAAGTAGAATATATTATCACAATTTATTTATTTATATATATTTTTTTGGAATTTCTTTTTATAAAATTGGTTAAAAACAAAAATATAGAACAAATGTTTGAACTTGTAATTTTTTTTAACGATTCAAAAAAAATATATCTCTAAACCCAACACAGTAGTATGACAATTTAAAATATATAAATATAAAGAATGACTACAAAATGAACTTATCCAGCAAGTCGCTATGATGTAATTGCTGGATGTCAGTGGATCTTCTACATTGTTGAACAACTCGTCTAGATTTAAATCAGGGTCACTTGGTACTCCACACAGTATGAGATTGATTCGTGGTAACATTAAGCTCAGTGTGAGAATTCTGATTATGTGAAGTCAGTGTAGGGATTCGGTGATTGTTGAATCTGCATGAATTTACTTCCTGGCGCAGGCATTGAATTTGGTTGAGTTGGCGAAACCCTGTTGAATAGAGTATCATGGGCGTTGATTGGGCCAGGTGGATGGGGCTGAAATGGGGGCATGAGAGTCTGGCATCTGATGGGACCACAGAGAATTGTTCACGTGATATGACTATTTTGTTTGACATTGCCAGGTGAAACATGGGTGTATCTAATGCAGATAACATTTGTTCTTGCGCTCATAGCAGTAGATGTTGGGGGTTGCATTTGACCAGGTGTCTGACCTGTATTATTTGGATTGCTCGAGCTATAATTAAAAAATAATGAACATTTGAAATTGAAATATACACTATGCAGTGTAGGGAGATGTTGAAAAAATTCAAATAAATAATATGTTTTACGAATGCAACTGTGTGTAATATATGAACTATGTCTTAATGTTACCTTGAGCAGAAACTATGGTGAAGATGTCCAGGAAATTGGTATGGGTGCTGGAGATTAGTCAGATTTCTCAGTGGCTGATTTGCGAAAGATCCCATTCCGACTGGTGCTGAACGCGGACAATGATTTCTACCGATTCTATTGCAACAGTTGTTGAGCTTGGAAAATGATGCACTACAGATCCCATTACTGCTGTTAAAGAAGTTGGAAAGTGACTTCATACAGAGATCATTCCGGCATTTAAACTTGAGCTGACTTTCTAACGATGTCATCCCGATTGTTGATGCTTTCGTAAGCTGGTTTAAGTAAACTCCACATGATGTAGTCATGGGAAGGTTTCTGGCATAACATCTTCTGTTGCTTTCCTCCAGGACCATAAATCGCATTTGTAGTCTGCGGCATTTTTAACCACATATATCTTTGATTATTCTTTGTGATATTCTGCCCGCTTCGCGTTGTACAGCATGTCCAACATTTTCAGCTGATCAAATGCTTGGTTTATTCTGCTTTCTCTCTCCTATAGAATAAAAATAAAATTGATTTAGAAAACTGGCAGTAGTTGTCAATAATTGGCGATAGAATATTTTTTTCATCTTATTATTTGAATATCAATTTAAAAACTAAATCCATGTCTACTAAAGACTGAAAGTATTAAGGCATCTACAAGGTGGTCAAATTTGACTAATCTTTGAGATATTGCAGCTTCTATATTACCAGTCTCTCTCTCTCTCTCTCTCTCTCTCTCTCTCTCTCTCTCTCTCTCTCTCTCTCTCTCTCTCTCTCTCTCTCTCTCTCTCTCTCTCTCTCTGTCTTTATAATTCTCAAAACAAAAAAAAAAACAAGCGAGTCCATCCCTAATAATTTAGGATTGTATTAAAATAAACATTTTACAGCAGATATAAATCTAACGCGAAGAAATAATTTATTTTTAATCGTATTCGATTTTGTTCTTATATATCTTTTTTGAGTGTGTTGGTGTTAAATTCGTATGTTTTATGGTATGGCCTTAGACGTATAATAATATGTCTCATGGTATGTGTCATTAGAATGACAATAATATGTGGCATAGCATGTTTGATTACACTTACAATAATATATGTCATGGTATGTTTGATTACACTAGGAAACTAGGTCCAGTATGAATGGTGATTTATTTGTTTTAACGAAGGTGCTAACAGGAGACTAGGTCCACTTTGAGTGGTCATTTAATAGTTTTAATGAAGGTACTTACAGGGAACTAGGTCCAGTATGAGTGGTCATTTATTAGTTTTAATGAAGGTACTTACAGGGAACTAGGTCCAGTATGAGTGGTCATTTATTAGTTTTAATGAAGGTACTTACAGGGAACTAGGTCAATATGAATGGTGATTTATTTGTTTTAACGAAGGTGCTAACAGGAGACTAGGTCCACTTTGAGTGGACATTTATTAGTTTTAATGAAGGTACTTACAGGGAACTAGGTCCAGTATGAGTGGTCATTTATTAGTTTTAATGAAGGTACTAAAGGGAACTATGTCCAGTATGAGTGGTCATTTATTAGTTTAATGAAGGTACTAAAAGGGAACTATGTCCAGTTTAAGTGGTCATTTATTAGTTTTAATGAAGGTACTAACAGGGAACTAGGACCAGTATTAGTGGTCATTTATTAGTTTTAATGAAGGTACTTACAGGGAGCTAGGTCCAGTATGAGTGGTCATTTATTAGTTTTAATGAAGGTACTAACAGTGAACTATGTCCAGTTTGAGTGGTCATTTATAAGTTTTAATGAAGGTACTATAAAGGGAACTAAGTCCAGTTTTATTTTATAATATTCAACTCCGATACCTCTTATTAAATTGATTAATGCATTATTTCCAGTGGTAATCGATTTAACGACAAGCCATATAGGAGAACGAGCTTAGGGCATCATTTAAATCGATCATTGATTGTGTAAATAATTTTTGTTTTCTTGGTATTGTGATTCCATCTACGAACACAAAGGAAATAAAACAAGCTGAATGTCTGAACTTAATATCTAGAAATAGACGTGAAAATCTAATAATAGACTTGGCAATACTATAAGGGGTGGGGGCTAAAACTTGTGCTTAAGGCATCAAAGAAACTGTATCACTTAAGCTGTTCTCACATGACAATTGATACATTAGTTAATACATTGTTTCTCTTCACTAATTCGATATTTAGCAGCGGTGAGCCAGCTCCAACAGTCCAGTGGCCTCATCAATGAAAATATTATCAGCTTTACATTTTAATAACAGCGATCTTTTTATTTATTAATTCCAACGTATAGGCTACTTAATGTACCGAGTTTCTAGCTACCGTACATAACCAGCTTGCACAATCTTATCTGTTTAATTTGTTAATAACATGGAACTAGGTTCAATACTAGTAGTCATATATTAGTTTTAATGAAGGTAATAAATGCATTTAATCTGTTGGTAAAATTAAGGGTATTCATAGGCTACTCATAGCTACCATTTATAAAGGTTAAATAGATAGACAAATCTTTTTAGTGTTATCATAACTATGTAAAGACCAAGGCAGATATAATTAAAAGAACCTATATATAGATAAGCCGAGAAAATATAATATTTTAATTAGACTAGTGTGTAGTTAAATAAATTAAAATATGGACTAAAAATGTATTTGATTGAGGAGTTATGGGATAAAAGAATATAGGTAAATAGTTGATGGATATATAGATAGATATGCATATACATATAGATATACTGTTAGAGAGACGTACCTGTTGATTTGCTTTAACTCCCAGAGCTTCAGCTTTTTTAACGGTAATCCTTGAAGCTTTTTGGATTTTGATTTTCTTACTAGATGAAATGCATCTGGTTCTAACTTGGCAATCTTGGTGCCATGTTATCTTACTTTGTTGCGGCTGCAATGTGGATTGTTGATATTATTGCTAAGATCGCAGTTTTCGAACATGAACATTTCCTTTACAAGCTTTGCTCATTGTTCTCTTAGATTGATTCTTGGTTTGTTGTTTGATTCACAGTCCGCTGAAATTATTTTAGTCTTTTTCACTCTTGTTTTCGGTTGCCAGTTTTGATGTCTTGGTTAGGTTTTGAAATATGATCCATGTTTTTTTTTAATTTATAGATTGTCACTTTGGATTACACACAAAGTGCAAGTTTGTGAAATGTATTTCTGACATGCATAGCTGAAATGTTTGTGTGACTGAAATGTGTATTTTTCACAAGTGTTAGACATGTATTTCTGACATTTATGGCTGAAATGCATATTTGACATGATGCACACATTCTTCAGATCTGCAGACTTTTGATTGTCAAGATTAAAATAAATGTCTATACAAAATGTTACCATTATAAAATTGGGTGGAAATGTAAGTAGCTTTCTTTGCTGTTGTCACCACATTACTGTCAACAATTTGAAGAACATTTTCAATGAACTCCTTAAAATTTACCCCTGCCATCAACAGGTATTAAACTAATGCGACTATTGCCATCATAAATCCCTGAATATATTTGTCTTTATAGTGAATATTCATGATTATGATTGTCTTATGGCTAATATTCATGATTATGGCTGACTTTATAGTTAAAATCCATGATTAAGGCTGCCCTTTTAGTTAATATCCATGATTATGGCTGCCTTTATGGCTAATATCCATGATTATGGTTGCCTTTATAATTAATATTTGTTTTCAAAGTTGTTTTCATGGACACGATCTGTGTTTACATCATTATAATGCAATATTGCTTCTGCACATCATCACCTTGGCTGGCAAGTCAAAAACTGTAATGACCACTATCTTGGCCATTACTTGGATTGCTCTGAACACGTTGGCATTTATGAGGCTATCGCAGAAGTGTGCAATGTTCAAATAGCTAGGCTCTCCAGACCATGTACTGGGCCATCGAATTATTGTCAAATTGACCATCTATAAAGTTGCTGTAGTGGCCACTCTAATCATTACTGTAGTGCCTGCTCAAATCGTTGTTGTTGAAGTTACCGCTCAAGTCCCATTGTTGTAGTTGCCGCTTAAGTGGCTTGAATGTTCTGGATAGTTTTCATTGCTGCTGCTACCATGACATATATCATAAAAGCTGCTAGGATAGTTGTTCTGGCTGTTATTGTTACAGCTGTAGCACTTGAAGTCGTTCGATAAAATACTATTGCTCTCTGTCTCGCTATCCTGGCTGTTGCGCTTTTTGTCTGACTGCTGTGCTGACTAGTGCACTTTTTTGTCTGACTGCTGTCCTGGCTGCTGTGCTTTTTTGTCTGACTTTTGCACTGACCTCTGTGGTGTCTTGACTTCTGCGTTGACTGTTGCTCTGTCTGCTATTATTAAAGTAGTGGGCACTGAAGTCACTTGCAAAGTTACATTACAGTTAGTGCTTCTAGGGCTACTACTGCTGCTCTGGCATCTGTCAGTGTTGGACATCTCGAGATAGCCGCTGTCATTCAAATTTTGGCTGCTGGTTATCAATAAGTTTAGGCAACCAATAAAAAGTCTAAATCTGCAATTTGATTGTGGAGATGATTCGGTGTTGGATTCAATACAGTGTGAGAATTTGCTCTTGGAAAGAAATCGGCTTGGGGATTGGGCCACTGCCTGAATCGATTCCCTGGCACAGGTGTTGAGGTGTATGGTTGTGTTGAATTGCTCAAACCTTGATATGTCATCATGGGAGATGTATGGGCTTGGTGGATGGGGCTACAATGGGAAGTGAGGGCATTAAATTTGATGTGTTGCCAGAAACCTGATCGCATGATGTACCAGCCTTTGGTGTGATACCGCCGTAAATAACTTGTGTAGATCTCGTGGAGCTTAGAGTTTCAGTTGGACGAAATATTGTGCACATAGTAGCCAAACCTGCATTTTGGGGGCTGCATTAATCAGTTGTCTGGCCTGTACCCACACCTGCAGATGCTGGGGGTCGCATCAGCCCAGGTGTCTGGCCTGTTTTATTTTGATTGCTCGAGCTGTAATAGAGAATTGAAATATACAATGTAGGGAGATGTTGAAATACATTAAAATAAAGTATGTGTTACGGAATGCAACTATGTGTAATATATGTAATATTTCTTAATGTTACCTTGAGCAGAAACTATGGTGAATATGTCCAGGAAATTGGTATGGGGATGACAGGTAGGGGTTGTCGGTTTTAAAAACCGGCGGCGAAAAACCGGTTTTTTGACGAAAGTCGAAGCATTCGACAACCGGTTTTGGCTTTAAAGCCGGTTTAGCTTAGAACTTAACAAATTGCAAAAAATTTTGAAACTGTGACTTTCCAATGAACTCCTCCTCAGTCCGACCTGTGTACATTGTCATTGATAGAAAGTAACTGTTGAGCGATACAAAAGAGAAGGCGTGCCCAAGTGGATTGGATGGAGGTGGAGGGGACGGTATATACACATTGAGAGATTTATTGCACCCGTTTCCTCGACCTGGAATGAGGGCTTAATTCAAGTCGTTAACTAATTCCACAAAACAACCGATGTTTTTAGCGCACAATTAGTGTTGACTTGCGGAAGTAAACAACTTGAAACGGGGTGGGGTATATAATCATTGCCTCCTAGCTCATCACTAAGCAATAGACAGAACGGGGCTATTTTTCAAGTTGACTAAATTATGTTCGCCATCCAACACACACAACCCGTCTAACCTAAACAAGGCATTCACATGGCAGGACCATGGCAGGACCGTCGTATAGCCGTTGTAATGACTGGTGTAACTAATACATCTCAGGGATGTGAGGGGGTAGGTGGGAGACAATTGTATGAAAGGAGGGGCGAGTTGAACATTGGAGGAATGTTTTTAAACGGGCACTCGATGTGCGTCCATGGAGGTGCAGGTGTTTGTGTACTGTGTCACATATATAGATAACGTTAGAAACTTATACATAGGATGAGTGAGAGAGAGGGGGGAAGGCAGAAAGTGAATACCATGAGTAGAAAGAGAACCGTAATATCTATAGACTATATATATATAAATAAGCTCTATACTGAGGTCTACTTCACAAAGGCTGATTTCAGAACTGGTCTGTGTGCGGCAAACCAAACCTCTTTTCTTTGACAATATAATATAAATGAAACATGAGAAACAAAGGTCATGATAGAAATATGTTTAGTTATAAAGCAGTTTAAATGAGTATATAGGTACCCAGACAGTAGTAGTATTTTTACTGTCATATTGATATTTTTTCCTGTATTTATTGTTTTACGTAAAAATTGGTTGACTTAATTACATTATCCTTCATTCTTTCTCATACACGTTAATTAAATGCTACATACATTGAAAATAATTATTGCTAGAATGCTTAAAATATCCGTTATTTCACTTATTTTATAGTAAAACCGAAAACCGGTTTTCGCCGGTTTTTGAGAAATTGACCTTCGACAACCGGTTTTTTCAGAAGTCGGTTTTTGTATAACCCCTAATGACAGGTCTCAGTGCCGAGGATATCCCCGACATCCCCGACGGTAAATCGAGCCCTGGATAAAACCCATCTGTTTGTTTCATGACATTTGTTAAGTGACTCAATTTGTATTCAGTTAGAAGAATATATAGATATAAAGACCCTACTGTTTGCTGAAGTGGCTGATGTTACTGTTTGCTGAAGTGGCCAACCCTATTGTTTGCTGAAGTGGCCGACGTTACTGTTTGCTGAAGTGGCCAACCCTATTGTTTGCTGAAGTGGCCAACCCTACTGTTTGTTGAAGTGGCCAACCCTATTGTTTGCTGAAGTGGCCGACGTTACTGTTTGCTGAAGTGGCCAACCCTATTGTTTGCTGAAGTGGCCAACCCTACTGTTTGTTGAAGTGGCCAACCCTATTGTTTGCTGAAGTGGCCGACGTTACTGTTTGCTGAAGTGGCCGACGTTACTGTTTGCTGAAGTGGCCAACCCTATTGTTTGCTGAAGTGGCCAACCCTACTGTTTGTTGAAGTGGCCAACCCTATTGTTTGCTGAAGTGGCCGACGTTACTGTTTGCTGGTTTGGCCAACCCTATTGTTTGCTGAAGTGGCCAACCCTACTGTTTGTTGAAGTGGCCAACCCTATTGTTTTGCTGGAAGTGGCCGACGTTACTGTTTGCTGAAGTGGCCAACCCTATTGTTTGCTGAAGTGGCCAACCCTATTGTTTGCTGAAGTGGCCAACCCTACTGTTTGTTGAAGTGGCCAACCCTATTGTTTGCTGAAGTGGCCGACGTTACTGTTTGCTGAAGTGGCCAACTCTACTGTTTAAAGTGGCCAGTGTTGCTGTACTGACGGGACCGACGTTAATGTGTAGCTGGGAATCACCTCCTCATCGTCGGAGAACCCCCACCATAGGATCATCGAGGATTAAAATATGTGTTAGTCAACCTCACCATCGGAGAACATCGAACATCGCGGACCAGGATCACCGAGGATCAACCCGTGTGTTAGTCAACCCCACTATTAGAGAACATCGAACATCGCGGACCGAGGATCAACCATCGAAGTCAAGGATCATAATTAATTATTGTGTATGTCGTATTATGTAAGTTGACATATTTTTCTATATTTATTATTAGAATATTGTATTATTGAAATCTGGTTAATTATTTGTTTGTTGTTCTTGGTGGAATTTCTGTATTTTTTACAGTAGAGGTTAAAATAGGGTCCACCCTGAGCAGCCAAAACATTTAATTTGCTGGTTTGAAAAAGTATTGTATTTATTTAGTTATTACTTGTATGTTGATGACATAATAGAATATTTTGTGTATGCTATATAGTATCAAACATTTTCCTTTATTAGTTATAATTGGTTTTGGTTACTGCCATGTCATCAATTTTAAATATTGTTGAAGCTGGTAAGGCACTTGGCCTTAAAGGCCAAGAGTTACCTGGGTATCTGTGGAGAGAGAGAGAGAGAGAGAGAGAGAGAGAGAGAGGGTGGAAAAAGAAAGAGATGGAAGAAAAACAGAGAGAGAGGGAAGAAAAACAGAAAGAGAGAAGAAAGAGCCACAGAACGGGAACTGAGAAAGGAAGAAATCGCGAACGAAAGGGCGCGCTTAAATCAGAGAGCAGTAGACAGTCAGCTAACCTCGTAGTCAACGGAACAGGCGATAGAGTTACCAAATCACTTAAATTATATTATTTTAAAGAGGGCGTTGACAGTATGGACACATACTTATCTAGGTTTAATGCTAGCTACTAGCGCGGGTATGCCGAGAAATACATGGGCCGCGTCAATTTTAGGATTCATAAGAGGCAAAGCCCTGGATGTATGTTTAAAACTAAGTGAAAATGAAATAAAGAAGTACGATGTTGGGAAGGAATCATTAATGAAGATATACGGTAAAACATGTGATGGTTACAGGGGAAAATTTAAGAATATTAGCCCATCTCGGAAGGAATTTTATTCATCACCAACCTTAGTTTATTTTTTGATAGATGGGTGGCTCTATCTGGGGCAAAACAAGATTACCATGATTTAAGGGAACTCATTTTAGTAGATAGGGCAATTAATGTGTGCCATAAAGATTTAGTGGCATTCCTAAAAGAAAAAGGGCCAAAAACTTTAGAAGATGTACTGATTTATTGAAAAAGTGCAAGTCAGCACATCCAGAAAAACCCATCTCTAAGTTAGAATCAGACCATCGTCAGGATGTATTGTGTTTTGCTAAGGCTGTACCATATCTAACCGTGGCCGTAGCTTAAGCCCTGGGAACAGAAATAGATCTAGTGACCGACATGAAAGGGACAAATCATGTTTCTCATGCCAGAGCGGATATACAGTGGCGTAACTAGGGTGGGAGGTAGGTCCAAACGAGTTTCAAAATTTTTATTTTAACACTAAATACTAAATACTAGCTGTACCCACCACGCACTGACGTGACTAAACCTACTGTAACGGCCACAGTCGGTAATGTTTTTATAAAACACTTCGGAATGGTCGGACAAATGTTGTGATAAGCTAATTATCAACTGTCTGGTTTCGTATACATGGCGCCAATTTTTTTTTTAAGTTTCGGCTGGCTGACATAATTTTTCGGCTGATAGCCGGCGTAGCCGAATTTGACCATAAATTGAGTAAATTGACATTTGCTGATTTTCGGCTGATTTTTGGCAGATTACGAAATATTTGGCTGAAATTCGGCTGACGCTAGACAATATAAATTGATAAAACTTCAGCAATAAAACAATTTTACAATACTTGGGAAAAGTTTTATTATTTAAAACAACAGAAATAAACAGTGTTATCATCATCATCTTTTCAAGTGAAGTATAGACTGAATCATCTTCAGTGCTGAATTCCAACTCGTTGGACATGATGCCTTCACTGACTTATGATTGTGTCTATGACTGTCACTGATGGCGTTAGTGCTGCTGTCAGAGGCATCCATTATTGATGCACTAAGCTGATCATCTACAAGAAGCAATGTACACACTGAAGACATGTCTTCTTTCAGGGTCTTTATCATTTCTTTATCCTCTGCGAATGCTCCATCGTCTTCTATAATTGCGGTTTGAAATTCTTCATTTTTATTGATGCTGTCGGTAGTATTAGGTGCAATACGTGTGCTGTAAAGTGCTGATAGATCAACCTTCAAAGCTTTGAAGTCTTTATCATAATTGCAGAACCATCAAGGCAGCTAGTATTTTGTGATCAACAGAAAAGCTTTTCAAGACAGAACTGATATGGTCAGCAAGGTCATGTGCAATAAGATTAAGTAATGCGACGGTCAATATAACAGCGAACGAAATACGGCGGCTAATGAGGCGCGCCGCATATTTTTCGGCAGATTTACGGCGGACGAAAATTCGGCGGCGTAGCCGCGCGCGGCTCGGCTGAGGTCTAGCCGCGGCAGAACCACTCTCACATTTAAGAATACCGAGTTTACTTTCGGTTGGCATATTTTTCAGCATAACTACTCGTTTTCAGACACCAGCCTGACTTGGTACAGGCACATCATGACCCTGTTCAGCAATGGTTGCAAAAACGTGATATGCTTTGTGTAGAAATGTTGTTTTTCAGTATTATCAAACCCGCTGTTGCAGTGCTTGCTCTTTGATATTTCGGTTTGCATTCGGGAGAAGATGACGTGGTTGGCGAGTCGGGTGAAGAAGCAGAGGTTTCAGAATCCGAAGACTCTGTGAGAAAGTTGAATGTGTTTGTGTAGGTTGCGATTGAGGAGAGCTGGCTTGAGTTGAGTTTTTTGATAGTCGGATTCGTTTTCCTGGATGGACTGATTCCAAAGAGGCTTGTTTTGTCATTGAATAACCAATCTTTCCTCCACTCTTAACTTGCCTCTGGTAGAGCTCTTTATCCTCCGCGCTTTTCCATTCTCCATTAACGTTGGTGACATCAAATAACTGAGAAAGTGTTGTAGTAAATTTATCAGAGGGTTTCTTTTTGTTTTTTGTCACATTATTCAATCTGACAATTGAGTTTCTTTCTGATTAGTGCGCTGGATAATTGGAAAGTCAAATTTTCTTACAGAGCAATTCTATATCGTAATCATAATTTTGATTCGTTTCAGTCGCCATTTCTGGCTATTGAACAGAAAAGTGAAGTTTCCAAGAATTTGACGGTTTGTTGGCATCCGTGTGACATTGATAAGCTTTTCAACAGATGGAATTCATGGATCCCTTTCTGTTTAGAAGATGAGGGTAGATCCTCAAATACACCTGTTAGACTTTACACTGTTGCTGGAATTTCTATAAGACATTTTACTGTGGTTAAAAAGTAATTACATTTTTGCACTTTTCTTCCTCTCTGTAAATCTTGCACTGAAAACGAGATAGTTTATCCAAAATATTTAAAAATATTCTACAATGTTCTAAAATATTGCAGAAGATATATATTATATATTTGCTCCTAAAACAGAAAATAAAATAAAATATAACAATAATGAAATAGTTATATATAGTGAACTCACCCAAGCTGGAGCGAGTTCTGGTATAACTGGGATCAAAACAAAGAGAAAAATTAACAACCATCTGTAAATGCCTTGTTTATAAAATGGAAACAACTGACTGGAATGTACTTAAAAGCAGTTTAGAAAGTCATACAAAAATTAAGTGTGAAATTGAAACCTATAGTCAAACTGTGCGATATGTGAAAACAAAAATGAAAAGGTGGGAAACTTTTTTCAATTTAAAAAAAAATAATAATGTTGCTACTGTCATCTACATACATTGATTCTCGAATGTAAGGGGTTTCATGTTCGTTGCGAAAAATTATGAAAATAGTTATCCCCCTAATCTACATATTTTAAACCCTGGATGTTTAATTTTGACCTGCGCTTATTTTTTTGACTAAATCGTGTTCATAAATTTTATTGCAATTATTAAATATTTCGTTTTGTAGATTAAGATTGTTTTTTTTAATTTAAATATATTTCTTTTGTCCTGTATCTAATTATTCAATACAAAATAGACGAATTCAAATATTTCAGTGTTTTTTTAATTTTCAACACAAAATAAAAATCATTAAAATTTTATAGAAAAAAAAACGTTATTTGAGACTGTTTTTTTATTTGACAATATAAAACTAACAATAAATTTTTTAAGTAAAATTGAAGTGTATGGAAAAATTTTACAACTCAGATTGTTCCGATTTCTATCATAACTCTTTTGTCATTAAGCTGGAATTTTTGCAATAAATGTATGCAAAAACACTACATTGTGGACATCCACTCTGTCCTTAACCCCCTCACCCCCCTTCCATGTCCACTTTTGCTGAATCCCCCTCCCCCCTTTGTGTGGACGTCTTTTAGGATGGCCCTAATGCTTATCAACTAATACTATTAGGCATCCTTATTTTTAAAATTATCATATCGTTTTTGAGTCATGCAAAAACACAGCTAGCCTACACTTTATTGAGCTAAGTATTGTGTATATATCTTTTAATATCAACAGTCAAACATATGATGCATGAGTTGTCTTTTTTATTTAGAACTAAAAGCTTTCTGAATTACAACAATACTTTATTTTAATTAAATTTTTGTAGGCTTTTGATATCTTAAATTTTTTTTTTCATCCTTTGATCATAAAAAGTATTAAATTTCTCATGCCATAAAAAGATTCTAGAGATTGTATTAGGTACCACAAACTGGCTCAAAATCGTGGTTTTGCGTCACTGTGAATCAATATTTGGATAGTTTTAACTTAATGATTTCTCTACTTAAAAATGATCAAATCTCATAAACAATTATACCATTTTAAAGTGTATTATAAGCCCTACAATAATATGTAAACTTTAATTACGTAGATTTAAAACAAAAGGATGAATATTTTAAATGAAAACCATCACCGAAGTCACTTTTTACCGGCCGACGCGCGATCTAATTTGACCATCCTATTTTCAATCTCCGTGGGCCATTCGTTCTACAGTAATGTCAAATGTATCAATGTGTGCGAAAATGAATGCCTTTTACAACCATACTAAACATTTAATTAAATTGTATTTAACGATATTTTTAATATAAAAAAATCATAAACAAAAGTAAATTATTATGTGATTTTTAATTTTGTAGGTTTCTTTTAATTATCATTAAAAATCCATTTTGCTTTTGAAATATGATAATAAAACTTAATTTGTAAGCATGGCCCAGAATCGCAGACCGCTAGAGAAATAGCATATAACACACATTTTTCACCTATTCAAGCAAGACCGTGAAAATGGCCGACAATCAAGTTGGCAACGCTACACCAGTCACAATGAATTGAACTTTATTGGACTTAAACACCTAGTTGGTAAGTAAAACGATAAAAACTTGTAGATAAATAGTGTTACAACTTACTTGATATTATACAGAATGACACAGGACACGTGGGTTCAATAATGACTAGACTGATACATTTATTTATTACACAAATTTACTAAACATTAATTCCATAACCAAACTAATAAATCCACATAGGAAACAAAATCACTGCCGGCCACAAGTGAGTCCAACGTGTAATCTCCAGGTCACCAACTCCTTGTTCTCCAAAACAAAAACCAATTAACTACACATGTCCGGTCCATACCTACAAAATCAGGTCACGTCACTGGTCTCCACGCATCGTCCTCATCTCTCGTTTTTACACCTGTCCAGGTGACGACTGGTCCAGCGCCGTGTGTTGAATTAAGAGGGTCACAACACTGCCCCCTCTTAAATCTGTCCGTCCCGGACAGGTCCATCTGCACCAAAGAATTTGCAAAGTCTATCGAGGTGGACCACCTTCATCTTGGTGCGTGCGCTTCTCTGTATTCTGTACACGACGTCGTTAAGTCTCTTTATGACCTGGTAGGGGCCCTCCAGTCCCTCTGCAGTTTTGGGGATCTTCCTTTACGTCTCTGTGGGTTGTAAAGCCAGACTAGGTCTCCATCTTGAAAACCAGACGAGTTTGCCCGTCTGTCGTATCTGGTTTTCATAGTGTTACTAGCGAGTTTGAGGTTTCTTCGAACCATAGAATGTAATTCCTCGAGTCGAGATCTCAGTCCATTGGCATACTCTGTTTCCATGGAGGGAGCGTCTCTAGGGAGCCCGAACAGAAGGTCACAAGGTAAGCGGAGTTCCCGACCAAACACTACCGTTGATGGCGAGTGACCCGTCGTTTCGTGAGCTGCTGCTCGGTAGACCATCAGAAACAGTGGTATGTGAGTGTCCCAGTCTTCCTGGCGATCATCTACCAATTTTGCCAGGTGCTGCACCAGTGTCCGGTTAAACCGTTCGACCATCCCATCCAATTGTGGATGTAACGGGGTTGTTCTTGTCTTTTGAATCCCCAAGAGTCTGCACATCTCCTGAAATAATTTTGATTCGAGAGTTTCGACCCTGGTCCGAGTGGAGCTCCATCGGGACTCCGAAACGACTGATCCACTCGTTAACCACTATGCCCGCTATAGTTTTGGCCTCCTGATTCGCCATAGCAAAAGCTTCTGGCCACTTGCTGAAATAGTCTTTGATAACCAGGATATAGCGGTGCCCTTGCCTGGTCTCCGGGAAGGGTCCTGCAACGTCTATGGCAATTCTCTCAAAAGGGACTCCAGTAAAGTACTTCTGCATGTGGCCCCGAGGTTTGTTCCTCGGCCTTTTGTTGCTGCGCATTGATTGCACCTCCTACACCAGTCCTCCACGTCCTTTCTGTAGTGAAACCAGTAGAACCTCTGGCGCATTTTTTCTAGTGTTTTATTTACACCCAGATGTCCACCGGTGGCACCATTGTGCATTTCATTCAGCACCTCGGAACCCTTGACTTCGGAAGCACTAGTTGGAGTCGACGGGAGGTGCCATCAGCAGATTCCCAAACTCTCTTGATTGCCCCGTGGTCAATTATCATAGAGTTTCACTGAGCCCAATAGGCCTTCGTAGAAGCACCCATTTCGGCAACTTGCTGCCAATCTGGCCGGGGCCCTTCTTCTTTCCACCGGAGGATATGGGCTAAATCCTCGTCATTCAGTTGGTCCTCTCGGATCTTGAGGTCAGACCATGACTCCGCGGCATCCAACTCCAAGGTTCGAACATAAACGTCATCTGTCTCTATCGCCTCCAAACGTTGACAGTGTTTACATTCTGGCTTACATGGTCGGCGAGATAGAGAGTCGGCGTTCTTGTGTAGCAGTCCTCTGCGATGTTGGGTCTCATAGACGTAGGTTTGAAGTCTCTCGATCCACCTTGCAATTTGACCTTCTGGGCTCTTGAAAGACAGAAGCCATTTCAGGGCAGCATGATCTGTTCTTAAAATAAACTTCTGACCATACAAGTACTTATGGTAGTGTTTGATGGCATCCACAACAGCCAGCAGTTCCCGTCTGGTGACGCAATAGTTCCTCTCGGATTTCGAAAGGGTCCGGCTGTAATATGAGACGACATTCTCTACGCTATCTATCCTTTGGGACAACACAGCACCCAACCCGGTATTACTAGCATCTGTATCGAGTATAAATGTTTTACCAGGGACTGGGTAAGCCAGTACTGGGGAAGAGCTTAGTGCATTCTTTAATTTGTCAAAAGACTGTTGGCATTCTTCACTCCAAAGAAATGGCTTCTTTTGCTCCGTGAGCCGATGAAGCTCTCTGGCAATGCTGGAAAAGTTTGGCACAAATCTGCGATAATATGTGCAGAGTCCCAGGAAGCTTCGAAGCTCATGCGCGTTAGTTGGTCTTGGCCAACTCTTTACGACATCAACCTTACCAGGATCAGTGCTTATGCCATTGCAGACACAACGTGGCCCAAATAGTTCACCTTCTTTCTAAATAGTGAACACTTCCGTGGACCTGAGCTTCATACCGGCACTGCGAATACGCTGGAACACTTCTCTAAGGTTCGTAAGGTGTTCATCAAATGTCTTTCCCATCACTATAATGTCATCGAGGTAGACGAGGCATGTCTTCCAGTTGAGACCTCGCAAGATGTGTTCCATAAGCCGTTCAAAAGTCGCTGGTGCATTACATAACCCAAACGGCATAACGATAAACTGCCAGAGACCATTACCCGCCGAGAATGCAGTCTTTTCTTTATCTTTAGGGTGTAAACCAACCTGCCAGTAACCACTTTTAAGAGGAGTCGAGAGTGGAGAAAATTCTAGATCAGCGAGTGTATCCAAAGTGTCGTCGATGCAGGGGAAGAGGATAGCTGTCTTTGTCAGTTACCTCATTCAAAGCTCTATAGTCTACACAGAATCTAAACGACCCATCTTTCTTCTTGACAAGTACGACAGGTGAACTCCACGGGCTGTTGGACGGTTCTATCACCCACTTGTTTATGCATTTGTTCCAACATTTCTGTTGCCTCTTGTTGTTTCGCTAGAGGTAGGTGGCGTGGCATTTGCCGTATTGGTTTAGCACTCCCTGTGTTGATTCGATGCTGAACCAAGTCTGTTTTCCCGCAATCATTTCTTCAGAAGCCATGATATCTGTATACTCCTGTAACATAGCTTCGGCCTTATCATAATCGCTTTGGGGCAAATCCTTCCGCAATTCACATAAAAGTTTATCTAAGAATCGATTCTTTGCAGGACTTTTGGCTATTAAACGTTTATCAATCTCACAGTTCGTTATTAAATCAACAGGGTCACATGTAGCGATGACACTGTCCTTACGAAGGTTTTGATTAGTATTTGTAATGTTCATCACTCTTACTGGTACCAACTTGGTTTCATTGATTGCCACCAATGTTTTCCCAATGGCTAGTCCTCGACCAATTTCATGACCAGCCTCTACTATGGCTGTCTTCATTCCATCTCCATAATAGTCCAGTTTACCCCAGATGATAAACTCCGACTGAGCAGGGACACTTATGTCTTCAATGAGTCGTATCCTCTTTATAACATTCTCATTATCATATTTCCCAAGAAGGGGAAATTCCTTTTTCCACACTGTAACGTGCCTACGCCAAGGTTCAGTGAGGCCATATAAGTGCATGAAGTCCAGCCCCAAAATGCATTTGTCGACAATGTCAGCCACAAAAATTCATGAATGAACGATTCATCCTAGTTGGAACTCAATTTTAGTCCGTCCCAGGATCGGCATTAATTCCCCACTTGCAGTCTTCAATGAATGCCCACTCACATTATTCATTTGCATGTCTTTGATTGCATTAGGTCGCAAGATTGAACGTGATGCCCCAGTATCCAATAGAAATCTACACTCAAACTGTCCAATTTTTCCTTTAACATACAGGCTCGATTTAGTCCCCAGAGTTGCAACTGGCATGACGACTTTATGGGCTTTGTTGGAGTGTTTTACCAGCTTTTGCCCTACGAAGCTGGCAGACGTTAGTTTCCCCTGGTTACCCCAGCGATTAAATTGTGGGGAGGCTCTTGACTGTCTGGTCTGGTATTGCCGAACTCCTGGACAGTTTCTACGAAGATGACCAGAAGCACCACAGCTCCAGCAGCGAGGGTCATTCATACTCTTAGTCCTCTCGGCCATCTCTTGTTCCTTGGCTGCCATAGCCTCTTCAACCACCCTACGAATCTGGTCAAGCTGTGTATCTTCATTGACCTCTAACTGCCCTTGAATGATGTTCGGTCCTGGAGGAATTCTTAGCAGCTTCATACGACAGGGCATAGGCCAGTGCTTCGCTTGCCCTTTGTTTCCCTCATCCTAATTGCTTTTTCAGTTCTGGGTCGCGAATGGCATCTATGAAAGAGTCAATTACAATGACATTAAGGAATTCCTGTTCAGCCGTTGGGTAGGACAGGGTGCTAGTCGCTCGATGTCTGCCTCTATTTCTTGCAGGGATTCCCCAGACTTCTGTTGTCTTGTCTTCAACTGCACTCTGTAGAGCTCCTGCAAGTGTTCATCGCCAAACCTCAATTCTAAGGCCCTAACTACGGCATCATAACGTCCTGGATCAGAAATGGTGTGCAGTAGTTCGGCGGCTTTTCCTCTCAAGGCCAACACAAGCGCCGTTGCTTTATCTTCGTCCCGGGTCCAGCCGTTAACATTAACAGCCACCTCAAATTGTCTTTTATAGACGGACCATGAAATAGTGCCGTCAAAAATTGGTGGTCTTATCTTGCTCAATGTAGTCTGGGTCACCGCCTGTGACCCCTGCGCCTTGTTCAATTCCTCCCTAATGCCGCTAATTTCCTCGTTGTATTTTCATTGTTGATTAAAATCTCAGCCCGGAGTTGATTCACCCTCATGTCGACATCTTCATTTATTTCGATCTTTGCTTTCTCGAGGTCACCTTTTAAACTTTTCTTAATGTCCTCTATTTCACTTCTTAATGTTAAATGAAATTCTTTCACTTCACTTCTCAACTGCTCGATTTCTGTGGTAAAAAAATGGCTCTCCGGGTCCATTCCCTCATCAATAAGAGCTTCATTTAGTCTCTTAACCAGTTGCTGCTTTTTACCGTCAGTTGGAAGGTCCCTTTCTTCTAATTCCTCCTTCAATTTTCTAACTAAAAGTTTGTTTAGTTTCTTACCGGACATTGTAGACTGTTCCGCCTCTGACACCAGTGTTACAACTTGATATTATACAGAATGACACACAGGACACGTGGGTTCAATATTGACTAGACTGATACATTTATTTATTACACAAATTTACTAAACATTAATTCCATAACCAAACTAATAAATTCACATAGGAAACAAAATCACTGCCGGCCACAAGCGAGTCCAACGTGTAATCTCCAGGTCACCAACTCCTTGTTCTCCAAAACAAAAACCAATTAACTACACATGTCCGGTCCACACCTACAAAATCAGGTTACGTCAATGGTCTCCACGCATCGTCCTCATCTCTCGTTTTACACACCTGTCCAGGTGACGACTGGTCCAGCGCCGTGTGTTGAATTAAGAGGGTCACAAGAGGTGTTGGACTTAAACACCCTAGTTGGTAAGTAAAAACGATAAAAACTTGTAAATAAATAGTTACATTATTTGTTCCTTACTCTTTTAGCTTTATATTTCTTTGGAAATGTTTATTGTATTTGTAGTTATAATAACTTTAATATGATAAACCTCGAGGCCATTTTGATGCTTTTGTACATTGAACGATACCCCTCATGTTTGCGGACACTTCTATTTTTTTCAGGCTATTTTTTTAAGAGATAATGATATTTTCTAAGACATTATATATTCAAAATTGATTAGTATATATTTTTTACAGTTGTTAGATAGTTTTATTATCTCAAATTTAAACAAATATAACAGGTCACGTGGTCGGTAATTGGTTGTCAATGTAAACATATAGTAGATTGTAGGCCGACCGAATTAACATAATTATTATTGAATGGGTATTCTTTCAATTATTGTTGTAATATAACTGTTTTAGTCTATGCTTAAATTCACTATTATTTAAGTAAGAACCATTTAAATGTCATAATTATCTTTATCAGACGGTGAACCACTTAATACTTTATAGAAGGTGTCTGTGCTAGTTGAAGGGAATACCTTTATTGCCTTGGCTAATAGACTAATAATACATTACTTCTTCAACTCTGGTTTTGAAAGAGGGAAAATGGCAAGTCATGGACTCATGTAACTGTTACGCCTGTATTTTTTAATTAAAATTAATTAAAACTGGTAATGAAGTTAGGTAACACATAGAAAAGACTTTTATGTGTTTAAATACAATATCAGAAGTATATTATGTAATAGGGTGGGGCAAAAACTGACAAATTTTGGAGTTAAGGTCTCAGACAAACAAAAATCAGTGACCCATATGAAAGTAAAAGCGTAGACAAAAACAGTTTTATTTTCTGTATAACCGTTTTCTAGCAACTCTGTCTTTAAAAAACGCAATTAAATGTGTTCTGATAATATAACGCTGCTGAACAGAGTGAATTATTAACAATGTTAATGGTTCTTCAAATCAAACACAACATATTCAACAACAACAATCTCTAGTAAAATAAAAAAACAAAGTTATTTGCAACAGTACGGCATTTCAAATGTGAAATTAGTGCAGAAAGTCTGCCTTTGTTTCTGTTGTTGGCACGTCCGATCTTGATTTCTCTTTGAATAATAGCACCATGGCGTCTATCATGTCTAGGGGTGTGCCGGATCCGTTTTTTCCAGCCGGATCCGGATTTTCTTATGTGAGAATCTGCCGGATCCGGTACCGGTACTTTGCAGATACCGGTAAATCTGAGGGTTGGATGCCTTCTAGGAACCGGATTCTGGCCTAAATGGTTAAATGACATTGGCTGATTAGAAGTTGAAAGTGAAGAACTATTGTAGTGCACTAATTGTTTTGAATCTGAGGAAAAGTCAGACTCATCATCTGAGTTCATCTCATCTTGTCATTCGCTCATTGGATGCTTATTGCTTATTGTTATTGTTCAAATGTTTATAGTCTATGATGTGTATTGAAATGCATAATTAATTGAAAAAAACAAAGAACAAGAGTTGAATGAAATTGAGATTTGAGAACAATAATTCTGTATTTCTGTACTTTACAAGTTTGAAAATTGAAATACAAATTTTAATGAATTAAATTGGCATTTGACAAAGTCATTATTCAAGCCTACAGAAGTAAGAATAAGATGTTGATAACTAACTAATGACTATTAGTTTGTTAACAGTGTTAAGTTACTCAAGTCCACAGCCAAATAATGTACACATTCCAGTGATGCCACAAAATCACAGCTGAGCGCCGCAGACCGCGGTTGCGACACACCGTCGTTAAACCAGGCTTGCGGAGCCGCCAAATTTTTTTCCGGCTCCGGCTCCCACAAATTTGATGGCTCCGGCACGGTAATCCCGGCTCCCTATTAAGATAGTATCACACGAGACAAAAATTTTTGTAATTGTGCCACGCAAACATGCCGCTGATAAAAGTTATGCAAATTGTGTCGCGTTCACCCCCATAGCAGGCCCGTAGCTTGCGGGGGGGCAGGGCCAGGGCCCCATGAATTTTGTCTGGCCCCCTCTGCTTATTTGTTCTACTTAGTAAAATGTATTACCTGCCCCCTACTGTGCCTGGTCCCTGCTGTAAAATGCCTGGCCCCTGCTGTGGAATTTTCACTACGGGCTGCCCCATAGTCAGGAACTTGAAAAATATACGCATGTCGGTTTACTAAAAACAAACCATTTCAGTGCATCCAGAATCATATCATTATTTTCGACCGAGGTTTCACTAGTCGCCATTTTCATAAGTAATAAAAAGTTATTTCAATGATCAAATTAGCAAATAGTAAAATGATACATTATTTAAAATATTTTAAAGACTTAGCTTAGCTATACATAAACTTCATTATTGTTTTTTATAATTGTTTGAATTGTATGATTTAATCGTTACTCAGTGTCTAGGGTTCCACTAAGGACTCTGTATTATTATTATTTTTTCTGGTTCCGTCAAATAAAGTTTAAATATAACTAAGCTTAGTGCATATTTGCCACGGGTCCGAATAACAATCGGATTTTATTGGGACCCGGGTCCGTATAACCACAGCCTTATAACTTTATCTACTCTATTTCAGATATTCTGTTTATAATAAAATTGTTAAATACAGAAAGCGACCTGTCATGGTGTGTGTATGTTTGGAGCTTGGCCAACCAGGTCAACATGTGGTCACGGGGTCAAGATTCTAGATATTTATAGAAAATAAATATGTTGTTTATTGTAAATTGTATTGTCTAAATGAGTGAGAGACAGAGCGATGTGGAATGTTCGAGTTGGATGGAAGGAAATTATATAAAGTCGATGTTCAGTTGAGAAAGTGTGGAGAATTGAGGCAATCGAGTCAGTGAAGTCATTTGAGTTCAGAAGTTCAGTTCAGTTGAGTACTGAGAGAGTATTCGAGTACATATCAGAAGTTTTAGTTAATCAGTTAAGTTCATTGTTAACAAGTATTATTAATCAGGGTTGAGGAGATTGTCAGTCATTGTGAATTAAATTGGATTTATTCTGTTTATATGTTATTGTGTCGTCAATTAATTATATGAACCATGGACATGAATTGAGTTCTCATTATAAACCAGTTCATACAAATAATATCATTTATATGGTGGCCAGCGACATAGTGAATCCGCCTCCGAGGACACATCAAACAGAATTTGAGGAGACATTGAGGTCAGTGTTATAAGAAATACTCCTCTTAGAAGAGACTGTACATTAAGTAAGGCAGCATTTATTATATGTTTATGATACGCCGCTACGTTACATACTACGAGCATGTCAACTACAGTTGAATAATAATATCATTCGTTTATTCGTCGCTGGACAGTAAGTTGACCTGAATAGAATATACGCACTTAACGTGTTCAGTCAGTGGAACATTTTTGTAAACAATTCTTACGTAGTCGGGTCAGAAATTTCATGAACTTTCAAGTTTATTTATAACTGTGCTGGACTGGAGTATTTATAGTACAGGTACTGTAGTAAACTATTTTATTGGAGTTTATTCGAGAACAAAGGAGAAAGGTCAAGTAAACAAGGGACATAATTAGTATTAACTTGAGATAATTTAATTTAATTGAAAATCTTTGTGTCTGATTTCAGTGTACTAATTTTTCTTTTATTCATGTTACATGTATTTTTTTCAAATGAATATTAGACTAGCTGATTTCGTTTGCTATTAGGAATTAATTTATTGTCTTTTTGGAGTTATATATACATTTTTGTATTTTTGAGTGAATTTAAGGCTCCACTTAGGCATAGATTTAAATATTTGTTTAGTGGTATATGTCTAGTTTGTTTATACATTTGTTTATTAATATTTGTATTCCTCTTGTAACATTCTTTTATCTTGTCCTAGATAATTTCATGGTTCATTGTTTATGTTGTTATTTTGATGTCATTATTATAATATTTTTTATATAGATTTGATAATATTAATATTTTTTAGTTCGTACATTGGATTGATTGCTACACACTTGAAATCATTGTAAAACAAACCACATAAGATGGATGCGGACACAAATAGATTCCTTGAGCTAGGAAGAGCAATAGGACTAGAAGGAACACAGCTAGCGAAATATGTTCGCGATTGCTTGAATGATGAAAAGGAACGAGAAGAAAGAGAAAAAAGATCGTTTACGCCAGGTGGAAAAAGAAGAAGAAAAGGAACGAGAAGAAAGAGAAAAATAGCGTTTACGCCAGGCGGAAAAAGAAGAATTAGACCGCAAACACGAATATGCATTAAAAATGGCAGAAATTGATGCCATGAAAAGACCCACGATTGATGAGAACTTAACAAAAGTGACAACTCAGTCACAAACTTTAAAACATAAAATAAGAATACAACCATTTAGCGGCAAACATGGTGACATAGACAATTTTTTTTTTCTGTCATGGAGACACAGTTTGCAATAAGCAAATAGATAAAGTTGGATAATTTATCTTTATGAAGCCATGACCCAGAAGCACAAGCTGCTTTGAACAATATCAAAGGTGAAGCTGCTAAAGACTATGATGTTGTAAAAAAATATTTACTGCAACATTATAACAAAACAGAGGAACATTACAGGAATAAGTTCCACAATACTTTAATGAATGCTGATGAACATCCATAAACATATATCAACAACTTGGAAAGTTATCTCCTTAATTGGTTCAAAATGGCAGAAATTGACCATAATAATGCAAGGCAGATAATTGAATTAATCTTAGTAGACAAAATTGACACACAGCAGCATGCAGCTTTACACTTACATAAAACAGAACAAAGTGCACTGTCAAGAAAAACTCATATCTGCCATGTCTGACTTCAAAGATAGTCATATAGACACACCTTTGTTTAATACAGTGCAAGAAAAGTCATGTAATGTCATGCATGCCAATAATAAACAACGATACTCAAGTCTACCGGCTAGGATACCTAAAACATGTTACACATATGCCAGAGAGTCCGGGCATCTACAATATGACTGTATTTATCGGAAAAAAAGCAAATCCATATTCACATAAAGACAGAACAGGAGCATATGGAATCAATTACAGTCCTCCAAGAAACTACTGGCGTGTGGAACGTAAAAACTACTACAAGGGTACATATCGAAGAGGTCCAGAAACTGAACAGAAAAACTACCACAATAGATATCAGAGAGGCAAATCGCAGGATTGTAGAAGAAATAGCATGGAAGCATCGGTACGCAGCACCTATCAAAGAAGGATATCACCCAATATAAGTCCTCAAAGATGTCAAACTGAAAGGGTAGAACTCCATTAAGTAAAGAAAACAAGGAAAACACAGTTGCAACAATATTAGAGAGCAAGGAGCACTCTGGTATTCTATCCTTGTTTGTGAACAATCAGGCTGTATTATGTCTCAGAGACACAGTCTGTACATCTGTAGTAGTTGATGAGAAAATAGTTAAGGAAGAACACTTAACTAATGAAAAGAAGACATAAAACTAGGAAATGGACAGGTCATAACATGTAGGACCGCCAACATTCATATCGACACGCCATGGATAACTGGACATGTAGAAAGCCATAGTAATGCCGTCTCCAGTTACTTCCTTGATAGTGAAATATCCCCAATATAAGTGATAATAATTCACAAGAAATGTTTCATGAATGGTTGGAAAAGAAGGATATATACACCCAGCAAAAATTAAAAAAACATACAAGAACAGAAAACAAAACAGAGCAAAGATTTCACGTGCTCACTACTAAACAATATGTCCAACTGGAATGGAACACAGGATATTGGTGATTACATACAAGGATTAGATATAATTGCTGATCAAGAGAATGTTAAAGAACAGCAAAAGAGCCCAAATTATGATAAATAAAATGAAAGGGCACAGATTAGCAAAAAATATTGCTCTAGAGAACAAAGATAATTATGAATTGATGAGAAATGAACTCATTAAAAAACTAACTACAAAAGCTAATGCTGAACAAACACAAGTTGAACATATAAACGTTGTGACAAGATCGACATCTGTCAAAGAACAAAATAAAGACAAAGAACTCCAGTTCCGACAATCAAAATGTTTTATCTCCATAATTAAATATCAACTCTGATGAGTTAGGTAAATTACAGAGAGACGACACTTCTTTGAAACGATATTTTCAACATTGTGAACAAGGCACTAGTAACAGTCAACAAATCAAATATTATTGCACAGATGGTATTCTGATGAGAAGGTTCTCAAGTCTAAACAGCGATACAGATCAGATAATAATCCCAACTACTTTGAGAGAAGTACTAAAAACAGCACATTCTGTTCCATTAGCCAGACATATTTCCCAGAAAACATTAAAAGAATTAAATGCATGTTATTGGCCTAATATGTTCAAAGACATCAAATCATTTATCAAGTCATGTTCGTTGTGTCAGAAACACAATAGTATTGGTCCAAAGCATACAGCACCACTCCAACAAATGGATACAACATCAGAGCCATTTAAAAAAATAGCCATTGATATAGTCGGACCATTGTCTGTTATGTCGAACAGAAAACAGATTTTTACTAACCATCATTGACTTTGCGACCAGATGGATAGAGGCCATACCATTGGTTGATATTACAGCTGAATCAGTATGCAATTCCTTATTAAAAGTCTTCACCATATTTAGTTTCCAGAAATCATATTGTCAGACAACGGTACACAATTCCAATCCCATATGACAAGATCGTTTATGCAAATGCTAAAGTCACACAAACATTGCAGCCAGATATCGACCACAGGCGAATGGAATGATGAAAGAGCAAATCAGACAATAAAGACAATGTTAAGAAAGATAATCGAAGAATATGGACAAGAATGGGATAAATATTTACCTCTTGTACTGTTCGCATACAGAGAGATTCCACACGAATCAACTGGTTTCTCACCGTATGAATTAATGTTTGGAAAAAATCCAAGAGGACCACTTAGACTATTTATAGAGAACGTATGTCAACAAAATAGAATGACATGTCGCCACGTAGAAATAGTCAACAATACCAAAGAAATGATAATCAACGCTAACAAAATAGCAGAGAGTGCACAATTCAAAACAGTACTAAACATAGAAACATAAAAAACAAAAATAGATACCTCAGAGAACTCGAAGTTGGTGATAGGGTCTATGTACTTCTACCAGAAAAGGTCATTTTGGTAACACTTGGCAAGGACCACATAAAATTGTTGAAAAAATTTCAGAAGTTAATTATGTAGTAGAAATAAAGGGAGAAACTCACATTCCATATAGATAATTTGAGAAAAATAGCCATGAATCCAGAACAAAAGGAAAAGATTTTAACAGTGTGAATGAAGTAAACATCATTGTAACCGATAATACAAATGTTGATGTACACAGCCAGCATGATGATGACATATTTCACAATTTACCATTGGTTGTGCTAGAAGAGAATAATCAGAAGCTGATTACATTAGCTGAGGACATACCAGCAGTAGTACAAAAAGAAATTGAAAAACTATGCTTAAAACATAGTAAAATAATTTCTAGTGTTCCAGGTAGAACAGATGTCATCAAACACAGAATACAACTTCAAAATAATAAACTATTGAAACTAAAGCCATATCAAATACCTATTGGGTACAGAGATGCTGTGGAAAAGAAATTAAACAACTGTTAAATAGAAACATGATCAGACCAACAACATCACCATACGCTTTCCCAATAGTGATAGTAAGAGAATGGTGAAGAATGAAAACTGTTGTGATTACAGGCAACTAAACAAAATAACTCAAGTTGATAGACAGCCTATTCCAAACATAGATGAGCTTGTAAACGATATGGCAAAAGCAAATATTTTTCTCACCTGGATTTAACCAGAGGATTCTGGCAAATAGAAATGGAAGAGTCTTCCAAACAATACACTGCTTTTGTGGTTGGCAATGAATATTATGAATGGAATGTCATGCCTTTTGGTCTCATTAACAGCACAGCCACATTCATCAGAATGATGAATAAAATACTCAAGGACATACCAAATATAAGATATTACATAGATGATATTTGTGTGTTTTCAAAAAGATTGGAACACTCACATTGAGACATTAAAAATTATTTCAAATTCTAAGTGACAACAACCTAACAATGGCACCGGACAAAATACGAGAATAGGATTCCATGGTATTGATTTCTTGGGATATCACACATTGGAGATGGTGTCATAAGGCCTACAGAGAATATTCTAAAGAAAATATTAGACATAAGGATGCAAAAAGAAAGAAAGAGGTCAGATCTTTAATAGGACTCTGTAACTTCTATAGAAACTTTATTCCAAACTTTGCAGGTAATACATTTTACTAAGTAGAGCAAATAAGCAGAGGGGACAAACAAAATGCAAGGGGGCTAAGCCCCCAGCCCCCACGCTACGGGCCTGATTCGCGGTCAAATAATAATACGAAATGACGCGTGGTCGGTCTCCTTGTTGGCACAAAAATATAGTAGTAGTATTAAAGAGTGTCGTAAAGACATAGTTTTTGAATGGGAAATCACACTTGGTCCTTTAACAAAAATCTGAGCGGACAGAAACAAATACATGTAGTGCTGTAGCTGTAAAACAGTCCATTATTTTTCTTTAATATGGTCAACTTCACCTCAAAACGAGGCAATATACTCCAATGTCATCAGATAGGCCTCAAGTTGCAGTGGCAGGCAGTTAAAATAAAATAAACAAAAAAAAGTTGGTTGACACATTCTTACTTTTGAGAGATGCCAATAGAATAGATCATCAATTAATTAAGCTGTTAAAAAGGAGATTACAGATTGTGAGTATTAAATAAAGTAAAATACAATACTGTAAAAGATTACAAAACAGTTCAACTTTTAAGTTATTTCTATTTTATTTATTTTAGTTTTTGTTCAGCTGCGATCTAAAAATATGTACGTTTTCGACCCACCTTGCGAGTCGCACGCGGACTGCGGGCTGCAGTTTGGACAACGCTAGTCTAAACACAATTATTATTGTTAGGATAAAACATATTTCGGACAATATTATACAGCAGTGGTCCCCAACCTTTTTCTCCCCGCGGACCGGTCGACGTTAAATAAATTGAAATTAAATGTTTCTCAGGCGGCCCAGTACCTTTTGATTCACGGACCGCCACCGGTCCGCGGACCGGGGATTGGGGACCACTGTTATACAAAATTATACTAGCAGGATGGTGTACTCATGTTTTTGCCCTTGTATTCTCTTTTTAAATACTGTATTTTAAAAACATGGACTGGCAACAAACAATAACAATGCTAATGACTATACAAAAGATATAAAGATGGATTTTGCCGTGTGTAGCCACGAATGACGTCAATAGAAGCCGCATCATATTCCATTTTATCAACATTTTTTGAGGCTTTATCACCAAACAAAACTAATAGAAAAATCATTAACAGGAGCCACAAAGTTATCGAAAACCACATTGTCCACCCTGGATTAGACTTTTTTAAATACAATTGGCAATATTTCTCAAAACTGACTAACTCGATACAATTCCCGTAATCGATAAAAAGCATTATTGAAATTTATAAAAGAAAATACAGTTAACCAGTTCCAGTTAACCATGCTAATGTACGACTCAGCTGAATCAGCTGTTTTATAAAACAATGGTGCGAATGCAAGCGTTCAGTCTGATACACTTTTGGTTTTAGAAATATTTACGTTCAAATATCGGCAAAAATGTAAATGTCACGCGAACTCGCGACTTCATGGCTTTAAAAAATAATATCTCGAAATGTTTTGACCGAGTAGCGCATTTTTTGGAATCACTCAACTTTGAATGTAAAACAAGCTGAAAATTCAGGAAGATCTGAGAAGATCGGGTGAACAGTATCTCAAAAAACTGGTTGATTGACATGGAATGACCCTGCACTGAAATGGTTTGTTTTTGGTAAAACCGACAATTGCGTATTTTCAAGTTCTGACTATGGGGATGGTGCGACAAAATTATAACACCTATCGTGGCGTCATTAGCGTGGGCAATTACAAAAAATATGTTTTTTTCTCGTGTGATACTATATTAATAGGGAGCCGGAGCCGTCAAATTTGTGGGAGCCGAACCGGAGCCGGAGCCGGAAAAAATATGGCGGCTCCGCAAGCCTGGTCAAAACAACGAATCTTACACGTGTCACTTGAGTGAGTACTTCGAGCCAGCAATACTTTTTCGTATGCGAATTTTCTATTTTTTTTCGTCTTTGTCGCCAACAGCCGCCAACAAGATATTTTTGGATGACAAAGTAGCTGTTGTTTTGGAATCACGACAGCCTGATCATTTGTGTCAAGTTTTTGGTACATTGAAATCATGAAGTTCTTGGCTCCATCCTGGCAGCTTGGATGAGATTTGATGCAAAATCATGATGGAGCATAAAAATTCCAGAATGAATTTTCCCCAATTCGTTGAAGGTCGGCAGAAGGACTTTGTTCGTGAGCATACAACCTGAGTATTCGGTTAGCTTTAGTTAACCATCTGGCATGACTGATTGTCCTAAGTTGGGCAGTCTCTAAGTATGAGATGTAACTCTGACCAGCGCTGCAACCACTTTGAATAAGCAGACACATTTTCAGTAAATACTGCTGATCTGTATATAGATCTTACATCACCTCGTCTTCAACCTCCACAGCTTATCCTGCAAACTGGAGAAAATTCGATGATTGATTTCTACTAGGGGCGATCCCACTGCTGCTATCGGCCTCTGAAGTCTTTGGACCAGTGGTCTTCCATCATTCGACTTCTATTAGCTTCCTTAGAGGCAATTCGTTGGCATGCAGTAAACAAACCAACCACTGAAGTGGCCTTCGTAGCTAAAGTTCAAGTTGTCAAGATTACACCATTATCTTTGCCAGTATTCATTGGTGTTCCATCACAAACAACCGCTTGTAAAGTTAGTTCCGACTTGCTGCTTGTAACCACTCACATAATTTCTCTGAAAATGTCCTTGGACTTTCCTGATGCTGGAACAACATACGTTCAACATAGCTGCGGGTAGGAAATGATACTAAGACGTAGTGCTCTTCTTTGACTTTTGCGACTTGGTAGACCCAGTATGCTTGGTGAGTGACATCAATCTTGCCATCAAAACCGAGACAAACAATTCCTTCACTTTCTTCTTTGTGATCCTCAACTGACTTCTTCCTCCAAGCATCTCTTTGACGGCGCAGCTTGCTGGGGTGCAAAGCATTTCAGGTGTCAACAGTCCAAGATCTTTCAAGACGGCATTAACAATCAAAACGGTATCAATGATTGCTGACATTGGCCCTATCAACAGCTTTGCAAAGCTCTGGATACAGCCATCTATTTTGTGGAACAGTGCTGGAACGCGCTTCTTTGTCACTATCTTCTTCTGTGTCTTCATCTTGCACATATAACTGCTGTCATTATTTCGGTTATCTTCTGAATCGTTTCCTGAACAAATTTCCATTTCCAAGTCTTCTGTAACAACGGTGCCTTCATCCATCTGCGCTCTTGTTTTTGTTTCAAACTTTTCAGCTTTCTTTTTTCTATTTTCTAATTTCTGCAGCTTACCTGTCACAATTGGATCAATGTTTCCAATAACCATTTTCTTAACAGTCTTCTGATCAACCCAGAAATTCGACTCAATTATTGGAATTTTACACTCATTGATTCGCCATTTTGTCGAAAGGATTTTAATTTTTTAAAATGAGTGGTAGTGATCTTGATGGGATTTTTTATAGGTCGACATAGCTTTTCTTGGATATAAATGATTTAATTTGATTAATTTTTGATGAATTCTTTTCGGGAAAGTTTGTATAATTAATTTGATCGTTTTTTAAATAGATTATAACAAGTGAACATTCGTCTTTTACGTTTTTTCATTAATTTTACCGTCATTGGAAACTTTTTTTTACAGGGGCCTAGAAGCGGCACATTTTAATACCCACAAATATTTATAGTAAAAATAAAATAAAAATTCAAAAAGCTTACATAATAATAGTAATGTAAACAGTTATCATTTAGCTGTACAATTATACCAAACATAAATATGATAACTATTCTAGATGCATTTCGTTAATAATAGTTGGCGCTTTAGGGGTTAATATTCATACACTGTACTATAAGAACTGTATTTTTCAAAGTTGCGACCCCTAGACATGAAAATAACACATGAACATGAATTGTTAAATATTGATCACTAGATGAGGGAGCATCTATTTATAATTGTCTGACAGAGACAACAGCAGTTTGCCCCACCCTAATATTTATGATTACGGCGAGTCGTACCATCAGAATGTTTGGTTTTTTTTGTGCCCACGAAAGTGTCCTAAACTGTCTTAATACGTTTAGCAGAGTAATTGTAGGGAAAAAAATTCCACATTTACAAAAGACCATTATAAAAAATCTACTAGCGAATACAAAGTATTCAACCTACACAAACCATCTATAAGTTACACACATATTTAGCTTATTTACCACCATGATCATTGACATTCTACTGTCTGCATAACTTATCCCACTTATCCCTAAACATTACATATAAAACTGTTTATATTCTGACCAATAGGTCCAGCTCCGTTCCCTTGTCTGGGACACCGACTGGGATGTGTACACCAAAGGGCCTCAGCTGCAGATCTACGCTTTCGGCATTAAAGACGCCTACATGCCCGAGGTGAGGACGATCGCCACGCCCCTCCCGAACCACACCTTCTACATCCCCAGGTTTCCAGGCGTTCTCTGAGCTGGCACCAGATCCTTGCATGACGGTAACTTGTTCGAACATTGTTTTCTGTTGTTTTTTTTCAATTTAAAAAAGCGAAGCTTGCAAGTGAAGCCGATAATTATTTTTTTTTTTTAAAAAGGAGTTTTTCTGAAGGAGGTCAAATAATTCAGAGCCATTTAGTAGACATTGAGGCACAATGGGAAGAGGGTATGCAGAGTTGTACGGGGGCCTTATGCAAAAAGTACCTTGAAGGCGGCCCTTTTTGAGGTGGGTGGGGGGGCTGGATGGCCGACTACCTCGCTTAATCATAGGAACGACCCTGCTATCCGGTAATAACAGCGACTAGTAAAAGTACTTTATAATAGGGAGCGACCGATAATGTCGGTATCGGGCCGATATTGGCACTATCGGTAATATCGGATCGGCCGATTGTGGTAGAAGTGACCGATGAATCGAACCGATATTGGCACTATGGGTTAACTATCGGACCGGCCGTTTTGGCTGCCGATACATTGTTTTTTTTCACAACAGAGTTGCAGAAAAAAAAATCAGTAAATAACAATTCTATAACCAGATCAGACAAGTTTTAAAAAAAAAGGAAAAAAAAACACACAGAAATTGTCACGTCTACAAAAATTCTATGACCTTGAAACAATAGGATTGGCACCCTGAAATGATACAATTAGGAAACATCTGTGTGTATTTTTTTGGGGATAAAAGTTAAAAAAATCAAGACACGCGTGGGCGAGTGTTACAAAATATGTGAACATGGGTTGACATACGTCATATACAACACGAGAAAAACATGTGTTTGGCATTGTTGTTGTTTAAGGGACGTCCATTAATTACGTCAACAAATTAGGGGCAGGGGCTTTGTACCTAATGGGTTTAAATTGTTGATATGAGGGAGTTTAGAAAGAATTTTAAAACATTGTTACTTTTTTTAATTTAATATAATTACTTTAATTAAATAGGAAAATTAAGCAGCGTTTGTGTTCGGTGGGGAGCACTCAAGCAACATTCAGTATTTTAATGAAACAAACTATATTCCTACTTAATTTTGCCAAATAATAAACATTTTGGAAAGCCAAATCTTTGGGGGTGGAAAACCAAATGTTGACGTAATTTTATAGGGGGGGTCTCTCGAAGTTTAACTTGTTGTTGACAGGGAGTGGGGGAGGTAAAAATCTTCAAAAATTTTGTTTTGATTATAAATAATGGACAGCCCCTAAAAAGAAAATAATGGTATCGTAAAAATGCTGGGGGAATATCAGATTGGGACTACTGCAAAAAGGCATAATGGCTGCTCCCTACTTTATAATAAATAAATACCTCAATGTCAGTAGCCTAATTAGATCACCACAGAATTTCACAGCCTCCTGACTGGGAGGTGAGACTATGGTGGGCCATCCCCCAAAAGTGCAAGCAAAACGAAAGCCAGAATTATATAACAATCGTGTTCAACGAGAGCGTTGTGGGGCCCCCACATTGAGAGCCTCTGGCGCCCGTCAGTCAATCCGCCTCTTACCCCTGATTATAATTTTGTTTATTTGCCAGATCCTGTCTAGCTACTAACCAATAATAATATTAATAAAGACTTAGCTTAAATGAAAAATAATTAGAGGACAGCCCATAGCGAGGTCAAAGTAAGCAGGGGGATAAATTAATGTTCAGCAGGGGGGTACCTTCAAATTTTAGTTATTTTTTCTTTGTTTTTTTCCTCTTTTTTTCTTCTTTTTAAGCGGGGGGGGCACTCCACACCCTAGCGGGAGGGCACGCCCCCCAATGCCCCCTTGGCTGCAGGGCTGTAAGTTTGAGAGCACCAATCTATCATGCGCACAGCAATTGCCAGTCTCTTTGATATGAGATAGGATACAATTCCTTAATGTAGGGGGCTTTCATAATTAGATAAAATGAGAGCCCTGCTAAACATTTAACGGAAGAAAAGGAACTGAACAGGATGCAAAGTCTCGTTTTGGATAGGGTCTCTGTCAGCCAAACAATAGAAAATAATTTTTGAATGTACTAAAGATCGACCTTAGTGTAGAGCATGCTTTTCATACTTGTATAATCTCTGACAGCACGGCAAGGACGCATTATAATGCACAACCTGCATACATACGGTTTTTAATGCCTAGCTCCTACAAACAAAATCCTATAATTTCATTTCATTGAATCATGCTGTTCCCTTTTCTCAGAATGATCAAACTCATGCACTCTCACTAATGCTGAACATAATGGAGTCTGTGTGTTTAAGGGGTATGATGAAGAATGTTTTTTTCATACCGATGAGTAAATTAACTCAGTTCATTATAAACTATTACTTTATTTTACAGACAGCCAATCGGAAAAGAAACTGGCAGGTTCTCGGTGATACGGCTACTGCTCACAGTGTCTGAATGTTCAGATAATGCCTGACTGCGCGCGGCACGAGGTCTGGACTATACGTCTGTGTCTGTAAAGATGGCTACCAAGGGGGATGGAGCCCATTGCACGGGTGAGTTTTTTTTTTTTATACTAAACCAGTTTTCCCCCAACCTTTTTGGTACCGTGCCCCACAGAAGTCTTTAAAAAATGTACCGGGTTACCACTAGTCCACATTTCGAAGAATTTTTTTTTTTCGATTTTCATTCAATTACTAAATCGTCCTTGCTTACCAGACAGCGTTTTCTTTAGAATCCGCCAATTGTCGACTGGCAATTCGAGCATCATAGTTTCATTCAATTTAGCTCATAATTTCATTCAATTTATGGCCTCCATAGTTTCATTCTGACTAGATCATAGTTTCACCAACTTAGATTATAGTTTCATCTAGTTTGATACCATAGTTTCATTCAATTTAGATCATAGTTTCATCTTCATCCTTTAGATCGAGGTTTCTGTCTAATTTAGATTATAGTTTCATCTAGTTTAGATCATAGTTTTAATCCAATTTAGTTCATAGTTTCATTCAGTTTAGATCATAGTTTCATTCAGTTTAGATTATAGTTTCGATCCAATCTAGCTCACAGTTTCATTCAGTTTAGATCATAGTTTCATTCAGAATTAGCTTATAGTTTCATTCAATGCACCTGATCATAGTTTTATTCAACTTAGATCGATAGTTTCATTCAGTTTAGATCATAGTTTCATCCAATTTAGGTCATAGTTTCATCCACTTTAGATCATAGTTTCATTCCATCTTAGATCCTTGTGTCATTCAATGAAGCTTCTGTTTCATTCAGTTTAGATCATAGTTTCATTCAGTTTAGATCAAAGTTTTATCCAAATTTAGCTGATAGTTTCATTCAATTTAGACCATAGTTTCTTTCAGTTTAAACCTGCGTCCCATCCAATCCTTCTTATGAGTAGTCGCAACAACGTATTTCAATTTCTCACCACCGAATATTCAAACAAAGCCAGTGACTATGGTATGGATAAAAGCATCAGGGAAGATTAAAGTACCGGTCAACACCACAGAAAGCAAAATAGAAATAGCCCGGGAAAAGAAATATCCGCCCGACTGCACCGTCCCTTCTTTTTAATTGGGTAGTGGTTGTACACTATTTTTCACAGCGCATCTGTACCTTAACTGATCTATGTACGCCTCCCCGGCACAGGGACAACCGATTCATGTACGCCTCCCTGGCACAGTGCCTAAACTGATCTATGTACGCCTCCTTGCATAGCCCCTTAACTGGATCTATGTACGCCCTCCGGGCACAGGGCCTAAACTGATCTATGTGGCCTCCCGCGTCAGGCCCCAACTGACTCTATGTGGCGCCTCCTGGCACAGTGCATCTCAGCGAAAGAAATTCTTAGCTAAAAAACGAATGGTCCACGTCACCGCTTTTGCAATTCCTGGACAGATGCTTTTTCTGACAGTTATGACCAACATCTCATCCTCTCTCAGCTGCTTCGGTATCGTTTTACCTGAGGGCAACTTACAGGCAGAGTCCTAAACCCTAACAAAGTTGGCGTGCCAGAGTAACAAACCTGCTGATGGCATTTATTTTAGAAATTTATGGGAACATTACTTCATTTTCTTTAGATTTTTATAAACAAAAATTATGGCTCTAAATTTGGATTTGCAATCGGCAAAAAAAAGTACTGACCCTTGGAAGAAGTGGCAACAATGCCGTCTAGGTTGTCTATTGAATGGCAATGATCCTTATAGATCTGAATCAAATCGATCCATTAGTGTCTTAATTTAGTGTTATTTTCCTTTTGGATTTTCAAACAAAACAGTCAATCCCAGGGGTACATACAAGAGCAACATTTCACCACTGCGTTGCTCAGCTCGTGTCCGCTGAACTCAAACATTAGCAGAGGTCGCCACAGATTCGATGCAGTGTGTGTGTGAGCCTCCGATGTATCAGGAAATTGGCCGACCTTAATACGGTAATGTCATGTTCTGTAGTTATGGTGCACTTGTTATCTTTTGCTATTGTTCTATTGGTTTTTAGTATTATTGGTAGGAAATGAATTAGTTTGGCATTATTTTAATCGGACATCAGCATGTTAGTTCGCACAAATATTCTATAATTCTGTATTAGAATGAGATGTTTTTCTAAGATCCTGTAAGCCATAAATGAAAAGGGGTTTTGTTGAGCCCCTTTTTTTTTTTTTGAATCCCCACCATATCTGAGTGCGCTCGCTATGAAGTCATTACGAAAAAACATATTTTAATAGATTCGCTGGGATTATTTCTACATATTGCAGATAGGGTCATAAAAATAACCGAGAAACCCTAATGACTGTTAGCACTTATCCAATTAATCATTTGGGTATGACATTCCTGTGTTTTTTTTAAATACATGTATTTGAGGAACCAAAGATGGCGATTGGGGGGGGGAGGGGGAACGATGCTGCATTGAGTCAGAAAAAGATATTTGTGAGCCCTAAACCGGGACTTTCTGGAAGATATTTGTGGAGTGTAAGATTAAAAATCGATTCGGAGCTATTTTCCAGTGTACTTTTTCGGAAATATTTGGAGCCTGTTTAAAAAATACTGATGACAGTGTTTTGTTAGACTCCTCCTTACATTGAGATCACGTACTCGTTTCTGCCACTTTTTGCATAAAGATACACTGCTTGACTAACCTTTTATTCTTTGGCAGTCAGACAGTGTATCCAGCTTCCTGATATTGACCACGGAATACAGTTCCACGTCAGCGGTCGAGTTGTGACGAAGACCAGCAAATCGGAGCAGTCTTGCACCAACATGCCGGACACTTCTTGCCATTACCACTGCGACGTAGAGGCTACAGGTTAAACGGGCACCTGTCCATTCACTTCCGTCCCGAACGGTACATGGAGGTTGCTGTCCTGAGTGTCAAACTGAGGCCTTTCTAATTAGTACTGTTTTCATGGTAATTAGGTCAATCTAATTCATGACAGGGTGGATAACTAGGCCATCGGGACCATGATAGTAGTGTGGTAACTAGGTCATGTAATCTATATAAGTGGCCTTGTAATCAAGAGTTAAATGCAGTTCATAATGCTGGTGTGGTAACTAGGTCAGTGCAGGCCGCCGAGAGGGGGGTGTAGGGGTCTGAGCCACATGGGGCCTGTGCGGTCTGTAAGGGGCATAAAGGGGGCCCGGCAGCCCGACCATGTCAATTTTTTCACGACTCATTGTTTATTAAGGGGCCTGCAATGATGTCCTTGCCCTGGGGCCTGCGTTGGCTCTCGATGCCACTGTTATAGTGAATCTCACAAGTGTGCAATGACTGAATGTAGTAAGAAATGTTATGGCTAATTTTAGGGAGAGAAAATTGTCAGTAATGAGGGATCGTATGGCAATCGTAGCGAAATCGTGATACTCAAAAAACTATTCTCTTGTTTGCATGGAAATGAGAATATGTCTTAGTAATCTGGAGAACACGAATTCTTTTGTAAAATATGAGATAGTGAAGT
The DNA here is from genome assembly GCA_021962125.1 of Bulinus truncatus. NCBI lineage: Eukaryota > Metazoa > Mollusca > Gastropoda > Planorbidae > Bulinus > Bulinus truncatus. The sequence continues at coordinate 2,408,883 of JAGDYQ010000046.1, read as the reverse complement.
TTCTATCTAATTTTCAAAACTATTCATTAAGTTTAATGGTTCTAAGAATCTGGACAAGATATTCTATTTTAGTCCGAAGTTTACAAAAACAATATTTAATTGAATCGGAATCATACATCATTTATCTAAACCTAAAACTGAACATATCTTTGTCTTTTATTTTAAATCTTCACCTTTAACAGATCCTTCTTTATTGTTAATATTTTCCTCTCCCTAAGTTGTGGACTGTGTCTCGACTTCCATCATCAGCAGGTTCTGTATGGAGACGTGACGTACTTGAACGGGACGACAACCTACGGCTCAAAGTTGAGAGTCGTCTGTCAAGAAGGATAATCAGCCTTCGGCGATATAGTTCGCACGTGCACATCACGGCACGTGGTCCGGCACGCGCGCGCTTGGTGCGTAGCTAAGTAAAGCAGAAGTGTCTACTGAGCTCAAGTTAGACTTATTGTTTTTTTTCAGCTTTTAATTGATCCTCAATCAAGACTTAATGTCAGTGTTTACTAAGCATTTGACCAATAGCACCCTTTTTGTTTTCTGCAATATTGAGTAACCCTAGTAAAAAAAACAACAACTATAGTTCTTGCACGGTCAAGGTTTGCCCTTTATTTCACGAGTTTTCGCTTAGTTGCTGCTGTGCATGTTTACCAGATGTTCCCTGTAGTGGTACCCCAGTCAAATTCTTCTGGATTCTACACGGTTTGGAATATGGGAAATGAAAAAAAAAACAAGTGTAGCCTATAGTTCAACGTAGTCAACCACCAGAACAATTTGCTGGCCCATTGAAAAGTTGACGTCATTAGTTTTACACATGTGTTTTTATTATCAATAAAGCACTTTAATTGGTTACTAATTTTTTTTTCAAATATAAATACAATCCACAGTGAAAGATGTGTACAAAAAGTAGACGACAGCATACAGATACAATCAGCCGCATCATCGAAACGAATCATTTCAAATTGCTTTTATTTACATACGATTCATTACGCATTGTATGCCCCCCTACATAAAATCAGAGAAAAATGGAAGAAATATCGAAATGTACACATTTTTTTTTTACAAAAGGCCGACGGGTGCTACAACGTTTTATATTACATTTTACTGCACAGAAACATTTCACCCATGTGAAATTAGAATGTAATCCAAAAATCATCTAAATTAACAAATCATATTAATATATGTCCTGATGCACTGTTCCCAAAAGCTGGCAAAAGCTGACACTATTATTATTTTTTCTATTTTTTTGTGCTACATACAAATTACATTTTCTTTAAAGATACTTTTTTTAATTATCAAATATAGTTAAATATATTGCTACGAACAAACAGATCAAGAGACCTACATTCATTTACATATAGTCCTGAGTAAATATAGATCTCATGTTTAAATTATTAAATAGTACTGGGGATTAAATCCAGGTCATCTGCTAAGTGTCTAAGTTGTTACTTTAGGTCAGTACAGTTGTTTTTTTTTCTCCCGCGAACAGAAAACAGTGTCCAGCACTGCCACTCGACCCTGGCCTTGTCATCAGCGCCCGTCGTTCGCGGGTCAGTCGGCTCTCCCCACCAGGGTCCGAGTGCTCTTGTTTGAATGCGAGAGTGGCTACATCCTCAACGGGCCTGCCAGCGTCACGGCATGGAGCAAGGCGTCGGAACGGACATCTTCTAGACTTTTTGCACAGGTATTACCACACCTTTATTTAAAAAAGCCACAAACCTCTGCATCGGTTCAGGGGCGTAGAGGGGTGGGCAAGGTGGGGTGACGCGTCCCAGGCGCTACTCATAAAGGGCGCCATATATATATGTTTAATATAATTCTCCTTATACGGTTTTCGAATGTGGGGGCGCCAAAAGCAGCATTAAATAGGTATTGTGTCCTGACCTTGAGTTTAAGCTCGCTACGGCACTGCATCAATTTCTTTTATGAAACTGAGGTCAGACTATGCTGCATTCCCTCTCTAACAGATAAACAACGCCCGTGATTGTGTGTCCTGATGACCTAACCACCCCCATCACGGAGGCGAATTACGCCCTCTTTTAAATCTAAGTGAAGCTCCGGTTGTGGTCTTTGATAACTCTAACGAATACGTTGGGGAGACTGTTGGCTTGGCGATACTCTCGTCCAAGCTTGACGTTTGGTCTCACTTAGTTCAAGTACATAGCCAGAGACAAAGGGGCCGGCAACGAGAGCCCATAAGTTTTCAGTCAATAACTGTCGTAGGTGAGTTTGTCTTTAATCTTTCAAATAGCTACCGCATTCAATAAGTTATTGTAGGTGAGTTGTCAAATTTTAATAATCAAGATGGCTACTAGTAATTTCTTCATATGGCTATTTAGCTCCGCAACAAGCCCTCCCCCCATTAAAAAAAAAATGCTGGGAGCGGTGAAATTAACTGGAAGATCCTTTCCTACAGGGGAATAGTTTCATTCATTAGCATACATTATATATACTTCACATATGGGACTTGTAAAAGAACATATTTTGTGAGTAATGCACTAAATCAGTCTGAAATTGAACATGATACATTTTTAAAATAGGGAGGTTAGGATCAAGGGATGCATTTTTCTATTGAAAAATTTCCTAATGGCCCCACACCAAAAATACTGTATATGTGGAAAAAAGAAAATTAATTTGCATCACAGTAATAACCCCAGTTGTTATTTATTTTCAGCCCAGATAAATGCTAACTTAAACTCAACTTTTTTCATTTATTAAACTTGCTTGTATCTAAAAATAGTTACATTTTATTTAGTAACCTTTTAGTTACCTTTTTACCCATAATGGCTCATATTTAAGCTTACATCATCCATATCATTTTGTACTCAGCCCAGTCCAGATAGTTATCAGTATAAATGACAAATGGTTTTTCTTAGAAAATAAAAGGCACTTTTCTTATATGACATACAAAGAAGGTAGAAAATATTTTGAATGCTAACTTACTCAAACTTATTAATTAAATTATCACTGTTTAAAAATATCCCTCAAAGTCAGTTTATTTTCACTACACATGGTTTTGTAACCTTCTCATATACAGGGCTACTATATTATTTTTTTCAACCATTTTGAATAATTGGAGTTATTTATTATTGACAATTTATTCCATGAAAGAACTTGACTGAAGTGTATAGCTCATTTTAGCTTAAAATCCAATAGTCATAAGTTAATTCAGCAGTCATTTGGGCTAGTTGGCTACATATTATGTTGGTCTCTACAGATACGGAAAAGTTTTCCATTACTAACAACTTGTTGAGACATGAAGTTTGATCTATATCTAAATTATAATGTCAATAAGGCCTGAAAACTTCCCTTCCAAAGGACTTATTTTTGGCAGGTTTTTCAGCTTTAAGTTTTTTTATATATCTTTTAAAACTCCTTATAACCATTTCAGACTTAAAAGAATTGACCATGTTATATAATTGTTTGGACGCTAAACTTTATACTTTGGTGACATTATATATTTTAATACTATATGTTGGATAATTTTTGTGGCTTTATTAATCATTTAGATATTATTAGAAGATTCAGCAAAATAGACTGGGGTGGAATAATTATGGATATTTCTTAATTAGTGAAAACTTAAAATGTCCAACTTTCCTGTGTGTGTAAGAATGAGATGAAATCTCTTAGATCCTATAAAACCATTAATGGGACAGTTTTTAAGGTGTTCTTTCTTTCATCACCACCATAGCAGATAGTGCAATGGCCATGGAGGTGCAACAGGCGAGATATAGCTGAACTTTCACCATGATCTGAATTTTCCATTGATCTCTCCCTATAGAACAAACCAGGGACCCTCAGGCTGATATTTGACGCCACCGCACAACCAACCATCCCTTGAACTTTTCCTGTAGACCAGCACATTTTTCTTAGAGAGCAACAGTTGCCAAACTATGTTTAACTAGGCAGAGGCAGCTCCTTTGGACATCACTTACTTTTCCATCGCCAGCAAGGATAGCATTATCTACCTGCTTTTATACTTTGTGGCATGATCCCGTTTTGTCACTGAGAATGTCTCTTAATTTAATTGGCTTAGTATTTGTAGTAAATTGTGGATTGTTCCATAAACATGCAGTTCTTGAACACTTATTTATTATTTTAACTCAGTGACTCTAAAAGAAATCGATGAAAGCAATCATTTAAAATTCTATGAAACATTGTTTCACTGATATGATAATTATTCAATAGTTTACATTGTTTAATATATCTTCACAATTCTTGATTATTTATTCTTAGGCACTGCTTTATAGTTCTTGGGTTTGTCAAAATTGTTTTCATCAAATAGTAAACTTTCCTGGTGTCACAATTTTAGCCGATCTGTATGGTCGTTAGTCTGGGCTTGATCACATACTGAGTTTTTCTTCCATGTGAATTTCATGTACCTAGCAACGTGGTTCCAAAGGATGTACACAACACCACAAGAATAGTACAATTAATTATGTACACAACAATAAATGGAAATTATAATTTACATAGAATAACATTGTGCCTCAAAAAGGGCAAGTAGCTTTGATGGCTACCTTCAATAATAACATCCATAAAACCATGCACAGGCATGCACCATTAGCAGGCTTTCTTTCCCAAATATCCAGATACCTAAACAAGGGCCCTCAGTTGAGGACCAACACTAGTTGAGAAAAGGGCACTGGTCAATACTTTAGGCACAACTACTTAGAGCAGTATGAGTTAAATGCAGTAATTAGTTCACTCACCAAACCTTATAAGACCTGAACATCCTTGTCACCGTCACACTTAATCAAGGGTTGATCTGATTTTTACAAGTGATCCTCTCTAGCTCCAATTCAGACTGAAGTAAAAGCGACACACATGGCATCATTCCCACTGCTCAGTGTGCTATTTTCCTGTTCTATAACCAATGGTCAATGACCATCATTAGGCCACATCTCTCACATGGGTCATTGATCAGCAAGCAACTGTGACACCTAATGCATGTATTTTCTATCTTTTGAGAATGTCTTTTTCATTAATAAAGCTCTTAATCATCTAGGTTTCATTTTTTTTGACACTTCAACCATAAAAAGTGTAGTTTTCTCATATTTTTCTTCTTATTAGGAAAAAAATTCATATTATTTTTTATTAAATTCGCCTGACTTTTTTATATAACCAATTTAATTAGAAAAATAGGTTTATAACCTAGTAATAGTTAGGTAGACAAATTTAAATATGCTTAAACTAAAAGAACTTCAGACTTAGAAATTAAAATGTGTAATATCCTGTTTTCTCTTTTTGACAGATAATTGTATTATACTTAGACTTTGGAAATGAAGAAGAAGTTAGATTGAATGACTTACGTAAAAATGGAAAAAATTTACAAAAAACTTGCATTTGGTTATACATTGCTCATTATTTGATATTACACCATATGATGAGCAGTCAAATTCAGTCTTTGGAGGCAATTCAAGATTTTCACTGTAGTAATATCTGCAAAATCAAGTAAGAATTTATTCAGCCCTACTATTGATTAATGGTTTTAAAGAGAAAGAATCAATAGTTTTAAAATTTAGTCTTAAAAATCTGATTTTTATCATAAAAAATACATGTTGGGTTTGAAACTTCCTATGATTATTTGCCATATTGAGAAATGTGTCAGAATCATATTTCTAATAAAAGATTTCATCATTTTAATACTTGTTAGGTCTTTAAGATAAAATATCGTTTTCAGAGTAAACAGTAATACCAAAATATTTCAAAATGCTAAATAGAAATTGTATTCATGAATAAAATGAGTTACTTTCAAAAAATGCCTGAGCACCCCATTTTGTCTGTCTGTCTGTCCGTCCGTCATCACCCTTAGATCTCAACAACCATAAGTCCATTTCACATCTGACCTCTGGAGGGCCTGTAAAGGGCGTATAGAAAATGTTTTTAGCTATATACGCTATATAATAATAAAGTTGGTTCTCCATCTAACCATAAGTCCTAGACCCATGATACATATCATTTTGTAGGTCTTGGCCTGCCAAGTGTACATCAAAATTCCATTTCACATCTACCTCTGAGGGCCGAAAAAGGGGGCGTTTGTACCGTTTTACTATATAAGCTATATTAATAAAGGAGCGCCTATATCTCAGCAACCATAAGTCCTAGACCCATGATGTATATATCATTTTGTAGGCTCTTGCCTGCCAAGTAAGGTCAAAAGTCCATTTCGCGATCTGACTCCAGGTCAGTGGGCTAAGTACCGTTAAATTTAAATATAAATAATAAAGCTAATCAAAGGCGTAATCACATGAATACTATATTTCAACAGATATTTCCCTCTCATTTATATTTCAAAACCTATACGCGTGAGCAAAATCTATGGCTGTAACTAGAAAAAAATATGGATTGCTTGCTTTAGCCAGAGCCACTGCAATCACGTAAATGCTCAAATTTAATGTCCTTTGTCCCAAAACGGAAAGACTTTTAACTGTTTGTTTTTCTCATATTTTGTTTTTAAAGAGAAAATATTTGATATTTTGGAGCTGATTGAAATGTGTAATTTGTAAATGTAAAATTGAATTAACCAAAGATAAATGGTAAATTGTTTTATGAATCTAAGTGATTCAAGTAGCACTTCTTAAAAGGATGAGATGAAATTTTTAGATCCTATAAACACTAATGGGACCCTTCTTTCATCCCTGTGGGGACTTTAACCAGGGGATCTTTAGGTCAAAATTGAAAGTGCTTTACCACATGACCATCTGTCCCAAGTGATTTCAGTAGTGCTGCTTCAGGATTTTGATTGAATCAATTTTAGTTTTAGGTTTTTGTTATACTTATGTTGTAAAATAAAAATTAACAGGCACAGCTTGGTGTTACTTATTAGAAATCAGTAGTGTTAGACAACATATATGCTCTAAATGAGTTTAGTTGGGAGTTGTACAGTGAATGCAGACTATTTTCAGGATTTTTTCTTTAGAAGTGATGTATCCTGTTTAGATATTTTAATATTGGAAAAAATCAGATAATATAATAAAAATCTATTTACTTCCATATATAAAGTCAGACGGATAGTCATATGGCAGAGTTTTTCGAATGTCAGAGAGTCCCTGAGTTCGAACCTCTGTGGGATTTTTTCTGTGGTCTAAGATAAGTCCCCAAGTTCATACCCAGTGATTAATGAAGTACCGACTCTGTTGGGTGAGTAAAGGGAAGCTGGCGCTTGTACTAACCATACAATCCCTATGTTTGTAGTTACTAAACATGAGAATTCTACACTTACCTGCCTCGGGAGAGCCCTTGAGTTTAAGGCAACTTTACTTCTATACATAATCGCCTAACCCAGGTGTATACCATGTGAGAGTCCCTCGTATAAAGATGGTCAAAGGAAACAACTCAGTTATAAAGGAGTCAATTAATCACTGTATTAGTTAACTCGCTTGGTTATTTTTTTTGTTGAAGATTTCCTTTATATCGCAGGTAGCAGCCAGCTTCAGCAGGTTTTTAATCAGTTTTGCGATAAAAGTCAGTAGTTATGGACGTCAGATTTGTCTTTTATCAATGTTTTAGTATTCAACTTCTTGTGATTACTGAAGCAAATATATATTGAAGATAATTGACCAAATTTCTGAATAGTTGAATAGGTACAAGATTTTTGGAAGAGAACTGCCTATATTTAAAATCTTTATCAGAAGACCAGGATCAATAATTGGGCCGGCTGCTTTGCACAAGCATTTTTAGATCTGTTTTCACTTTATGGTCCCAATGGGAATACATTTTATAATTACAGTTTCCCATTGCTCTAATTGCATGATACCAGCTTACAATAGCCAAGTGAAGTGGCCATCACTAAACTCTGTAATCATTCTTTAAAAATGTGTTCATCAAGATGAAGCGAGTCTTTTCTTGCAGCGAATGTTTCAACCTAATTGAAAGTCAAGTGGGTTATAGATGACCAAGTAATGGCAGGACTTGGTTTATGAGAAATTTGGATAATTTCTTGTTAACTTTTATACTACTAAAAAAAAAAGATAATGGTTATCACTTGGGGGTTGCAACTAACAGGAGTGGGTAACATTTTTTAGTCGCGGGTCCAAGTTGGGCCCGTAAAATTTGAACAGCCGGCCAGACTACAAGAAGATGTATGGAGTATATACAAAAACTGATATAAATTAGTTGTAAACATCATAACATAAAAAAGCTAGAGTCATTGTGCTTTACTGTGAAATTATGGACATTGCAGACCATATTTTGACCACTGGCCTATAGTTTTCCATGGCTAAACTAGAACATTGTCAGAGGCCCTGCCATAAGTTATCTGCTATTTAATGACTTAGCAATAGATCATAGAGTCCCATATGTTCTTGAGAATTTTCTTTCATTTATCAGTTAAAAGCACTGGCATGGCTAAAGAGGGCATACAGGGCCAAGGTGCTTGCCCATGGTGTTGGGGAGATCAGTCTTTTGGGGCTCCATACTGGAAATTGGTATTAATGAAGGTCCTTAACATTTTTGCCCCCAGGATGCCAACGCCATTGATTAATTGATCACACAATTTGAGATGTTCATTATTTTGATTGATAAATGAAAAGATATTTTTAGCTTGCTTTTCAAATTTCCAACATTTTAATACTTTATACTTGTCAATAGCTTTGATAAAAGATATATATATATATAGGTATAGATTTTTTGTAACCTTCACATTGTTGATTTTCATGTCTTAAAACAGTGAGTCCCCCAACCTTTTCTCTCTGCGATCCGGTCGGCATTTGATAATTTCGGGGAGCGTTGATTTTTTTTAGATTGTTTTTATTTACAATCCCAATGCCACTCACAGCCACGCAACTCCCCCGGTTCACCTCTCAGTCCTGTGAAATTCGCACTCATTCCGTAGAGAAATACACCACAGTAAATAAAGAATAATTTAATTGTTTCTTTATACACCCAGTATCAGTAGATTCACGAACCAGTTTATAAAACTCAATAAATTTCTAACAGAAAAATGTCCATGTTTCCCCTTAGTGTTAATGGAATATGTGCACCAAGAATTAACCCAAATTTTTCTTTTTTTAAATATTCTAAAATTGCAATATAACTTTTATTTTTCATTTAGATAAAATCAATTTTATAAACTGACTGTGTTTGTACTAAGCCTCTCAGTTATTTTTCTTTTTCTTTTAAGGGGACCTGGATCTAGAAGAAAATTTGAAAGTGATTGACATTTTAATACTCATAGTAATAACATATTAGAGTTTTAAAAATGTTATGCAAAAAGATTAATATTAAAATTGTTTTTATATGGCATGAAATTTATGACCATTTTTGGGGGCAGAGGTTTCTGAAATATTTGTAGACTGATTCCATATAAATATAATATTTATCATCAGAAAGCTTATTTTACTTAATTATACTTTTTAATATAATATATAAATTTTTGTTGAATTTTTCTAAATTTAGTATAGTGAAAATTAGCAAAAATGCTATTCAACATTAAAAAAATTTTTAAAGAAAACGAAAAAAAACACAAGGATTTTTAGTAGTCTGTCATTTCATAAATATCTCTTCTGATGGTAAATTAGAAGTTTTATCAAAATCTGAAAAGCTGTTTTTGAGAATCAAATTACTTTTTTAAAATTTTTTCATTCATTAAAAAATTCTTACTGCAATACAGTTATATTACATCTTTTATAATTTTTTAGACATAGTGCATATTTGGTCTTTCTTGTTGTAGTTTATTGGTCTTTACTGCACCCTTAAAAACTATTAATTGATATTTTTTTAGAAAATAAGTCTTCAAGTTTTTTCTTTTTTTTTTTTTTTTTTTTTTAAATTACAAGGTTTTCCTTCTTCTACATTGACTAAACAAGAGGAACTTCACTGGGTTGATTTGTATTTATACTACTAAAAATGTGTACTGAGATGGTTTTGTATCTGGGAGATGTATTAGTCTTTCTAGAGTTAAAGATTCAGGACTTTTAGTAATGAAGCTGTGAAGTTTCCAGAGCCATCCTATCATAAAGTTGATTTATTCAGGCAGTTTACCTTTTTAATGACAGATCTATTTATTTTCAATTTAAAAAATTGAATAAGCTTCTTGAGTAGGAAGGCCAAACTGTCAAAACCTATTTTAATAAAATTACTCATTGTGTATTTTGAGCTTATAATTATTTAAATAATAAGTTGACCTATAGAAGACAATATGGTAGCAACTAGGGGTTGTCGGTTTTTAAAAACCGCAGCGAAAAACCGTTTTTTGGACGAAAGTCAAAGCATTCGACAACCGGTTTTTTGGGCTTTTTAAAATAGGTTTTAGCTAGGAACTTAACAATTAGCCAAAATGTTGATACATTCCACGAAATTAGAGAGAAATCTGGTAAACTGTGACTTTCCAAAGAATTCCTCCTAATAGTCCAACATGGTACTTTGTCATTGATAGAAAGTAATTGTTGAGTAGGCGAGTGGTTCAGGGGTAATTTGAGGATTGCATGGAGGTAGAGGGGACGGTATATACACATAGAGAAATTTATATTGCATCCGTTTTTCACCTTTGGAAAGAGGGCTAATTCAAATAAGCAGCATTATTTCAGAACAACCGATGTTTTTTTTTAGCTTATCGACTTAGTGTTGACTTGCGGGAAGCATATGAATTGAAACGGGGGGTAAATAATCGGTACCTCCCTAGCTCATCAGTAAACACAGACAGAACGGGGCTATTTTTTTCAAGTTGACTAAATTTATAATCGGTTATCCAACACCTCCACCACCGCCAACCCCTCCTAGCCTAAACAAGGCATTCACATGGCAGGACCGTCACACAGCCAGTGTAATGACTGGTGTAACTAATACACCTCAGGGATGAGAGGGGGTAGGTGGGGAGACAATTGTATGAAGGGAGGGGTGAGGAGAATTTTAGTACAAAAGTGGAGGAACGTTTTGAACCTGGCACTGTGTGGTTCCACTGATGTGCAGAGGTGTTTGTGTATTGTGTCAAATGTTAGGAAACGGACAGAGGATGAGAGAGAGAGGGAGAGGGGTTCAGGGGGAAGACAGAAAGTGAATACCATGACTAGAAAGGAGAGCCGTAATATCTATAGACTATGTATATAAATAAGCTCTATACTGAGGTCTACATCTACAGCGGCTGATTTCAGAACTGGTCTGTGTGCGGCAAAACCAAACATCATGTCTTTGACAATATATGAATGAAACACGAGAAAGAATTAAGTCTATATTGGTGACCGTTTAGTTATAAAGCAGTTTGAATGAATATATGGGTACCCAGTACAGTAGTAGTAATTTTATTGTCATATTAATAATAATTTTTTCTTTTATTTATTATTTTACGAAAATTGGTTAACTTAATTACACTATCATTTATCCTTTTTCATACACGTTTAATTAAGTACTACATACATTGAGAAATTGACCTTCGATAGTCAGGTTTTTGTAGCAACACATCTGTATTTTGCACTGTTGCAATATAATACATCTTTATGTTGCACTGAAGTTATAAATACATCAGTATGTTGTACATTCACTGCAGTCTGCCATGAAATCAATTTTAACAGTTCTTTATATACAGTATTATTTTAACAGGTTGTTGGGGGATTTAAAAAAAATTCTTGTAGACTTAGTTTCTATAAAATTTTTGTTCATAATCTTTTAATTTTTCACTGCCCATTATATAAAATATTTTTGAAACTAACCAATTTATTTTTATTTATAGCCCAAAGCCATCACATGTGGTGAATTAATTGAGGAATGTAACAAGGCCTCTCACCTGGGAGTGGTAGCCCTAGAAACTCTAATCAAGATTATTATGATGATCATTTAATACATGCAGGATGTGTAGCACAATGATTTAAATAATACATATTCACTTTATTATCCCAAAGTGGGTAGTGTATGCTGTGTCAAAGCAGAAAATTCAAATGGTTAAGAGGCAAAATACTTCTTTTCCAAAAACAAACAGGTATTTCCCCAATATAGTGAAATGTCACTATAATGAATTGTCAGGTACTCAGAATTTATTCATTGCACTGAAATTTTATAATATTGATCAGGTGTAGGGACAACTACTAGTATTGTTCTATCTTGCTACATGTATAATTAATCATATGATTCATTCAGCTTCAATGACTTATTAAATCTGCCAAAATCAATCTGCGCTTTTTGTTACTTGCAAATAGCTTGATGTTTCTCTTAATTTTGCTTTCTTGATAAATCTTTTGCATGCTGTCATTAAGAGGGGATAGAAGGTAACTTATATTCAGTTGAAATTATTTTAATCATGTACATGCATGCACATAGAATGACTTTTAAAGTCATTCCATTTTGATAAATAAACTAAATATGAAAATTTGTTAGTTAATTTTAATTATACATGTCATCATTTAAAAAAAAAAAAAGCTCTACATTTTCTTGCAATTTGCTAACTTAATAATTTCATATCCATAAAACCAGACTGTATGGTGGCCTCTCATGTTAATCCCACCATATCTCCTAACTCTTCTGCCAGTTATCTATTTCATGTATAATTGAATAAATAAGTCCTTTAACTCAAATTTTCAATAAAGAATTTAAATAAGTAGAATGTTATTTAAATTGGAAGGGGGGTAAATATCAGCATAAGTTTTTCTCTGCGTATAAGCGTAGGAAAAGGGCATACTATTAAATAATCAATACTATTTCATTACACTTACATTCATAATACTAACATTTCACCAAAATTGTATAATATACATTTGTTATGGACTAGTTGCTAAAATTGTGAAGCTCAATGAATTTCGGTTATGTAGTAATGGAATGTTTTATGTCTAATTCTGCTAGGCAACTGTTAGAGGGTGTAGATACTGGAGCTGTTGAGCTTGTTGCATATAATCATTTAAAAAAATTACATTGTGATTTCTTGAAACAGCCTGTTCAGGTAATTCTTGGTCTTTTCATAGCATAGAAACATTATTTTTTATGGGAACTTATTGTGTATGAAGTTGTTTTTGTCTTTCTTGTTAGTTTCTTTCATATTTTTCTCTGGTTTTTAGGCTATCCATTGCCAGCTTTTTGGCATATCTTCATTGATGTTTCATCAAAAATGAGGCAGAAACTTGGTTTAAGAATGTTGTCTTGGGGTCAGAAGGCTGCAATCAAGGTTTGTGAGGTGAGACATAAATAAAGATTTAAGCCAAGTAAAATAAGTTTCTCTATTCATTCTAAACAAATTATTTTTAGTTTTTGTATTTGTAGATTTCCTGACAATGATATGAATTTGTTTTTTTTCTGATAAGAATATATCACTGATTTTTAACATTCTCTCCTAGGTGAGATAGATCATCATTAAAATTTAAGAGGAATATTTTTGTCCATTTCAGATGGTACATGGATTTCTGTATGTTCACATCATTTAAAATAATTTAATTACTATTGTTTTTTTTTAGTTATAAAATTATCTTGTGCATGATTAAACAATTTAATTGAATAATCCTTTTTTTAGATGGGAACAGTTTGCCGAAGTAATTATGTGGATGGATAAAGAAACCACTGCACTAAATTCTAAAAGTATCAACAATAAAAATGGTTGAAAATGAACTTAGCTGTAAATAATGGATTATCAATAGAAGATTCATTTAAAGAATCAAATAGCAGGTACATGTGACAAGGAAAAAACCAGGATGAGGAAGACATTTTCAAGAGAATTTCTCAGAAAATGACAAGCTAGAAATCAAACTGATAAATGTGTAATTGACATTTCAGAAGAAAATGATTATAAAAACAAACAGTTGAAAGAGCAGTGTTGGTTTATTAGATGATTTTGACTGTGTTAAGAACAATGCCAGGAAACAAAAAAAACAGCTAAGAAATAAGGTGCATAATTCAGATATTTTTTATTGGATTGTCAAAGTGATAAATTTCCAGTAAAAGGAAAAACAGTCAAAAAATCAGTCCTGCGTTAGTGACTTCAGATTCACTTGCATCCTGCATCAGAGTTATCATCTCTAGCTATGAAAGTCCGTCTAACTTTTACATTAGGGTAAGTTTTCTATTACTATTTTTACTTTTTTTTTTTCTGACAAACAACTATATAAAATGACATAAAAGTATTTATACAAAGCAGCAATTATTATGTAGGTATTTTTGTTTGTGCACCTTAGAATCGGTCACAGATTATATATTATACAGATAATGATTACATAAATACGCTGAAGATGTTGGTAAAATATTCTTGCTATTTGTTGTTATTTTAGACGCTCTTTTATTCATAAAATCACACAGACCTTTTTAAACCTTGTTGTATTTTTCAAGACATAATATCAATGGAAAAGATTTCACTTGTTATGAAATATTGATGTTGTAATATATTTAATTCATAAGTTCATGTATTGAGGTATCGCTTTTTTAGAGCTTATCAGCTTATACAATAATAATTATCCAGCAGTCAAAGACCACTATCCATCATGAGCCCATGCTGGAACTAAATGTCAAGAGAAAGTTAGTTTAAATGTTTTTATTTGCCTTTCAAAGTATTTAATTACTGTCATGTCTTACAATTTATAATTTAACTTTAGTAATATTGCTTTTATTTTATTTTTTTAGCTTTTGCAATGAGTATATCAGCGATATACTAATACTAGTAATAGTCAAAGTAAAAAAATAATAAAAAAATATAAATTTCAAGGATTTGATCACACCTATGCAATTAAAAAAATGTTAATACATAGAAGAGAAATAAAAAAGAATTTAACTGTTTATTATTACACCATATATGTTCATCAGCTTTATCATAGCATAAACAAATACATTAATAATCAATTAATAAAACAACACTGATAATTTGATAATAACAACAACTTTAATAGACTATGACATTGACTATGTCTAAGTAGATAATAATATCATAATAAACCAGGGTTGTTAACAATACTCTTAAATTGTATCATCAATACCAATACCAATACTTCATGAAAATAGTATCGCCAATACCAATACAAATACTCAAGCAAAAATGTATTGCCAAAATCGATACCAATACAATACCAATACTTTTGAGAACAACAAAATATTTTTATTTAAAATATAATGAGTGCAAGTTTTCAAAAAAGTAAAAACAATAAAATACATTGTCAAAGCACAATTTAACGCTAATAACATCATCAGGTGCACGTAAGAAGTCATCATTTCAAAATAATCATTGCTTGTATATAGAACAGTGGTCAGCAAACTTTATCAGCCAAAGAGCCAAATATGAACATTACAACAATTGTAAAAAAAAAATTGGGAGCCAAATCTGCTTGTTTAGTAAACTTTATTACACTAAATAAGTAGTACACTAAATAAGTTGTATACTAACAAACTAAAGGCCAGAGCCGACTTTGCCAACCACTGGCCAGAACATAATGGCAAAAAACATGCCAACTGAATGAAAACGGGCGCTCAATTGCAGCACTAGCCGTAAGTCAACATCAACATCCGTAAGTCCACTGTTCAGTTGCAGGTGTAGTTTCTCAATGCTTGGGTAGTGTGCTAATGACAGCATTTCTGGTGGGTTATCTTCAAGTTATCTGTTTACGTCATCAGAGCTGTTTTATTAAGCAATTGGCCCTGGTTCTGCCGCTGTGCAGTAAAACAAGCAAAAACATCTGTAGATTCAGATATCTGTACTGTTGACTGTATTGAAGCTGCACTAACCTGTGTCGAGTAAGTTGAGTTGGAACTCCACTCAGTGCACTGCAGGCACGCTTTAAGGTTTGTACAACTTCAGCATTATGATCCAAGTTGTCTTGGTAGGGAGGTGGGTGGCTTAGGGTAGGGTTGGTGGCTAAGGATTAGACAGGCAAAGATTGAATTTGAGAGTAGTTTTTCTGCAAATAGCTAATAGTGGCAATAGAAGAGTATTGGTATCGAGTATCGAAAATGTTTCGTTTAAAATGTATCAGCGATACACAAATCAAATACTTGATAAAAAGGATCGGCAATACAGCAACCAATACTAAAAGTAATCGCCGATGGCTGGGGTATTGCCAATACTGATACTGACACACATAACAACCCTGTAATAAACACATGAAATTAGCAGCATAATGAATATTTCTATGCTCTAAACATCAATAGAATTTTTCTTTATGAAAAGAAATAAAATTGGCCGACATTGCATTATTAGTAGTGTTCCTCGTTCTAAAACCATCATGGCAGAAGAAGTGTAGAATTCATCTCTCACTATAAACTTTACATGTGTAGGGATTGTGTGGTTAGCACAATACTTCCAGCAGCCTTTATCGCAACTTAAGTCAGTTTCCCATTTAAAGCTGAGTAGACTTGGGAGTACTTTATAAGTACCTGGAAAAATTCCCTTGGTTATTACAGTCAAACCAGAGACTCTATGGTTTACTTACGTATCAATGCAAAGATATCTTATTTACTAATTTAAAAAATATTTTACTCAACATGTTATGTTTTCTCACAGATTATTTCTTGCTAGTTTAGCTTTCAACTTCATACTTACTGCTATCGGTCAGTTATGTTTTTCAATGTCTGTTATTCCACAGGACTTACTTTCCTAAATTCATAAGAAACCGGTCCATACCTAAAAGGCTTTCATACTCACTGTCTCATTTATTAAATTATGAAATAAATTTAAAAAATATTTTGTTTAAAAACTTGATCCACAGAGCTATTGTGGAGCTCCTCCACCCAAACTGAAATGTGCCCATTTATTAAATAGCGCTCTTTTGGTGCTCTAGTGTAATGCACTGTACTGCTGCACAACCTGAAGCAGCCATAC
Organism: Bulinus truncatus; assembly: GCA_021962125.1. Classification (NCBI taxonomy): domain Eukaryota; kingdom Metazoa; phylum Mollusca; class Gastropoda; family Planorbidae; genus Bulinus; species Bulinus truncatus. The sequence continues at coordinate 2,392,169 of JAGDYQ010000046.1, read as the reverse complement.
TAATTAAATAGCAGTACCTATAGTTATCTTGGCAGAATGTCTTCCATTTATCAAGTCCCTAATCCAAACTATGAGCTTGCAGTTTTCCTAACAATATTGTAATGGCAATATCTACTAAATGTGACCTCGGCATCAAGAAAGCCCTCACCCAAAACTTTTTACTAAAACTATCAATTTACTTTTGGGAATTGCTATCCTTAATTATTTGCACATAACTGCCATGCAAACACCAAATATACCCTTAATACCTCCCAAAATGCCACCCTATTAAGTATCTTGCTTCTAAATAATGAATGCACCCTCCCCCATCACAAATGTAGCACTGGCCTATTGATTATTTATAGGTTTAACCCCTCCCGTAATATAGTAAATGTGAAAGTTGTTAAGCTCAAGTTAACTTGAGATTTAGAAATTGGCCGAAATTCAATAAGGGGGTAAATTAAAATCAGCAAAACAGCTATTTTTTCGCAATATTGAAAGTAAGAGTTCGTAACAACGATGCTTTTTAAATATTATTTAAGCTAAGGGGAAGCATACAAAAATTTAGCACTTTCTCTTCTTTAATTGTTTTATAAGCTTCATTGATTTTAACATTAGTAACCAACCTTTATGACATGGTAATTGTTTTAATTATTTTTAACAACTTTTCAACTGGAAACAAAGTTATAATAAAAATTTAATATCTCTAGGTCAGCATCTAGTTTTACCCAAAGGGTGGCATTAAAATTGTGAGAATCTATAAAATCCCAAATTGAATTTACGTCTTCTAAAAAACTGATGTTTCACTAGATTCAGAAGGAAACATGGTATTTTATAGCTGCTGCAGCAGAATGAGAAAATATTTATCATGCTTATTAAACCTTGTTTTTTTACCTCTGGGTACATTTAAATCAAAAATGGAAGTGTAGGATTTATACCCATGGAGTTGACCCTATTCCATTGACAATTTACCTGATCCAGTACTATACACTCAACTTTTAATCATATTTGATACAATATATTGATAGCATCTTTTAAAATTCTTTAAAAAAATTCTCTCACTTTTAATGTGTGTTTAAATATAAAATAACTTAAAATTTGTTTCCATTTTTTAAACTTGATCCCTAACCATTAATAAAACACCATTGTTGCCAATCTCATTGTTTTTTTTAATACCCTTAACCAATGTGGTTGTTAGAAGAAATGGCTGGATGATCAACAGATGTGCTTTCATACATCCTTTTCTGGCACCAATCTCCTCCAAGTCATCTGCGAATATTATTTTTGGCTTTACCAGGGAATGAACCCTGTACATTTTGCATGTGATTCATGTTCACTATCGTCTTAGCTATCCAGAAATCTCATTACTACAACCATCATATTTTTATGTACTAAACTGTATTTAAAACATACCATCTAGTGAAAAAGTCACCCTTTTTTTAGGGCAGAAACCAGGACCATCTAATACAGTTTGAATATTGCTCTCTGACAGTTGCTGGGTGTGGCAAGTGAAAACCACTTGCTTTAAGGACATTGAACTTCAAAAAAATTGACATAAACAATTCTAAGCAAACTTTTGCTTTACTTTTATTACTGAGAGGGCTACGGCTCCTATCTGTTCAGAACCCGATATTTTGTAGAACCAGGTACCATCCATATAAGTGGCGCATGCGACCTTCGGGACCCCCGTATTTTTAGCGATATAATACAAAAAAAAAGAAATTCTGCTAATTTCTATACAGATTGCTCCCTGCTTTTATAATATTTATTTTTTTAAAATAAATACGGCTTTGAATTATTTAAAATACAAAATAAGAATATAGGCCTAAAACTAGGTCAAAGAAAGTGAAACATAACCGAAATATATTTTTTTTTTCAATAGTACATTAAAATTGTTGCTTGTTTGTGTAGCGCGCTAGCAGAATGGTTTAGATGCTTGGCCATGACTCATTTTTGTGTTGACTATATCTAGAGGTTCGATTCCTCTGAGACATTTTTTTTTTATTGTTTTTTTTTTTTTAAGAATGTATCCTTTTAGACTTTAGCTGTCAGGGTATATGCTCCAAAATAAGAGTAAAGATGTGCGCATGCACGGCAGTTATTCTTTATTACTTTTTTTTTGGGGTCTGCCCAAGCCTAATAAAGTCGACGAATAAAACAAAAATTGCGCAAATTAGTATCTATTGCACCCCCCTTTTAAGTTGTTATTTCTAGCCTGCACTTTGTGACCTGGGGCATTGGTAACCCAGGTTCCATTGTAATAAAATATATTTTAACCATTTGAGAATAAGACGATTAAGAAAATTTTAAAAGATGTTGTTTTTTTTAATAATATATGCTGATGTGTTAACACACCTCTTTAATTTTTAGAAAATATTTTCAGTTTTTTTAAGTATGAAGTTGTATATAAAAAAAGTGCTGTAAAAAGCCCTTATCTCCTTGATAAATATTTTGTCTTTTACTAAGTCCTGTTTATGTATCAGATCATATGTGGTAGAACAGCAATCTGGATACTATAGTAGGACCTGGATATATTATAAAGTTGAATAGGTTGGAGTTTTATACAGATGCATGTACATAGATAATCATTGGGTTATAGAAATATGTTTGATCTGTAACATTCTTATGGGGTTAAAAAAGCTGAAGATTGTAATACATGTACTTTTGTTTAATCTGTTGCACTATGCATTACATAAAACACCTTTTAAGTGCCAATACAAATACTGCCACTTTGGGATAAAACAGATCAAATTAACATGTAATAAGAGAATAGTCTTCTCAATTTGTAGAAAATTTATCCCTTCTTGTAGTGTCCTCTGTGGTTTACAGTTTTCTATTTTTTATTTTGAAATTAGTAGTGTGTTGTAAAGTTCCCCTAAAACACAAGGGCCAGTGAGGCAAATGAAGTATAGAATTAATCTTTTCTGTAACCATGGCATATATATTGATTGTGTGTTACATAATGCTCTGCTGCCTTTTCTTCTTTAATGCTGGGTGTGTACTTGAGGGACTTTAAACCAACTTTCATATTAGACTTGGAAGAATCTCCATTTGCTTCTCACAGATGATCAAAACTGGGACTCTATGCAATGTCTACAGTCGCTTGCTCTACACTCTCTGACCATCCATCCCTCTTATAGAAATAGTAGTTGTGGTCTTTACACCTTCATCATGCTTATATGGGGAGCCCAGCTTCACAGTTCATAATCTTTATTAAACATCACAAATAAATTTTAAATGAAATAAATACTATTTATACAGTTCAGTACAAATATTCCATCATTTGAAAATAAGAGGACATCGGTTGATGTTAGATACAAAATCACTCTTGTTATGACAACATTTAACCAGCCATCTTGACAGAACAAAAGTGTCTTGTTAACTGAAGTTATAGAAAAACTATACCTGTCAAAAAATATCTGGTGACTATAAATTATTTACTATTGCACTATTTGTTTTTTCAGAGACTTGACAAAGCAAAAGACTTAACAAAACCTCTATGGAGGATATGCAAGCTTTTTATAAGCAATATTTTGATGCATCATCTCCAACATGGAAAATTAATGATTATTGTGCTGCAAAGTAAGTGTGCATTTTGTTATCACTGACTTGAAGGTGCGCCCAGAAATGCTTGGGAAAAATATAGTGCGCATAGGAACCATTAGGATCTGAAATCTTATGTTTTTTTTATCCCCTACAGCTTTTTATTCGTGAAAGTAAAAACATTTTGAAGACATTTTTGACTTGCAGGATAACAGTAATTGTTTCAAGTACAAATTGTTTTATTAATTTAGGCCTTCTATAACATGGTAGATACTTTTTTTTTAGAAATCCAGTGAGATTACAGAATATACATTTAACAGATTGCACATTTTCTAGATATTTATTCATCTAAGTTCTAAGATCTATCAATTAATGGATAGTAATGTTCTTTTTCCAGGGAGTTTGTTACAACAGTAGTAAGACATTGAGTTTTCAAGCACAAATCTTGTTGAAAGCAATAATTTTTCTATAAAAGATAAAAAAACATAAACATGCATATTTTAAAATTAATTTTTTTTCATGTATTGAGGTAGTTTAAAAAAAAAATTATTTTTATATAACTTAAATTATAATTGTAAAGAATAGGCACTTTATGTAACAGCAGTCTATTTAAAAACTCTGACTTACTACTTATATCTCTTAAATAAAGGATATTTGAAAAAAATTAATACATTAATAAATATGCTGTTAAAAACTGTATTGTTGATAACTAATAAAAAATTTGGTGCAGCCCACAGAATATATATCATAAGACAGCACATCACTGTTTAAAAGTCCTTTATTAATTACAAAAATGCCACCTATTTGTGTTATTTTCCTTTAAATATTGTACCACCCAAATATTGATTCTCAATATATAATACATAAATATAAGTTGGGTTTTTTTTTTTTCAAAAAAATTATTTTTAAATTGACAATGTTTTTTTTTTTTTAAATGTAAAAAATTGTGTTAATTTTCTTATTTCTATGATTTGTTGATTTTTTTTTATATTTAGTGCATTGCAATTTATTTCCATACGTAAATATGAAATAATTTCTATTTAAATACTTAAGATGAGATTTTCAGATGGTCAGTGGTATCATGAAATCAAAAGAGTTGTATCTGGATCACATTGACGAAGTAATATCTGTGGATTTTGGCTATGTGAGTCAGGGTTCAGAGTTTGAATATCAGATGGTTCTAACAAAGAGTTAAGAACAAAGTTGGAATGTGTGAAGTTGTAAGGTATTAAAAATTATTATTTTTTTGCAAGTTATTAATAATAAATATATGGCAGAAAACATTGGCCATTTTAGAGTATGACTGCTTCGACATATTAGGGTGGAGGTGCAACCTTAACATGTCATCACCTTTATTTACATTAAAAGTAATCTGCTGGATACAGTGTATTTGCCAACTTTAAATAAATATCAGTACTGCCGGAATGTTTATTTAACACTCATTTATTTTTAATTTAATAGAAGAAAACCAATAAAAATTGATTTCTTACCTAGTCCGTTAATAAAACTCATGATTTTATAAGCAATGATAAGTCTTTGTAACGATAGCGCTTAAGTATATCTCTACAATCTTTTTATCAACCTCAATCCTTTGGGACGGCAGTGAAAAGATAGTTGCAATAGTTATTAGACAAAGAAGTCACAAGTATATTTTGTTCAAGTATATCTACTCAATACTTTTGGATGGCTGTATACTTTAAGAGAAGAGACAGTTTGCTCAGAATGCAACACAACATCATTTAAATGGTAATACGACTTCCTACTACATCTACACCTTTTTCAGAGAGCATGTTTAAAGCATATGGGTGATAATATTGTTATAACTCTGATTACCCCCTTACCCGGGGCTGCACCACCAACCCCTGATGAATGATGCAATCAAGATTTTAGTACATAACGCCACACATTGCTATTTCGATTGTTTGATCTGCCTTGACCCGATTGATGAAAGATAGGGGCCGCCCGCCACCTGCACACCCATGCAACAGACACCCCCACTCTCAGTCTGGGGTTTGCTCAGAATGCAACACAAACATAATTATAGTTTAAACTCTTTAAGTGAAAATGAAATTAAATTAGCGCCTCCTTAAAGACACATGAACCCTGTTAAAAAGTATTATCAATGGATAAAGTGCAAACAGACCTAAAGAAGTAAAAAGGATGATAAGTCTAAAAGGGATGCAGATAGTCCAGACTATGTTAAGGACAGGTAGTACTTTTAAAAAATTAAATAAACAGTTTAATAATAAAAATGTATTAATAGTCATTATCAGATTGTCAGTTTTCTGTAAAAATGTGTAAAAAAACTACTGAATTTTTTAAAGATATAGTCAGCAAAGATCATACAGAGGAGGTCATGACAGTGGTCGTAATGGAGGTTTAAGAGAAGTTTGCAGTGGAGGTGATAGGTTTAATACAGCTGATCAAGGTGATTATAAAAATGATAGGAAAGATCGATCCGGCGGTGACTACAAATATGGGAATAGAGAAAAAATTGACAGAGATAGGAGGTACTTGAATTAAAATCCATCGTTATTTATTATTATTAAATTACCATGATTTTAAAAAACTGATTATCAAAAAGTTTTTTTTTATTTTCATCAAAAAAAAAGTCCTAATTTATCTTGTAATATTATAATATAGAGATGGCAAACCTGTTGTTTCACGAACTGAGGAAAAACGACTTGCTATGAAAAATGATATTAAAAAGAGCGAACCAGATAATCCTAAAGAGGAAGAAAAACAACTGACTGAAGAAGAACTCTTATGTCTTGAAGAAGAAAAACAAAAAAAAGAAGAAGAACGGATCAAAAATGAAGAAGAAGAGAAGGTATATAAGTACAAAATGTTTCACACTCTTATTAGAAATTATTTGATGTTTGTACTGAGAATAAAAAAAAACTATCCATTTGAATTGTCTTCCTATTTTTTTAGAGAAAAGCTGAAGAAGAAGCAGAAAGAGTAAAGGCTGAAGAACTGGTACTTTAAATATCAGCTTTTTTAAAAAAAAATTTTTTATGGTTTGGACTATTATTAAATTTTTCTTATTTACTGTTCTGTCATTTCATCTTTAAATATATATATTTTTCCCATTCAAATCTATATTTTATCTAGAAAACTCTGAAAGACTACATTTCAGAAACTGTGGAGAGAAATAATGCTAAAGCTGATGCAAGAAATTTGAATTTAGTAGCTGCAGGTGAGCAGTTTCCTAGAATTATCATGACAGTAAAAAAATCTCATTATATCATTATAATACTACATGTACTGTCTAAAATATTTTCATGTACTGTTTATGTCACATTATCACCCTTTCTTTATTTGTTTCAGAAAACCGTCCAGATGAATCATTCTTCACAAAATTGGACTCCAGTTTAAAGAAAAATACAGCTTTTATTAGAAAACTTGTATGTATAAATGATTAAAACGTAATATAATTGATAAAAATAACATACAAAAAATATTTTTAAAATTGTTTTAATAAAATTTTTTTTTCAATATTTTAGAGAAATCTGACTGAATCACAAAAGGACAGTTTGAGTAAAGAATTCCTTGGCCTGAACTTAACAAAATATATTGAAGAAGTGGTCAGCTAATTTATAATTTGTTAATTTTTAAGGAGGAATAAGAAGACAAAATTATATTACCAGCATTAAATTTGAAATTAAATGAATACTGTTTCATTCCTTAAGAATAATTTCCTAGGATAAAATGTAGTTGCAGTCACAAACTATACAGCCATTTATGCATTGATATTTTCAAAATAGGCTGGTGCCATCATTGATGCCAAAATGAAAATGACAGATGTTCCTTGTGCCATACATATCTGCAGTCTTCTTCACAAAAGATATGCTGACTTTAGTCATTCACTAATTGAAGTTTTTAATAAATGTTTATTGTCCAAAAAAGATGAGAAAGTAAGTTGAAGAAACATTTCTAGTTCTGATTTTTAAGTTTTTTTAGCTTTATTTAATGTTAAAAAAATATTTAAAAAATACTAACTTATGATAATATCTATATAAATAATAGCGATGTGGATACTGCGTTAAATCAAAAGTAAAGAATTAATACAACAGTATCTAGTTTAAAATATCAAACATGGCTATTTTAAATAGTTTCTGTGGTTTTTATTATGAAAATTAATAAGTCCCAAATATTAAAAAGTAATAATAACAGAATATAATTCAAATTAATGTTGTTTTTATTACAACAGAAAGCATTTTAAAATCGTCAAACGTAAACAATAGTAATAATCCGACGAGAATAGCGAGCGGGTTCGTCGTAACTAATTTAGAAAAAAAAGTTCTTTTTAAAATTTGATCTAATTTTAAAAAAAAAGAAAGTTCTCAGCTATTATAAAATTTCATTTTTTTAAATAAATAGTGCTTTGATTTTTTAAAATTACAAAATAAGATTATATTTTTAAGACTTACAAGTCGAATGGGAGAGCAAAATAATTAAACAACCTTTATTTAATACAATATAATTTATGTAATTTGTGTCACTTAGTGGCTGAATGGCTAAGATGCTTCTTTTTTTTGCTTTTTTTATGCTGGCTATCCAGGTTCGATTCCTCTCACGGACATTGTTTTTTTTTTTCTCCTTTAGGATGTTGTATGAAAGAGAAACAACAACTAATTAGATTTTTAATTTCGTTCATTACTTAAAAAACAAACAAAATTATTTTGAAAATATGTATCAAAGCTGAACAATAGTCTATTTCTATGCAAAGGCCTTGCAGGGTACAGCTAGTATATTTTATTTAAAATCTCAATGACATTTGCATATGTTTATATTGTGCAGTATTGAATGTATTATTTTAAATATTTAAAGTTGTATAAAATTGATGATAGCTATTTTTTGGTACTTAATAGATCAGCAATGCAAGTAAATATAGAGTTGACCTAAGATTTTTAGGTGAGCTCATTGCACATGGTATCTTTACTGCTAAAGAAGGTCTCCCAATATTAGCCAATCAGCTGTCAATATTGGTAAACTCAGATAGAGAGGAGCACAACTATCTCCCAATAATAACAAGTTTTTGTAAACATTGTGGCGATGACTACACTGGCATTGTACCTCGAAAATTGAGGTAATTTATGTTCATAAAATAAAAAGTATAAAAACCTTGTTATTGAAGTTGTGTAAGTCAGAAGTGAGCTCAAACTTTTATTTGCTGGCTTTCAACTTTATATATATTAATTGACTTCTAAAATATCCAGAAAAGGGTTAGCTTAATGTGAAATTAATAGTCTTAAGAAAAATCAATAAATAATGTAATAGTAAAAAAATACTTTTGTAGTATTTTGGGACACATTGGTGTGGTGTGTCACGGCACACAATTTGGGGAGCATCAATCTGTTAGTAAGTAAACTTAAGTCAACAGTGTAAGTGTTTGGCATTTTTTTGGTTTTATTCCTATTTTTGTCTCTATTTTGTTTAGGCATTTATCCGAAAAATACAACCTGGAGATTTCTAAAAGTCAGGTAAAAACTTTTTCATTTTTTTTCAATTGTATTTTTATACAATAGAAGCATGTTAATCTGATATTTGAATTAAGATTATATTATTTCTTTTTTTTTTCTTTTTTTAATTTTATGTAATAATCTTTTTTTTAAATTGAAGTATAAAAATATTGAATTTAACTGAAATTTAAACTGTTTTATTAGACTATTTTTGAAATTATGTGTATTTAAAAAAAGGTTATGATAGCTAAACTCAGGATTAATGTTTTTGGAATATTTTTCCATTACAGTAATTATTGAAATTTTATTTTGGAGATTCTAATTTTAACCTTAAAAAAAATTTGTATAACTAAGCAACATTTTTAACATCTGACATATTTTGGCAGCACATCTTCTAAAACAAAACTAGGAATTTTAATTAGCTTATTTATTTATTTGCTGTCATACATTTTAAATTAATCTACAGTTTATACATGCATATGATTTTCATTTTTTTTAGCTTTTGCCACCTGATAGACAAAAGGGTTGTCGAAATTTACTGAAAGATTACTATACATCATTAGTTAAACATGTAACCAGTGCACACAAAGATCTTAAGTCTATGGAGCGAATCAACAGAAAAATAATGCAGGTTTGTTTGGGCAATATGTTTTCCTATAAGATTTTTGAGAATGTAAATACAATTTTAATTTGCTTATGCTACATACTTCACAGTCCAAAGGTGAAATATCAGCGGATAAAAAGGAGGCTTATGAAAATGCATTTGCTTCTTTTCAAAAACTCTCTGCCAGTGCAGCAGTTCTAGCAGTAAGTCAATACTCCTTGCTTATTTCTAATGGCTTTCTATAGGTAAAATAAATGTAATATGTTTTTAAACATATGGAGTTCACGATATTATGTATAGGCTATATGTGTATTATATATTAAAACAAATATTTTCTTACAGCTGTTTGTAACAAACTTTTTACTTTGAAACAGTATGATGATTGGTCTATCTATCTTTATTTGTCTCTATTGCAGGATCTATTGGATGAAGATTTTCCAGAGTTTCCTCCAGAAGGTAGAGTCAGTTGATAATAATTTAAACAAAAAATGAAATTGTTTTTTTTTACATTTTTCTTCTTATTTTCTCTAGATTACACTGATGATGGTAATGGAGTTCTGGATATATTCAACCCAATGAAAGATTTAGAGGTTAAAATTGTATATTATTAAATGTATATAGTGATAAAAAAATTACTGTTGTACATTTTGGAATTTTTCAATTTCTAAATGACCACTTTTTAATCATTTAGTTACAAATTTAACTATAATTACCATAAATGTATCAGTTTCAGTATGATGGAGATAAGACACTGTTTGAAGATGAAGATACAAGGTCATTTTATGAAACACTTCCAGATCTCAGGGCTTTCATACCTAGTGTGAGTGATTATAGTTAAATATACCAAATAATTAATTAAACATGCTTCAAACTGTACATCTCTGGTTTCATGAAATTTATAAATATTTAATTATTCTCCTTACTACAACCAGAAAGCATCTTTATTAAAAAGAAAATATTTCACAGATATTATATAAAGATAGTGAAAACAGTAGCAGTAAAGATGCACTGAAGAATGCTGACACAGGTTTAGAAGAAGGTGGGTTAAAGATAGTAACAACTTTGTTGGCTATGTGTTTTTTTTATTTAACAATGAAACAATTTCCAATTCTTTAAGTAACTTTTAATAAAATAATGGGATGTTTAAAACATCAACTTTCTTCTCTTCTTTAAGACCTAGTAAAATAAACAAGGTCTAAAGTGTAATACTTAAAAATACTTTTCTAATTTCTTTCAACACTTTCCCACTATTCACTGAATGTTAATTTTTTCTGTCTGTAATGTTGTCAGTTGTAAATTTTCTTCTTTGTTTAAAATAGAGATGGATCAGTTGGCAGTTGATGATATTGAAAAAGAATTGGAAACTGAGCAGATTGAAGAGACAATGAAGGAAGCTGAAAGACAAGAGGCTGGTAAAGATGCTGCCAATGATGCTGAAGAAGAGAGGTTTACAATACCTGAGACAGAAGGTTTTTACAATTAAAAATAAAGATATGAATACCCATGTTATATGTTTTAAAAGTTTGTTTTGATATGTTCATATGGTTTAGAAAACATGATTTACATTGGCAAATGTTCATTTCATAAAATATATATGATTTTTTTTTTCATTTTATGGTTAAAAAAAGATGCATGAATAAATATTATTGGAAAGTAAAGATTTGCATTTTGCTTATAACAGTAAATGAAAGTGATTTCATAATTTATACATAGTGTTTATGTTTTATTCATTGAATTGATTAATGTATTATCTTCAGAGGACGACACAGAGGCTGGTACATTAATGAAGGTTCAGTTTGAGTCGTTCCTGGCATCTCTTCCTAACTCTGTCAACAGAGATATCATTGATAATGTAAGTGTTTTGTGTTTTTTTTGTTATTTCTAAAAATTCTAGCATTTTAAAATAAAAAAGATACAATAACTGCATAAATTAAAGCAGAAATAAAATAGTTAATTTTCTGGAATATTTTAACAGACTTTAAAAAATATTTTTATTTAGAGTGTTTTTAAAAAAAATGTTGCTTTGTTTAGGCTGCTACAGAATTCTGCATGAACTTTAACACAAAATCCAATAGGAAAAAATTGGTCAAGGCTCTGCTATCTGTCCACAGAACCAGGTAATTTTATCTGGGGTATTTTTTAACCACATTGTGAATAGTTTTTATAGTGATATGTTCAGGCACATTTCAAAATTTTTTCTAAAAAAATGTCATTCTAGGTATGATCTGTTGCCTTTTTACTCTCGCCTGGTAGCCATTTTAGAGCCTTGCATGCCAGAGTTAGCGTCTGATCTTGTTCAAGCATTAAAATCAGACTTCAAATGGCATGTGAGTTATTTTTACATTTATTTTAATAACAATATAAAAAACAATATTAAATTTTAAAATGCAAATCAGCATTTATAAATTTGCTTTTTTAAAAAAATTATGACTAGGAGCCTGATTCTATTTGATGTTCAAAAATTTTGTAGGTTAGGAAAAAGGACCAAATAAACATTGAATCCAAGTTAAAAATAGTTCGTTTCATAGGTAAATAATTTTTTTTATCCTGTTGGCATATCCTTTTAGTTTTTACTTAGTTTGTTTCTTTCTTTTTTAAAGATTGATTGTAAAACAATATTATGATAATATTCCTTGCAGGAGAACTTGTAAAATTTAAAGTGTGTCCAAAAATAGAAGCTCTTCAGTGTTTGAAGGTGAACCATTTTTTAGTGCTAATGATAAGTAAATATTCTTACATACAGATACCTATTACTCATTTTTAACATTATACGGTCAGTATATTTAAAGAGAATTCGTAAAAATCATTTTTATTTAAACATTTTAAATTGCTATAGGGATGGATAAAAAATTGCTCTGTAAACAATGATCTAAATCCGAAGTTCATCAGGGGCCGATCCAGAAATTTTGTCTAGGGGGGGCACAAATAAAATGTGTCGGTAATTTCTTGATATATATATATATATAGGGAAAGAAAATATAAAACGTTTTTGGCATTGAATTCAGGTAACAGATACCAATCCTGTTATAAAAAATACAGTTCATATTGAATTACAAGTGTAAAAGGCGAGTCCACATATAAGGGATATCGCGCGCAATTTGATGGCGGGCAACCGATTGCGCAGGTGTGGACGTCGATTGCAGATTGTAAGCAATCGCTTGTAATATTGCGGGAGATTTAATTGCATAGGTTTGTATAGAGGTTGCGCAAGTATGGACAGGCAAGTTTGCTGGCGATATCGCCCATATGTGGATGCGCCTTAACACACAACATAGAGTGCCACTTAATATCTAAATCCTATGCCAACACTTCTCTTAGGGGGGGCACGTGCCCCTTAGGCCCCCCCTTGGATCGGCCCCTGTTCATGTTCTAATTCCCTTCACAGATGTTAATGTTTGACTTCAGTCACCACAATATTGAAATGACTTGTGCTCTGCTTGAGACTTGTGGAAGGTTTTTGTACAGATCTCCAGACTCACATTACCGCACAAAGATTTACCTGGTTAGTTCTGACTATTGGCTTTAGATCATTTAAGTTATGGTGAAGAATGTTATGAAATGAAAGAAAATCCACATGAAATTTGTTAACACAAAATGTATTGGAACTTAAATATTTACATAGGGATAGAATTGTTGAGCAGAGTATTTAGGGATATAGATTGTTGAGTAGTGTGTGTTGGAATAGATTGTTGAGTAGTGTGTGTTGGAATAGATTGTTGAGTAGTGTGTGTTGGAATAGATTGTTGAGTAGTGTGTGTTGGAATAGATTGTTGAGTAGTGTGTGTTGGAATAGATTGTTGAGTAGTGTGTGTTGGAATAGATTGTTGAGTAGTGTGTGTTGGAATTGTTGATTGTTGAATAGTGTGTGAGTAGTGTGTTGAATAGATTGTTGAGTAGTGTGTGTTGGAATAGATTGTTGAGTAGTGTGTGTTGGAATAGATTGTTGAGTAGTGTGTGTTGGAATAGATTGTTGAGTAGTGTGTGTTGGAATAGATTGTTGAGTAGTGTGTGTTGGAATAGATTGTTGAGTAGTGTGTGTTGGAATAGATTGTTGAGTAGTGTGTGTTGGAATAGATTGTTGAGTAGTGTGTGTTGGAATAGATTGTTGAGTAGTGTGTGTTGGAATAGATTGTTGAGTAGTGTGTTTTGGAATAGATTGTTGAGTAGTGTGTGTTGGAATAGATTGTTGAGTAGTGTGTTTTGGAATAGATTGTTGAGTAGTGTGTTTTGGAATAGATTGTTGAGTAGTGTGTGTTGGAATAGATTGTTGAGTAGTGTGTTTTGGAATAGATTGTTGAGTAGTGTGTGTTGGAATAGATTGTTGAGTAGTGTGTGTTGGAATAGATTGTTGAGTAGTGTGTGTTGGAATAGATTGTTGAGTAGTGTGTGTTGGAATAGATTGTTGAGTAGTGTGTGTTGGAATAGATTGTTGAGTAGTGTGTGTTGGAATAGATTGTTGAGTAGTGTGTGTTGGAATAGATTGTTGAGTAGTGTGTTTTGGAATAGATTGTTGAGTAGTGTGTTGGAATAGATTGTTGAGTAGTGTGTGTTGGAATAGATTGTTGAGTAGTGTGTGTTGGAATAGATTGTTGAGTAGTGTGTGTTGGGAATAGATTGTTGAGTAGTGTGTGTTGGAATAGATTGTTGAGTAGTGTGTGTTGGAATAGATTGTTGAGTAGTGTGTGTTGGAATAGATTGTTGAGTAGTGTGTGTTGGAATAGATTGTTGAGTAGTGTGTGTTGGAATAGATTGTTGAGTAGTGTGTGTTGGAATAGATTGTTGAGTAGTGTGTGTTGAATAGATTGTTGAGTAGTGTGTTTGGAATAGATTGTTGAGTAGTGTGTGTTGGAATAGATTGTTGAGTAGTGTGTGTTGGAATAGATTGTTGAGTAGTGTGTGTTGGAATAGTTGATTGTTTGAGATTGTTGAGTAGTGTGTTGGAATAGATTGTTGAGTAGTGTGTGTTGGAATAGATTGTTGAGTAGTGTGTGTTGGAATAGATTGTTGAGTAGTGTGTGTTGGAATAGATTGTTGAGTAGTGTGTGTTGGAATAGATTGTTGAGTAGTGTGTGTTGGAATAGATTGTTGAGTAGTGTGTGTGTTGGAATAGATTGTTGAGTAGTGTGTGTTGGAATAGATTGTTGAGTAGTGTGTGTTGGAATAGATTGTTGAGTAGTGTGTGTTGGAATAGATTGTTGAGTAGTGTGTGTTGGAATAGATTGTTGAGTAGTGTGTGTTGGAATAGATTGTTGAGTAGTGTGTGTTTGGAATAGATTGTTGAGTAGTGTGTTGGAATAGATTGTTGAGTAGTGTGTGTTGGAATAGATTGTTGAGTAGTGTGTTTGGAATAGATTGTTGAGTAGTGTGTGTTGGAATAGATTGTTGAGTAGTGTGTGTTGGAATAGATTGTTGAGTAGTGTGTGTTGGAATAGATTGTTGAGTAGTGTGTGTTGGAATAGATTGTTGAGTAGTGTGTGTTTGGAATAGATTGTTGAGTAGTGTGTGTTGGAATAGATTGTTGAGTAGTGTGTGTTGGAATAGATTGTTGAGTAGTGTGTGTTGGAATAGATTGTTGAGTAGTGTGTGTTGGAATAGATTGTTGAGTAGTGTGTGTTGGAATAGATTGTTGAGTAGTGTGTGTTGGAATAGATTGTTGAGTAGTGTGTTTGGAATAGATTGTTGAGTAGTGTGTGTTGGAATAGATTGTTGAGTAGTGTGTGTTGGAATAGATTGTTGAGTAGTGTGTGTTGGAATAGATTGTTGAGTAGTGTGTGTTGGAATAGATTGTTGAGTAGTGTGTGTTGGAATAGATTGTTGAGTAGTGTGTGTTGGAATAGATTGTTGAGTAGTGTGTGTTGGAATAGATTGTTGAGTAGTGTGTGTTGGAATAGATTGTTGAGTAGTGTGTGTTGGAATAGATTGTTGAGTAGTGTGTGTTGGAATAGATTGTTGAGTAGTGTGTGTTGGAATAGATTGTTGAGTAGTGTGTGTTGGAATAGATTGTTGAGTAGTGTGTGTTGGAATAGATTGTTGAGTAGTGTGTGTTGGAATATATTGTTGAGTAGTGTGTGGAATAGATTGTTGAGTAGTGTGTTTGGAATAGATTGTTGAGTAGTGTGTGTTGGAATAGATTGTTGAGTAGTGTGTGTTGGAATAGATTGTTGAGTAGTGTGTGTTGGAATAGATTGTTGAGTAGTGTGTTTTGGAATAGATTGTTGAGTAGTGTGTGTTGGAATAGATTGTTGAGTAGTGTGTGTTGGAATAGATTGTTGAGTAGTGTGTTGTTGGAATAGATTGTTGAGTAGTGTGTGTTGGAATAGATTGTTGAGTAGTGTGTGTTGGAATAGATTGTTGAGTAGTGTGTGTTGGAATAGATTGTTGAGTAGTGTGTGTTGGAATAGATTGTTGAGTAGTGTGTGTTGGAATAGATTGTTGAGTAGTGTGTGTTGGAATAGATTGTTGAGTAGTGTGTGTTGGAATAGATTGTTGAGTAGTGTGTTTTGGAATAGATTGTTGAGTAGTATGTGTTGGAATAGATTGTTGAGTAGTGTGTGTTGGAATAGATTGTTGAGTAGTGTGTGTTGGAATATATTGTTGAGTAGTGTGTGTTGGAATAGATTGTTGAGTAGTGTGTGTTGGAATAGATTGTTGAGTAGTGTGTGTTGGAATATATTGTTGAGTAGTGTGTGTTGGAATAGATTGTTGAGTAGTGTGTGTTGGAATAGATTGTTGAGTAGTGTGTGTTGGAATAGATTGTTGAGTAGTGTGTGTTGGAATAGATTGTTGAGTAGTGTGTGTTGGAATAGATTGTTGAGTAGTGTGTGTTGGAATAGATTGTTGAGTAGTGTGTGTTGGAATAGATTGTTGAGTAGTGTGTGTTGGAATAGATTGTTGAGTAGTGTGTTTGGAATAGATTGTTGAGTAGTGTGTGTTGGAATAGATTGTTGAGTAGTGTGTGTTGGAATAGATTGTTGAGTAGTGTGTGTTGGAATAGATTGTTGAGTAGTGTGTGTTGGAATAGATTGTTGAGTAGTGTGTGTTGGAATAGATTGTTGAGTAGTGTGTGTTGGAATAGATTGTTGAGTAGTGTGTGTTGGAATAGATTGTTGAGTAGTGTGTGTTGAAATAGATTGTTGAGTAGTGTGTGTTGGAATAGATTGTTGAGTAGTGTGTGTTGGAATAGATTGTTGAGTAGTGTGTGTTGGAATAGATTGTTGAGTAGTGTGTGTTGGAATAGATTGTTGAGTAGTGTGTGTTGGAATAGATTGTTGAGTAGTGTGTTTTGGAATAGATTGTTGAGTAGTATGTGTTGGAATAGATTGTTGAGTAGTGTGTGTTGGAATATATTGTTGAGTAGTGTGTGTTGGAATATATTGTTGAGTAGTGTGTGTTGGAATATATTGTTGAGTAGTGTGTGTTGGAATAGATTGTTGAGTAGTGTGTGTTGGAATAGATTGTTGAGTAGTGTGTGTTGGAATATATTGTTGAGTAGTGTGTGTTGGAATAGATTGTTGAGTAGTGTGTGTTGGAATATATTGTTGAGTAGTGTGTGTTGGAATAGATTGTTGAGTAGTGTGTGTTGGAATAGATTGTTGAGTAGTGTGTTTTGGAATAGATTGTTGAGTAGTGTGTGTTGGAATAGATTGTTGAGTAGTGTGTGTTGGAATAGATTGTTGAGTAGTGTGTGTTGGAATAGATTGTTGAGTAGTGTGTGTTGGAATAGATTGTTGAGTAGTGTGTGTTGGAATAGATTGTTGAGTAGTGTGTGTTGGAATAGATTGTTGAGTAGTGTGTTTTGGAATAGATTGTTGAGTAGTGTGTGTTGGAATAGATTGTTGAGTAGTGTGTGTTGGAATAGATTGTTGAGTAGTGTGTTTTGAAATAGATTGTTGAGTAGTGTGTTTTGAAATAGATTGTTGAGTAGTGTGTTTTGAAATAGATTGTTGAGTAGTGTGTTTTGAAATAGATTGTTGAGTAGTGTGTTTTGAAATAGATTGTTGAGTAGTGTGTTTTGAAATAGATTGTTGAGTAGTGTGTTTTGAAATAGATTGTTGAGTAGTGTGTTTTGAAATAGATTGTTGAGTAGTGTGTGTTGGAATAGATTGTTGAGTAGTGTGTGTTGGAATAGATTGTTAAGTAGTGTGTGTTGGAATAGATTGTTGTGTAGTGTGTGTTGAAATAGATTGTTGAGTAGTGTGTGTTGGAATAGATTGTTGAGTAGTGTGTGACTGCTGGAGAGTTCCAGGTTTGTTTCTTAGTGAGAATGAAAGAAATTTTTCTATATCCTGGTGAAAGCTGGTGGTTAGGTCCACCTAACTTTAAATGTAACTTTAATCAGGGAAGTAAAGGTGGCTAGCTTTGTGCTAGTCACACAATCCTTTAACATGCTGTGGCCACAGAGATGAATTTTACATTTTATCTGCCCTCCCTTTAGGGCTAAGGGGGAAGGAACTTAAATAATTTATTGCACGATTATGAAAATCTTATTTTACAACACTCAAAGTTATTTTTTTCTGAACACTGAAATGTATTTATATTAAATGTATTATGCTGATATATACTTATATATACATACATACACACACACATATATATATGTATAAAACAGCGTAAACAAATTAGATATATAAGTAATACATGTAGTTAAAATTTGTTCGATCATAATCATTATTATCTAGGAAGTGATGATGAGGAAAAAATCAGCAATGAAATTAGAGTCCAGGTATGAGTCTATGATAGAAAATGCCTACTACTATAGTAACCCTCCTGAAGCTGTAGCTGTTGTTCGGAAAGAAAGACCACCGATGCATGAGTATATCCGCAAACTGTTGTACAAGGATCTCTCTAAAGTTACTGTAGAAAAGGTAAAGGCAGACAACTCAATGGTAGCTGAACATTTTCTTAGATGCATCATATTGTTACATCATTTAAGATACATAATTTATGTTTGCTAAATATATGGCAATATTTTATGCAGACTACAAATTGTACTGTTTTTTTTAATGAATTGTATGTATACACATAATAATTGAATAATTCTTTGCTGTAACGTCACAAATAGTTAATAAATGTAAAAAAATTGTGATAAATCTAAATATATTTATCCATCTAGGCTTGCACTAAATACCAAACACAAATGTCTAACCCACAACTTACTCACTAAAATCTTATTCTGAAAATTCCAATGTCTAATATCAGTGTCTTGTTGCAAATATTCACTACTTAATGACTGAAAGTGAATTCCTTGACTAGACTTGCAACAAGTATCTGCACCTTCTAATTATTACTGGTCCAGTCATGCGTCACTGCAGCATTCCTTGTTGTTATCTTCACATACTGGACAATTCCATTTTATCCCTTGTGACAAGTATCAAGGCATTTCCAGTGTAATTCATGTGTCACATTTTTTATCTATGTCAATAATATTTAATCTTTTTAACGCTTTCCTTTCTGTACCATTTTCCTCCATGGGACAGCGACTATTCTCAACTAACTTTTACCAACACGCCCCCTGTCGATTGATCAATATTAAAAAAAATTATTCCAAAATTGCAAAGGTTTAACGGTAAGAATAGTCTTTGAAAACAGAAAGAAAACTTCACTAACGTCATCTACTATTATCAATCAATTAAGGAAATTTAAAAATTTGTCTAGTCTTATCTAGAATCTAATTCTGAGCAAAATATTTGAATTTCAAAGAAATAGAATCAGAAAAAACTAAAAAGCTATTTGTGGTTAGATTACTCTGCCTAGTGGTGTTTTCCCAAAGGAAAATAAAAAACAAAAATTACGCTTGATAAAATTAATCTTGCAAAAATGATATTTTTATGTCTTTTGTTGGACTGGATATTGTAAATATAAAAACCAGAAATTCACTTTTTAATGTTAAATGTTGGATCAGACATTTATTATTAAAGTTGATAGGTATGTCTGATCCTTAAAATAGAGCTTACATTCCAAAAATAAAGGTGGTCTAAATGCCCTAATGTAGTTTGTGGTAGGGAAGGATTAAATTTAAAAGCTGAAAAAATGTTATAAAAAACAATTTATGTAGCACTTACTAGGGATTTAGCTAAAGTATCATTTAAAAATTAATTACGTCCAGAATAAAGCTGAATCTTATAATAGTACATAATAAAAGATCTTATAGAATATGTAATAAAATGTTTTTTTTCTTATCTTTAAAAGGTGCTGAGACAGATGAGAAAATTAAAATGGGATGATCCAGAGGTAAGAAATGTGATTTATATTTCTAGAATCATTTTGTCATTACAATGGACTACACTGTATCTCCTTATTAAAAATGTATCTTCCAATATTGCAGTTTGCTTTTTATGCCACTAAGTGCCTGACTGGTGTTTGGAACATTCGTTACAATTCTGTGCACTGTGCAGCTAATCTTCTGGCAGGCATTGCTCCTTTCCATGTAAATTTGTTAACATTAGCAATCTCTTACTTATTTAATTAATTTTAGGAAAATTTAAATCTTATTGCTTCTTATTTGCTGTAAATCTTGATTAGACACTGATTAAAGAATATTTCTTTGATAGGAACATGTGGCTATACAAGTTGTGGATGGAGTTTTGGAGGATATCAGATTAGGAATGGAAGTAAGTTGTTAATGATTTTGACAACTGCATTAGTTATTTTTTTCTTAAAATATTTGCTGTCTTATTGTGTCAATAACAAACACTTTATGAGCTTATAGAACATACCACTACTGCTAAACATTTTTGTCTGTGTTTACTTATTAACTAAACATTATTAATCTTTATCACTTAGCTCTCAAGATGCTTTTTATAGATAAAAAAAATACAATATGCTAAATTTATATAATTTTGTCTAATTTATTTATCAGCAGTTCATGGCACAAATCACCAATTATTCATTCTATTTCCTGTCAGATCAATCATCCCAAGTATAACCAAAGACGTGTCAGTTGTGTGAAATATTTAGGTGAATTGTACAACTACAGAATGGTAGAGTCTTCAGTCATCTTTAAAGTTTTATATTCTCTCATCACCTTTGGAGTTTCACTGGATGGTACTAACATTTTCTAAGTTCTCTCTGTATGAAGCAAGTCTGATGAAATGAAAATATGATTGTCCTATCCCTTGTTATAACTCCTTGATTTATTATTGTATTATTCCCCTTGGGTATTTTAGTGTGCTTGTGATCTGTGTTTTTGTAAGTTCAAGCATGTATTTATAGGAATGATGAAATTTTGTCATTTGCCATCTACACTTTGAACGCCAATGCAATAGCCTTTACCTATGGTTTGGCGGCAAACTGCCCAAGCCATAAGCTGGCATGATTTGTCTATAAAAGGGACCATGCTGTGATTAGAGGAATTTGAGAAGTTCAGGGGTGGAGTTCGGTAGTAGGTTTTGGGACCATGCTGTGATATGATGAGAGGTTTTTGGACCAAAGCTCAGACAGGTCAGACACACAAAGACAGGCAGAGTTTGGTGGACAAATAAGAATGGTTATACAATGCAGCTGATATTCATTGATGTTGTGTTAAGATGATGCTTATATTGAACATATCTTGTGGATTCTCATCTGTAAATATCACATACTAAAGTGCCTTTGTTATAATAAGGATTTGTGTCATGTCATTGTTTAGAACAAGCGGGATATGACACTGATTTTTTTTTGTCCTGTACGAATACAAGTTCAAAACATTCACTTTTGAAAAATAAACTATTTTTTTTCTAGTTAGAAGCATATTATTTTTTAAAATGCTTTGGAATGTACAAACTAAAATTGCTAAAAGATCCATGTGTATCGTTAAACTTACCAGTTGATCAGACACTTTATTTATAAAATTGATTTTTCAGAAAAAGTGGTCAATCCATTGGATCCACCAGAACAACTTTTTCGTGTTCGCTTGGCTTGTGTGTTATTAGAGACATGTGGGCAGTTTTTTGACAAGGGCTCAAGTAAAAAGAAACTAGATTGTTACCTTGTGTATTTCCAGGTAAGATATTGGAATGTCCAAATAATTGTAAGACTTTAAAAAAAAATTTTGCTGTTCTTTGGTAATGTTATATATTATGATATTCCACCAGAAACTTTAATATTGGGTTATTTTCTACTCTTCAGCGATATTATTGGTTTAAAAGAAGTCATCCAGTGTTTGATGTTGAACATCCTTTTCCTATTGACATAGAGAACTTGATGAATGAGACAATAGAAATTGTGAGACCCAGGCTAGTTGAGTACAAGTCGTATCAGGAGGCTTGTGAAGCATGTGACAAGTTGGAGGCTGAGTACAAATCTAAAATAGGTCAGTTAGTCATTTCATTATTTAATTGGAAAGTAATTTTCTTCTGTTATTTATTTTTTAGTACATTTTTGTTCATGCAGCTTATTTAAACAATGAAGAAATCATACAAAATTCTTGATTGAAAAGAAGACTGCATTTAAACTTAATTTATTTGTCAAAGCAAATTTTTATTATCTTTCATTACTAGCCAATGTTCTGTCTATCATTGAGACTGGAGAGGAGACAGGTGAAGGAGGGGATGATGAAGAAGAAGAAGACGGTCTGTCAACAATACTAGAGGGAGAAGAGAATGAAGAGGATCTGACACTTTCTGGTGGAGTGACTGAAGGTTCTGGAACACAGGACAGTGAGACAAGTTTAAGTGGTGTTGATGCTGATGTAAGTAGAGTAACATTTCTATGTCCTAAAAATGATAGAAATATGCACACATTTAGAAATGTTGAAATATAAATCTATAAAGCACACAAAAAATAGGCAATATTATCTCAAATATCAAATAGCATAAAAGAAAACTCATACAGTTAGACCTTGTTTAGTGCGGTAGATGCGTTCCTGAAGAAAGGAGCGCTAAACGAAACAGCGTTCTACCAGGTCATTTTAACATATAGTAAATAGGGAAACGGGAATATGCGACCAAAAATAAACAACTTTTACTTCAATTGTAAACTGTAATACTAGTAATTTGCATTTTATATAATGTTTTATATAACACAAACATTTGCACGAATATATAAAGTTTATGAAGGTCCTGGTTCTTCTGATATTGTTGATTTTTGCCGAAGAAATTATCTAAGAGTCATTTGTCACTTTCTTTCATTAAGCAAATGTTGGTAGCAGGCGATCGCATCCAAAACTCCTCTTCTTGCTTTTGTCAAAATTTGGGTCATTCGCTACAATTTGATGTACTATTTCAGTAATAGTTTCCAACCTTTTTTTTAAAGAAATTCTGTAGTAATTTCTTTTGGTTCATCATCTTCAGAACCACTGTTTTCTTTTTCTTCAATTCCTTGTTCTGCCAGTTCCTGAAGGTCGTCGTTGGTAAGGTCTTCACCAGAAGTAGCTCCTCAATATCATGCTCATCTAAAAACGCAAATCATTTGAGAAAACGAAACAAATATGAGCCCCCCCCTCCCCCCCAGTCTGGCGATATATCGTCCTTTGGTCTGCGTGGAAGGCATTTTCTGATGATATATCATCTTTCGGCATGCAATAAGTTTATGTTTTCAACACACCGCATTATAGCAAATCAGCGTTAATAGAGGTAACGTTAAATGATATACATATATAAAATTTGAAATATTTTAATAGTTTTAATTTGAAGCAAGCCAAAAACATCTTTATTATATCTTATTAACTTAACCTAATTCAATTTGTCACATAAAGGAATATAGTGCCAGCTTGTCATGTTTAAGAGTGCTAACAACATTATTACCATTCTATCTTCCTTCTATGTGCTGGTTTTAAATGCAAGTATTTAAAACAAAATATCAGAACATTTTTTTATTTGATTAATATAACCCAAATATTCATTTATAAGATGATTAAGAAAAGGCATATTGCATTGAGATTGAGTGAAATTTCAAAAGGCAAAATTAAATACATTAATTAACTTTGAAAAAAAGGCAAATGCTAGATCCAGACCCAATTGTGACATTTTATATGCTTTTAGTTAAAATGTTGTCATTCTGTGTACAAATGTGGTCTGCAGTGTCATCCTGTGTACTAATGTGGTCTGCAGTGTCATTCTGTGTACAAATGTGGTCTGCAGTGTCATTCTGTGTACAAATGTGGTCTGCAGTGTCATTCTGTGTACAAATGTGGTCTGCAGTGTCATTCTGTGTACAAATGTGGTCTGCAGTGTCATTCTGTGTACTAATGTGGTCTGCAGTGTCATTCTGTGTACAAATGTGGTCTGCAGTGTCATTCTGTGTACAAATGTGGTCTGCAGTGTCATTCTGTGTACTAATGTGGTCTGCAGTGTCATTCTGTGTACAAATGTGGTCTGCAGTGTCATTCTGTGTACATATGTGGTCTGCAGTGTCATTCTGTGTACTAATGTGGTCTGCAGTGTCATTCTGTGTACAAATGTGGTCTGCAGTGTCATTTTGAAAATAAAAAAAGCACACTCCCATCCTTCTCTCCACCTATATTATCTTTTGTTTTATATATAGGCTACTACCATAGTAAAAATAAAATAATACAGTAAGGATGTGTTGTGACATATATACAAAGCAATCCTTTTTTCTGAATTAATTTTTTTTTTATTTTTAAGAATTGAGATTTTGATAGTTTGAAATATAATCATTTACATATGATGCCCAGAATGACAAAATATTACTGGAAAATATGTTTGAACTCTCTTGTTTTATGAAATTATAAACTAGTCTGCCAGCCTGCTCAAGCAATACTTGGTGAAATCAAATAAAAGTATTGAAGAAAGTAACCTGATTGTCTTGTATTGCCCTGTACACAACATATTTTGTCAAACAGGCTGTTTGGAGCTGTTTTCCATGTTTAGCCCCATTTTCTACATGCACTCCCATAATTTCGAGTTTAAAATAAAATCTTTTACAACACAAAAACTTGATTCATTACCGGATGTTTTGAAGCCGTTTTCCTTGTTTAGGGAGCTACATTAAACTCAGTTTACTTAGTACACTATAGGAAGTTACATTAAACTCAGTTTACATAGTACACCATAGGAAGTTACATTAAACTCAGTTTACATAGTACACCATAGGAAGTTACATTAAACTCAGTTTACATAGTACACCATAGGAAGTTACATTAAACTCAGTTTACATAGTACACCATAGGAAGTTACATTAAACTCAGTTTACATAGTACACCATAGGAAGTTACATTAAACTCAGTTTCCTTAGTACACCATAGGAAGTTACATTAAACTCAGTTTCCTTAGTACACTATAGCATTATTTTAAAACATTTGTTTAGAATAGCATCACAACTGGTTATATTTAAAGGCCTTTACTTAATGAAACTGAGTAATATAATTGTGTCAGGGTGACATTACCAACTTATTGGGTCCAGTAGCGTGTATTGATCCTAGTGGTATTAATATATTTTGTTGTTATAGTGATGAACTTTTTACATAGACCAGTGAATGCTGTGTATTGATCCTAGTGGTATTAATATATTTTGTTGTTGTAGTGATGAACTTTTTACATAGACCAGTGAATGCTGTGTATTGATCCTAGTGGTATTAATATATTTTGTTGTTGTAGTGATGAACTTTTACATAGACCAGTGAATGCTGTGTATTGATCCTAGTGGTATTAATATATTTTGTTGTTGTAGTGATGAACTTTTTACATAGACCAGTGAATGCTGTGTATTGATCCTAGTGGTATTAATATATTTTGTTGTTGTAGTGATAAACTTTTTACATAGACCAGTGAATGCTGTGTATTGATCCTAGTGGTATTAATATATTTTGTTGTTGTAGTGATGAACTTTTTACATAGACCAGTGAATGCTGTGTATTGATCCTAGTGGTATTAATATATTTTGTTGTTGTAGTGATAAACTTTTTACATAGACCAGTGAATGCTGTGTATTGATCCTAGTGGTATTAATATATTTTGTTGTTGTAGTGATGAACTTTTTACATAGACCAGTGAATGCTGTGTATTGATCCTAGTGGTATTAATATATTTTGTTGTTGTAGTGATGAACTTTACATAGACCAGTGAATGCTGTGTATTGATCCTAGTGGTATTAATATATTTTGTTGTTGTAGTGATAAACTTTTTACATAGACCAGTGAATGCTGTGTATTGATCCTAGTGGTATTAATATATTTTGTTGTTGTAGTGATGAACTTTTTACATAGACCAGTGAATGCTGTGTATTGATCCTAGTGGTATTAATATATTTTGTTGTTGTAGTGATAAACTTTTTACATAGACCAGTGAATGCTGTGTATTGATCCTAGTGGTATTAATATATTTTGTTGTTGTAGTGATAAACTTTTTACATAGACCAGTGAATGCTGTGTATTATAAATAATTTTTGTGTTTTATATAGGAACATGAAGGTGATGGTGAGGATGTTGGATCTTCAAGTGATGAATTTGATGATGATTCTGATGTTGGAGATAATGATGAGGAGGTAATACTCGTTTTGATAATTTATTGTAACAACTTTGTTACACATGGATTAAACAAATAAAGAAGTTCTGATGGGCAAACATTATAATAACAATGTTATATGCAACTTCCTCTAATCAGGTGAAAGTTGTTAAACCAAAGACGGTTGTCTCCAAGGAAGATGAAGACTTTATGGCTGCCCTGGACCAGATGATGAATGACACAATACAGGTCTGGCTATTGTTTTCATCCAGGTAATTCCAATTGTTGCTCAGCTCTATATTGACTTATTTTTCTGTTCTATTTCTAGGCCAGAACCCAAGAGGCTATCAAAGTACCCCAGCTGGACATTGCTCTACCTACTCAGTTAAAAAGCAAAAAGAAACTTTGTTGTGGTGTTGTCCCAGGTAAGACTCCACCATGGTGTGTTTGTTAAGTATTTGCTAAACTTACATCACCAGTAATGTAATACAACATTGGTTACAAGTAATGTAAGTTTAATAAGATCCCCCCCCCATTGAAGTATCAAGTGTTATTATTAGTTATTTATTGGAATATGGGAGGGGATGGAGTTAAGAAAGTTTGAAGCTAAAGGCAAATTTAAGTCAGTAGTAGAATGGCCATTTAAAGTTGCTGTTCTGTAGCTAATTAGAATGGATATTAAAGTGACCAATGAAAAATAATATTAAAGGACCAATTAAAATTGATATTAAAGTATTGGAGTACTACCTTCAGGTCAGGGATCAGGAGATAAAGAAGAGGAAGACAAAGATGGTTCTTCTGCTCTGAAATTTGTTTTGATGACTAGAAAAGGCAACAAACAACAGGTTTGGTTGATTTTTTTTTTAAATTAGATTGTTTAAAATAGAATTGTTCTCAATAAATCAAAACTAAACTTATTAGATAGAATTGTTTTCAATAAATCAAAACTTAACTCAGTAGATAAAAGAGTTGATCAATGTAAATTTGGGAGCTTTATGAATTTGACTTGAACATTTGTAATATTTTATTGCTATCAGCTGACAGATTTTGAAATCCCTATGACAGCAGAGTTTGCCACCAAGTTTAAAGAAAGAGAAGAGGTGAGCTGTTCATTGATTCTCTTGTCTGCTTAGTATTTAAAGTATCTGTTTAGCCAGCATCATTTATTGTAGTTGTGTTCTTTGTAATGTTCCTCACATTTCTTGTCATGTGATAAAATCTTTTTATTCGGACTATTTATTTATGTTAATGTGTAATGTTCTTGACATCTTTTGTCCAGCAATAAAATCTGTGTACTGAGTAAAATGAGACTATTTATTTGTGTGTTGTGACAGGCTGAGAGATTAGAAAAAGAAAAGATGAAGAGGATGGTCTTGGACTTCCATGAAAGACAAGAGGAAGAAGAATATCAGGGTAAATAGATGTCATTTTGAAGTGTAAATATAAATGTAATTATATCAGGGTAAATAGATGTCATTTTGAAGTGTAAATATAAATGTAATTATATCAGGGTAAATAGATGACATTTTGAAGTGTAAATATAACTAAATATATCAGGGTAAATAGATGTCATTTTGAAGTGTAAATATAACTAATTATATCAGATAAAATAGATGACATTGGATCACACACAACCACCAAATGCTAAGTCTTTCAAAAGTAGATTACTCTACACGATGGGGCCCCTAAGGGCAGGGATCCTCAATATTTTTTCAGGTTTTATGTCTTAGTGGTGGCCCCGGCAACAGTTCTTTGAACATTAAAACTTAACATTAACGTATGTTCAAGAGACCATCTTATGAGAAAAGGATTATGCACACTGTTCTCATTTTGGTGCAGAAAATAATTTATCCCCTCCATTGTTGGCCTGCAAGAAACCAGTGTTGTAGAAATTTAAAATAATAATCACAAAAAAAAACAACGGAAATCAAATGATGTACCTTTTGTTCAGGCACGCATTAGAATGCAAAGCGTCACAAGTTTGACATGCCTGTTAAAGGAGACATAAAGTATGTACAAGTCATTAGGCAGCTAATATATTACCATAAATATCTGCATCATCATTAACATACATATCTAACAGAAGTCATGGCCAGCATCAACAGGGCTACAACAAACAATGTCAATAGGGAGAGGAAAGTGAAATACCAACACCCTAAAGGTGTCCCTGATGCTGACCTCATCTTTGGAAATAAGTAAGTGTCAGCATTTATTTGGCCGTATCTTATAAAGTATTATACTTGTCAGGTTGTATTATACTTTTTGTCAGGCTGTATTATACTTGCTGTCAGGTTATATTATACTTATTGTTAGGCTGTATTATACTTGCTGTCAGGTTGTATTATACTTGTTGTCAGGTTGTATTATACTTGCTGTCAGGTTGTATTATACTTGTCAGGCTGTATTATATTTGTCAGGAAATCTTGGTCACATGTTCAAATCTTAAAATCTGTTTTAAATGTTGTTTTTTTCAAAGAATGTATTTTTTCACATTGGATAAGACAAACAACAAAATACCAGGTAGTTTATGTATTTCCTGTAGATTTCAACATGTCAGATCTAATAATACCAGATATCAACTTCTACAATCTGAACTTGACATGTGACCTAGGTATACATGAATCACATTGAATGAATTTCTATAGTTCTGTTTAATGAGATATTTTTATTTTTGTACAAAAGATAATTATTTGTATTTATCTGGTTGCTTGTTTTTTTCACCTAGTTAATAGATTAATATTTATAAAATGTTTTTGAACTAAATATTGATTGTGAGGAACAAATTGTTAAAGTTACAATTTTTTTTTTATTGGACTTTGGAAATTATTATTTTTTTGTTTCTTTTAATGTTTTCTGTTTGTATAATTTTATTTTCACATTTTAGTTTACTTTCAACATAACATGTGATGCTGACTAATATTTAATTAATATATACTGATTATGGAATAATTTAGCTGTATTCAGATTTGAAAATAATAGGAAGATAAATGGTTTAATTTTCGTTCCTCTTTTTAACTATAAGTTAAATGATAATTAGACATATATTTTTTTTTTAACAGAAAACGGTGAGAACTGACTGAAATATTGACCCGAACTTCTACATGACTTCTGTCTGCTATTGCAGAAAGTCAGCAAATAATTTGGAGTGTAAACTCCTTGAAAGCTCAAGAAATAAATGATAAGACTTATTGTTGGAGTGATAATTTTGTTGGTTCAATTTAAATTTCAGCCAGAAAATTCACTATCCATGTCTCTGCAGTTTTTTTTCTAATTTTTAAAACTTTTGGTGAAGTTAACTCTTTACAGCTGCACATACTAGTGATTGAGTAGACAAGCAGAAATATTCACTGATTGATTCTCAATGGACATATTTTCTATAAAGGTAACCATCAACAACTAAACAACAAACATTTATATAATTTGTTCCGCTGGTTCTCTGATGGGTCACTTAACTTGGTCAGCTGACGTTTGTTTGTGTTGGAGTGAAATGGTCAGATATAGGAAACAATGTGAAAAATGTCAAGATGCAACACAAATTGAAACAAGTCTAAACATGACCTATATAAACCAGATGTAACTTAAGTTAGTATTGAGGTTAGACTTTGTCATGTGTGTGAGCAGGGACCACATTGAATGATGGATACTGTTGATGTATTTCTGTAATCTATTGAAGTGACCCCGTAAAATAATTGAAGACAAGTCTCTCTTCATTATATGAATTTAATTTGAAATAAAATTCAACATGTATAACTTTATTTTGGTTTATTTATTACAATATTTGTTAGGGTATCTGGTTGGAGGTGAGTCTATGAGATAAAACGTTTAAATGACTCCATTTACCTCAGTTAGTCTTGGACCATGGTAACTCTTACTGAGTTGGGGTTACAAAGGGTACCACACATTTAGAAACTCTTAGGTTTGGTGGGAGTATTGACTAATTTATGTATGGTGTGTTTCTATTTGAGAGGAATATCTAACATATAGGCCTACATTCTATAGATGGGCCTATCTAATATTTTTGTGGGCCTACCTTATATTGACTTACCCTTTTTATATATTCTGTAGGATTTTCTAGTATTTATACATACTCTGTATATTTATTCCATGGGTCACCTACCTAATATACAAGCCTACACTATATATATATATGTACTCTGTAAGCCTACTTTATATATATATAGGTATGGCTTATCTATATATTCTGTAAGCCTACTTTATATAGGAATGACTTCTATATAATATTATTCTATGGGCTTAACTAATTATTTTGTTGGCACAACTAAACACAAAGACAACAAACTGATTAGTATTATTTTTAAGTTGATTCATTAAACTTAAATTCTGACACAATTACCAAAAGTTTTATAGTGTGTACTTGTAGGCGTGTGTACATGCACACACATCAACATGTACACACGCCTTCAAGTACAAAAACCACAAGTACACACGCCTACAAGTACACACGCCTACAAGTACACACAGTCACATGTACACACAGCCATAAGTACACACAGTCACATGTACACACGCCTACAAGTACACACAGTCACATGTACACACGCCTACAAGTACACACACCACAAGTACACACAGCCACATGTACACTAGGTATATGACTTCAGAACAACACTTGTATGGCATACCATCAACAGATGACTTTTTATTGTAGAAACACAAAACCATATCAAATTTATTAAAAAAATTGAAAAATGTCACCCACCAAATATTTTGAAGTTTTAGAAAAATTGACATTTTTTAATAATTTCAAGTATTTTTTCATAAACTTTTATTTGTAAAAATAAAACGTACATTCAGTTTCTCTGGTGAGTGGCGAAGGACAATAATATCTTGCAGAATTTTTATCGCTCTTTCTGCAAACAGATTGCTACGTGGAGTGAGTATTGGAGATGGACTTTGAGACCAATGAGTTCGAAGACAGCGCAACCCCTTTGGACAATCATTAACAGCTTGCAAAAGAAGTTCATATTGTTCAGCTTTGTGATGATGATCACTAAACCAGGCATCACTCCATTGTCCACAGATAAATTCACACAGTTTCTGAAGGTTCTTTCGTTCATCAGGCAATAGTATGAAAGCCAACCAGAGGCGTATTTACCAAAACTGTGGCCCTAGGCGCATGACCAATTTGGGGCCCCCTCGCCTATAAGTTATTTAAAAATGATCAGAATACAACAATAGTCAGAACACTCATGTATTATTTAACATGCATACTACATAGTTATGTATACTAGCTAGAACTTACAATTGTCAGTTTATTACAGTTATATAACTTTTTTCCTGCTCTTCAAGATATAAATTTGAATTTTGCAGGGATTTGCTGGTTGCATTCATCCGCTGTACAATTGTATCCCAAAGAACAGTCATCAATGCAGTTTCAAAAAGATCCATTTTATTAGCAAGAGCGTTAGCTGATTTCTTACAGCTGCCTTCTGATCACGATCTTCGGCTGCTTGAAGAAGAGCTTCCTGAATACCAATGTAGCTCTGATGCAATGCAAACACTGCATCCACTCTAGCTGACCATCTTGTGTCCGAAACTTTCTTTATAGTGCATCCATTTTTGACTATATGACTTTTAAGGATGTTCCACCTGTGTGTGGATGCTGAGAACCAAACATAAACATGTTGAATAAAGTCAAAGTATGATACTGCTGAAAGCCACGATTCTGTAGCCGCATTACCAACTAGATTCACGTGGCTAACATCAGGTGTTGAATCAACAATCAAAGAGAAATATATCGATTTCTTTACTTCTGATATAAACTGACCTCTGACAGCATTGCCCATTATTTTGATAAATTCGTCACAAGTAGCATGTGACAAATAACTTGACAGAATCACTTCCCTTGTTACCGCACCATGCAATATGATTTGCTAAGAAAGGGTCAAATTTTAACAAGTAATTCAAGCAACTGGTAAAATTACCGTCATTGTTGGCATGACCACGAAAGGCCAAGCCTTCAGAGGAAAGAAACTGTACAGTAGTGTACAGTTGCTACAATCCTTCGTAGAACTTCTCTCCAGTATTGCCTTTCATCATCTAACTGTTTGGCCATCTGTTCGTCAATACGCCCTTAGCGAAAGTGCACATTGCTTGAACGTGGCCATACGAATTCTCATGTTCAGAAATTTTGGCGGCAATATTTTTCCAATCAGAACACCCGTTTGTTGAAAATTGACTAGCTTTATTTGGAAACAGTTTGCATGCATAACAATACACGCTTCCACTAGTTTCTCTGAACACTAACCATTCACGTCTTTCTTTTTGGCCATTCGGCTTGGTTAAGTAAAAGTTATGTTCAGACAAATGACGAAAATATTTTCTGCCACGATCTGTCATCAACATGCCAGCGCGTGAAAGGTCGCCAACATTTTTTGGTTTGAAATCCAAAACATAATTACGCATGGTTTCTGTCAAATTCGCTGGCCACATAGCATATCTGTCAAAATTTCACCACAGTTGTTATCATCAACAGTTTCTCTACTCACGACCTCCGGTATAGGACCTTCAGCCGGCTGTTCAGGTTCTGGCAAGTCTGTTGGCTCGGGCTCAGAATCCATACTGGCTGTTGCCGAGACGACTGGACTTGGATCATTAGCTGTTTTTTCTGTTTGAGTAGTTTCTCATGGTGGGATTACCGGTCGTTTCGCTAAAAATGTCAACAAGGCGCCTTCGTTTTTCGCATCTTCTGCTTTTCTTTTCTTTTGGATATCACGCTTTTTTGCACCTTAGGGATATTGTCTCATAGACATAGTTTTAATGAAACGATTGTGTCGCAATCAGCTACAACAGTAAAGGAAAAATGATCAATGATCATTCATCCACATAAAGCGTAGTGGGTAGCAAGAACAAAATTATCAAAATAGTGTAATAAACTGGCAATTAACAATTAGCTATTGCAATTTGCAAAAAAATAAAATTTGAATTAGAATTATTAATTAATCTGTGACGTAAGGTGCGCCAACTACTGGTACGTACCGTACGTTACTTGTCACTTCGAAAACTAGCGCCAACTTTATTAATACGTCACAGCAAGCAAGACACAGTCAACCACGTTCGACAACTCGCATTGTTTACCAGTCTGAAAGACTATTTATAGATTTGTGGAATTCCAAAAACCCTCACAGCAACCGGATTTTTTATTTTTTATCTCTTTTATAAAACCAGGTTTTTGGGGCCCCTAAATTATCTGGGGCCCTAGGCGCGCGCCTAGTGCGCCTTGGCCTAAATTCGCCACTGAAGCCAACAATGCAAAAATTGCTCGAGAGTTCCATCGGGCATTTTGCTGAGGCCAGGCAGTGCGCTAAAATTAACTTTTGGCATTTGTTGAGAATTCTTAAAATGCTTAAAAACGCAAATTAGATGGTGCAAAAATTTCATATCATCTCTTAAACCTATTTCCTGTTTTTCTAAAATTGGAGCACATTTCTTTGTTTTACTTTCAAAATATTTTTTAACATTTCATAATCTTTAAGCATCTTATTTACAAATGGATAATTTATGTTAGGAGACTCAGTTGAATCACCGAGCGATGCATCACACACGTATCTAAGAACACGATCAAGTATGTGGTGCTGACGACCTATAAAGACTGGTGCAGACTCACCATGTTGAACAACACCACACCACCAGACTTCGACCCTGTATTAACATTTGTAGTGTCTGACACTATCATCTTTATAGCTGACCATAAGTTATATTCATCTAAAACTTTTTGAATGGCAGATCCAATCCTAGCAGCTTTGCCATCAGGTAATACTAAGACGGCTAGCCCCACTTCTTTTGCTTCATTTTTTAATACAACTACTTGGTGTTCTTTTTTCTTAATAATTTTACCATCAAACTGTAAACTCCATAAGCTATTACGCAAAGTATTTATTAATGTTTCTTTTAGTTTACTTGTTTCTCTGAATACAGCTCGATAGACACCTGACTGAGATGGAGTTGCTATTTTTACGCCGGACTTGTGCAAAATTTTGCTTACTAATGCTGCTCTTCGAACTGGTAGTTTCCCAGACGTTATCACTGGAATCACTGGAACTTTCAAAACTGCTTTGTTGTTGTTTTGCCTCATTAATTTTGCAAACAATTTTCCATTTTGATGGATGAATTGTACTTTGACTAGCAATTTTAGTTGTAGCATATCCCATCTTACCTCCACTTTGAATTTGTATTTCGTTAAGTTTTTTTGTCCTCAGCACATAACCATTGACCAGTTTTGTTTGTGACATCAAATAACTTAACGAACTGCTCCCGTATGTCATCCACAGGTTTTTTCAAATGAACATACCTTTTAATTAAAGTTTCAATTTTTCTGCTAACTGATCGCAAAGACAGTATTGGGAAATTCAAAAAGCTCCACAATAGCTCTACTTCTTTCCTGAGTGCTGCAACTCATTTCAATCTGGATTTTTCCATAGAGGCCAAGCCCATGTAGCGACCAATTATCATCCACTCTTTTGGCATTCTAGAATGTGAATGCAATGCCTCGATCTCGATTCCAATTTTTTTTTTTACGAGTGTTTTGAAATTTTTTCAAATTACTCGCCCATTTGTCCTTATTTTTAGCAACGGAAAGTGATGATTTTTTGTAAGACATTTTTAAGAATAAAATTAACCAAAATTAAAATAATTATTCAAACTCAAGTACAATTGAAAAATCTAACATGGAGAACAGGAAATAGAATTTTAATGGTAAACAATAGGAGTAAAAGTGAACTTCAGTAAAAAGAGCCAAATGGATTATTTGTAAACTAAAAAATGTTTTGGTCGGTGAACTTTTTCAACAAAATTGATGATTTTTTGTTGTATTTATTATTTTTATATAAAAGTTCATCAAAATCTGGCACGCCACTTATAAAATTACAAAATTTGTTTTTCAAGTCATATACCTAATGTACACACAGTCACAAGTACACACAGCCACATGTAGATACAGCAACATGAGCACAGAGAAACATGTACACACATCAAAAAGTACACACATCTTGTGTACACAGCAACTGGTACACATAAACACATGTACACATAGCCACATATACACACAGCAACATGTACACACAGCAACATGTACACATAGCCACATGTACACACAGCAACATGTACACACATCAACATGTACACACAGCATTTTATAAACACCATATCCTTCGGTGGAGTATCTGTGACTTCCATTTCGGTGGAGTATCTGTGACTTCCATTTCTTGATGTTATAAATATGATGTGTTGCAGCAACCATAACTATATAATACTACAACACAATTTAAAACTAGATGTCTATGGCATAAATGTAGCAATATTATGATTAAAATAACAGCAGAAAACAATTGAAATATTATGGTTGAAACATCAGAAAACAATTGAAAATATTACAGAAAACACTTGAAATATTATGTTTGAAACAACATCAGAAAACACTTGAAATATTATGTTTGAAACAACATCAGAAAACACTTGAAATATTATGTTTGAAACAACATCAGAAAACACTTGAAATATTATGTTTGAAACAACATCAGAAAACACTTGAAATATTATGCTTGAAACAACATCAGAAAACACTTGAAATATTATGTTTGAAACAACATCAGAAAACACTTGAAATATTATGGTTGAAACAACATCAGAAAACACTTGAAATATTATGGTTGAAACAACATCAGAAAACACTTGAAGTATTATGTTTGAAACAACATCAGAAAACACTTGAAATTATTAATAAGCTGGAGAAAGTCGACAAGTTTAGATAGATTTTTTCTTATTAGACCAAATGTTGTTCTCAGCATACGGCTTGCTAGAGATTGCTCTAACACAATATCACTTAAGTGACGCCGTGATAACACCTAGACCTGGAGGAACAGTCAGTTCACTGTGATATACAACAGGTTGTTCAGACCACTTGTTTTATTCAGTGCTGTGAAATCTGGACAGCTGTGGCAACGGATTGAATTCAAGTTTTTGAGACCAGGTGCCTTTGGAAACTGTTTGAAACAGGTTATCAGAAACAAAAAAAAACTATTATTTTAAGCGGAGATATATTTGCGATTTAATATGGGTATAACTGATCGCATAGCTATGTGTCAATCTATATAACAGTTGCTTATTTATAAGACTTATGTAGCATTATAGATTCAACTGTCGGCTCAGTTTATGTTGACAAATAGCAAAATAAACAAAAAGACAACGAGCTTAACATTTGGTGCAATGAAAAAAAACAAAAACACTGGTTTAGGTTTAGGACAAAAGTAAATAAAACAACAAACATGCATTTTTATTGACCAATCAGACATCTAGACATTGCCACCTTCAAAGTATTTATATTGTCAGTGTTCATAGTAAATAAAGTCTACAGGAAACACACCCTCGCAGAAGTATTTAAATGGGGCGGGGGGGGGTCAGTGTCAAATGGCCAAGACATCCCTATCTGACCGGGGCCACAGGTTCTATCGACTGTCTGTGATGCAACAAGTCTGCTGGCAGAGCACCGAGTGAGCGAGAGGCGACATGCATTGAGCTGCTTCACTCAGACGTATGATCAAAGTGGCACTTCTGGGAGTTTGTTCAACATTCAGATCAGAAAAAAAAACAACAACTGATTGGTAATAACCAGATGACACTGTACACCAGTTTGTTGATTTAATACATAACATTATTGATCAATAAACCTTTAGATCAAAATGATGGAGGCTGCAGGATTTATGTTTTCACAGTAGGAAACAAAAGAATAATTTTCTTTTTGTGTGGATACACGTAATTCAAAACTTGATGTTGTACACATGTCTCTTGATACAATGGATAGAAGTATTACAGACATATGAATTTGTTACAGTTCTATAAATAACCTACTTATCTAAAGGTAGGTTTGACGTTATCACCACGTGTTTTCAAAGAGTTTAATAAATAGATTATATTTTGGTTCAATAACTTAGCAATGAAGATAGTTTAATAAATAGATTATATTTTGGTTCAATAACTTAGCAATGAAGATAGTTTAATAAATATAGATTATATTTTGGTTCAATAACTGAGCAATGAAGATAGTTTAATAAATATAGATTATATTTTGGTTCAATAACTGAGCAATGAAGATAGTTTAATAAATATAGATTATATTTTGGTTCAATAACTTAGCAATGAAGATAGTTTAATAAATAGATTATATTTTGGTTCAATAACTTAGCAGTGAAGATAGTTTAATAAATTGATTATATTTTGGTTCAATAACTTAGCAATGAAGATTTAAATAACAAAACAACATCAACAACATTCATTTTATGAATTGTCTTCTAGATGTTTGTATGTTGGTGTTTGTATGACATCTCCCATAGTTTTCAATTCTAGATGTTTGTATTTTGGTGTATTTGTGTGGAATTCCTCACTGTGACCCTGTGATCTATCAAACACACGCATACATTGATCTATCAAACACACATACATTGATCTATCAAACACACACACATTGATCTATCAAACACACGCATACATTGATCTATCAAACACACACACACACATTGATCTACCAAACACACACACACACATTGATCTACCAAACACACACACACATTGATCTATCAAACACACACACACATTGATCTATCAAACACACGCATACATTGATCTATCAAGTTTTTATGTTTTGTTTGACCCAAACTTCAGGTGATTGATCAAACAGAATATTCTTAACAAACCATTTGGCTCTGCTGTGAACAACCGATTTTTCCAAAGCTTGGTTACGTCCCATTATAATAAAATTATGTCCCTTGACTAGTATTTTGCTGGCCCTGAAATATTGATGACTGCCCTACCCTCCACCTTCGTCACTTCTGCCGCCCCCTCCCCACCCCTACTTCCTGGGCCAGCCGACCTCTAATCAATTTTGTTAGGCAAATAATTACTGGAGTCGGGTTGACAATGGCACATTGCATTGATTTCATGTTGGCCCGTCCCATCTCATGGTTGTTAGTTTTATCATCGAAATACTCGATACAGCTTTCAAACATCATTTACTATTTTTCCTAAAACAAAATCCGACATAAATTTTTTTTTTCAAATAATATTTTCTTTTTACTTAATGTCTGTATGGCCTAAACAAACTGGACTTAAATATCTGCAGTCTAGGACATAATTAAATTGTTTTCTTACAATACAAAATAAGTCAAGAGTTTAGTTTTATGACGTCTAATGTAATATTGACTTGGATTTTCTATGACCTGGTTTTTTTGTCGCTTTCCCTTTTAT
The DNA here is from genome assembly GCA_021962125.1 of Bulinus truncatus. NCBI lineage: Eukaryota > Metazoa > Mollusca > Gastropoda > Planorbidae > Bulinus > Bulinus truncatus. The sequence continues at coordinate 2,353,941 of JAGDYQ010000046.1, read as the reverse complement.
AAAGGTTAACATTCTATAATGTAATACAGTAGAATCTAGTCCATGTATGATATTATTTTAACTAACATAGTAGTACAGTAGACCCTAGTCCATGTAATGGTGTATAAACACGAATATTGGAATGCAGTTAACACAAACGGGTGTTCCATTGACTGAGATTCATTAGCTTATTACCCAATATAAAATGTTCTCAGACCACATAAAATGTTCTCAGACCACAGTAAAATCCTCAGACCACAGGAAAGGTTCTCAGACCACAGGATATATTCTCAGACCGCATTAAATGTTCTCAGACCACAGGAAATGTTCTCAGACCACAGGAAATGTTCTCAGACTGCATTAAATGTTCTCAGACCACAGGAAATGTTCTCAGACCACAGGAAATGTTCTCAGACCACAGGAAATGTTTCTAATATCGTGTGTTTTGTTTCAGACGATTCCTTCCTCTATCGCTATCTGTCATTATATGTCCTTATATCTGTCATTATATGTCCTTATATCTGTCATTATATGTCCTTATATATCTCATTATAAATCCTTATAATTGTCTTTATTTTTTTCTGTTTGACTGTCGAACTGTCTGGCATTATGTCTTCCTGTTTCACTTTCCCACAACTTTAAATTTTTGTCCCTATTCCCCCCCCCCCTCCTTCCCCCGATGTTTATTTCTGTTCCACAGTTCTGATCATCTATTGAAACTCGGGTCACGTGACAGTTGATTTCGTTAGTTTACCGGAGACGAAATTGTTGAACTTCAAGACACAAAAACTTACCCAATGGAAACTTATACAGCTTATATAATGGTTATTTTAAGCGGAGACCTGAAAGCAAACACATATTTCCTCAAGTTTAAACCTTTCTTTAATTGCAACAGTATATATATATATATATATATATATATATATATATATATATATATATATATATATATATCGAAACAAAATGAAACTGGGAATAACGAATTCCGCTTAAGATGAAACTAAACGTTACATTATCATCTCAGATGGTACTACTCGTATATTTATTGACACAGCAATTATCCATGAAGCGTTCATCGAAGGAAATCAATTTTTAAATATTGTAACACTAAATTAATTTTTTAATATGTAAACATTCACCATTAAAATATGTAGTATCCCAAAACAATGTATTGATTTAAAAAAAATATAGAATTGTTTTAAATTCTGTGTTAGCCCAATTGATATGATTATATACTTCAAATAGTTTTACATTCATACAAAAATAACCCAAGTTTGAACAGGAAATGAGAAATATTACAATTGAACTCTAGGGAGTTTAATTATTGAAAAGTTCAAAATTCTTTCTTCCTTCTGTCAGACTCAGATAAATATTCAGTGTGGCCCCATTAAAGGTCCATATACCACAATCTTAATATATAGACAGATACATATTGCCTACAGATACATCATACCTACAGATAAATCTACCAACAGTTACATCTTACATACAGCAACATGATGGTCGTGTGGTAAAGCCCTCGAATGTCGACCTGAGGATCCCTGGTTCGATCTCCGATGAGGATCAACGAATATTCCAGGTCATGGTTAAGTCCCCGCTATGTCTCCCGTAGTGGCTCCATGGCTATTGCACTATTGGCTATGGTGGGGATCAAATAATAGCACCATAAAAACTGTCCCATTACTGGTTTATACTCTCTAAGAGATTTCATCTCACCCTTACAGGGATTTCACACACACACACACACACACACCTACACATACATCATAAATATAAATATAGATACATCTTACCTACAGACATATCCTACATAGAGTTAAATGGATCATAATATTACACACGCACACATAATTACAGACAAAAACTATCAAAGACACACACTAGTGTGCTCCAGTACATAGCATACAATGAATGAAATGTATACATACACAATACAACAAATTCAAGGCTCAAATTCTGATGTTGGAAAGAATCGTTTCTATTGTTTGGACAGTCATGGTTAAGTCCTCGCCAGAGTTAAGAGTCTTGAGAAAAATGTCGGACATGATCCCAGTTACCATCACGTGATTTTGAGAGGGTGCCCTTTTCTTTACTGGCATCTTGGTCTAGTTTTTTTATACATAGACTAATGAATATTCATGAACTAAAATCAATAGCTGGGTAAATGTGGGACATAGCCATACCCAAAGAAACCATAGACACTAATGCTACAGCCTGGGATTCGTTCCGATTTGAAAGTGTTAAACTCATTTCACCCAGGGGATTAGACGCCCCTCAGGCTATTCATTTAGTGATACTTAACAAAAATATCACAAAGTATAAATTATAACGAAAGTGCACCGCTATTTCAAAAGTCCTCTATCATTGGCTACAAAATGCCACCATTGCTGTTATTGTATTTCTAATAGTGTAGCACCTGAATATTGATATACAGTAACAGTTGTAACAAATGTAGCAACTGAATATTGATATACAGTAACAGTTGTAACAAATGTAGCAACTGAATATTGATATACAGTAATAGTTGTAACAAATGTAGCAACTGAATATTGATATACAGTTGTAACAAATGTAGCACTTAAACATTGATATACAGTAACAGTTGTAACAAATGTAGCACCTGAATATTGATATACAGTAACAGTTGTAACAAATGTAGCACCTGAATATTGATATACAGTGACAGTTGTAGCAAATGTAGCACTTAAATATTGATAGACAGTTGTAACAAATGTAGCACCTGAATATTGATATACAGTAACAGTTGAAACAAATGTAGCACTTAAATATTGATAGACAGTACCGATAGTAACAAATGTAGCACCTAAATGTTGATACATATACACTGTATATGTATCAATACTGTATATTATACAGTAACAGTTGGAATCCTGAAATCATTCCTGAAATTCTTTTGACATCAATTCAATCTGACTGTTTGACTGTTTGACTATTATGGGTTAGCAAAGCTCAGCACAGACTCATTTATTGGATAAAGTTTTTCATCCATTAGCAAAAGACAAATGTCCATGTCCTGATCACGTGGTCTTCAACTATATTTTCAAAGCATTTGACATTTCATCAATCCTTTCAGCAGCAGTATTTCTTGTCAACGAAATATCTTTGAATGTGAGTGTTATCTCTAGGCACACAATTTGAGAAATATCTTTGAATGTGAGTGTTATCTCTAGACACACAATTTGAGAAATATCTTTGAATGTGTTATCTCTAGACACACAATTTGAGAAATATCTTTGAATGTGAGTGTTATCTCTAGACACACAATTTGAGAAATATCTTTGAATGTGAGTGTTATCTCTAGGCACACAATTTGAGAAATATATCTTTGAATGTGAGTGTTATCTCTAGACACACAATTTGAGAAATATCTTTGAATGTGAGTGTTATCTCTAGGCACACTATCTGAGTCTGTTTCTTTAAGACAATGTTTTACGAAATCTCCTTCATTGTAAGATGTCCTATTCATGGCGGTCATTCAGATTTCCTATTCATGGCGGTCATTTGACTTAGTTCACAGCTTACAGTCAAGAACGCAGCTCAAGTCTGTTGTTGTCTCCAAGTAAGGTTTAAATTTCAGAGTCTGGAAACACGCATTCTTACATATCATTTGATCGATGATTAGTTGTGAACTATTGTGTTTGTTTAAGTTGTGATTTATTTTATTCGTTAAAGTTGTATTCTATTGTATTTGTTTAAGTTGTATTCTATTGTATTTGTTTAAGTTGTATTCTAATGTATTCGTTAAAGTTGCATTCTATTGTATTTGTTAAAGTTGTATTCTTAAGTATTCCTTAAAATTGTATTCTATTGTTTTTAAGTTGTATTCTATTGCATTTGTTTAAGTTGTATTCTATTGTATTTCTTAAAGTTGTATTCTGTTGCTGTGGCGATGTTGCGGCTGCAAATTTAACAGTTTATCTTTCAATTTACCCTAGTACAGAACTTTTATAGTTCCCACTTTTACTGAAACACTCGCAATTATTCCGTCAAAGCTTTTTTTCTTTTATTTGATGAATACTATCCAATTTAAAACTTTCGATGCAACATAATCACCTCAGTGCTAAGTGTAATCGCATTCTCCATTGATATAATTCACATATGCAGTTTTTTATTCGTCCTAGTGTGAGCGAGAAAAACTTGTTTTAGATGCGAGAAGACAACATTCTTTTGTGATGCGAAAAAAAATTATTAACACGGCTGAAAAACTAAAACCAAATTTAGACCAACATTAGGATTCTTGGCGCGGGTGGTAAATAGGATTGCAAAAGGCCGCATACGTCCTACTGTCCGTCAGTTTGACACTTCTGGTTTAACTAACAAACATTTTTCAGAAATTTTTAAAAGCATGAACGTTATTTTAATAAGCTGTAAATCAACTTCACTTTTTGTGACTGGGTTTGTGTGCTTGTAACTCAATTTCGGACCTGATCTTTTTTTGTGAGAATGCGCACATTTGGAAACCTTGTATATTCTACATGAAAATTCATTATTTTGTTAATGACTTCATACATTAACAAATTGTAAAACTTTAAAATCAATAACCATTGAGTTCACTAAAAAGTTTTTCCCATTACAAACTTTTTTGTTTTTGTTTTGGGGCTTTTTAATAAAATTTTACTTTAAAAGAAAGCAATGATAGCACAATATGTATTTGTATGCAAAATTTATATGAAGATGTATTTGTATTTATATGTAAGATGTATCTGTATTTATATAATGATGTATATGTAGGTGTGTGTGTATGTGTGTGAAGTGTCTGTAAGAATGAGATGAAATCTCTTAGATCCTATAAACCATAAAGTAGTAATTGTAAAGTTCCTTACGCCTCAAAGGGCCATCGGGGCAGATGAAGTGTAGAGTTTATCTGTTTCTGTAACCTCGGCAGATGAAGTGTAGAGTTTATCTGTTTCTGTAACCTCGGCATGTGAAGTGTAGAGTTTATCTGTTTCTGTAACCTCGGCAGATGAAGTGTAGAGTTTATCTGTTTCTGTAACCTCGGCAGATGAAGTGTAGAGTTTATCTGTTTCTGTAACCTCGGCATGTGAAGTGTAGAGTTTATCTGTTTCTGTAACCTCGGCATTGAAGTGTAGAGTTTATCTGTTTCTGTAACCTCGGCATGTGAAGTGTAGAGTTTATCTGTTTCTGTAACCTCGGCAGATGAAGGGAATAGGTGGTTTACTCCCCCAACATGTCAGTACCAACTTAAATCTGGGTGGACTTGTGGGACTTTAAATAAAAACTTTCGTTAGAACCTGGAACGATTCCCTTGGTTCTCATCGAGTATCGAACACATGACTCTTTTGATCAATAGACGACCATCTACACCACTCGACCAGTGGCGCAACCGGGGGGGGGCAGGGGGGATTGGGCCCCCCCAGGCCAAATCATCAATACATAATTAATGTTATAAAGTTACAAAAAAGACTGTCAAACTGTCTTTTTTCATAATGTGAGCCCCCCCCCTTAGCATTTTTTCTGGTTACGCCACTGCACTCGACCATCCATTTAAATACTAAATTAGTAAAAATAAAAAATAATTTTAAACCGACCTGTAGCCCATGTACCTCGTGTGGAGAGGCCGAACTCCCATCGGGCGCCTCCCCAGGTGGCGGATAGGGGAAAGCTCGCCAGATATGGCGAGTGCCGATGAAAGACAATTCTCGGGGCGGACCAAAGCAGGCAACTACTGCCTTGTAGTTAGTGGAGGGATCCACAAAGGCTAAGGGACCTAACCTTAAAAAAAGGCAGCTACCCACAAGGCTGTGAAGGGCAACACCCTAGTGGTTGTACCCAGTCATGTAAAAAAACACTAGTTTCGAAAGCCAATCAACAATTCAAAAACCGGACTGATTCAAATGGAAACCGACCTTCGCATGATCACGGACATGATTAATAGCTAGCGACTTGGAACGTGTTAAGCCTATACAGAGCAGGAGCCCTAACCCACCTTACTGAACAGCTTAGAAAATACAAAATAAAAATAGCAGCACTCCAAGAAATCAGATGGAAAAATTCAGACATACTAAAAACAACAGAGTATACCATCTTTTATAGTGGAAACACCACAAATACATTAGGAACAGGTTTTGCCGTCAGGAAAAACATCCTCAATCAAATAATTGGCTTTAAACCAACCAATGAAAGATTGTGCAGCCTCAGGATTCGTGGCAAAATGTTCAATATGACCCTAATATGTGCCCATGCACCCACTGAAGATTCAGAAGGGAATACCAAAGAGGAATTCTATGATGCCCTAGAAAGGTTATATGAAGAAGCACCTAGACATGATATCAAATTAGTGTTAGGAGACTTCAACGCTAAGATTGGCAAAGAAACAATATACAGACTGACAATTGGAAGCTACAGTCTACATGAAGAAAGCAACGATAATGGAACGCGTCTGATTGATTTTGCATCTGGCAAAGGCATGACCATTAGTAGCACTAAGTTTCCACACAAAAGAATACACAAAGAAACATGGAGGTCACCAGATGGGGTGACAAGAAATCAAATAGATCATGTGCTAATAGACAGGCGACATGGTTCAGATATTCAAGATGTCAGAAGCTTCAGAGGAGCAGATGCCGACACAGACCACATGTTAGTCAAAATAAAGTATAGACAAAAATAAGTATCTTTCACAACACAAAAGCAAAGATAACAAACCAATTTGACTGTGAAAAACTAATAAAAGAGCCACAAACAAAAGAAAAATATGCACAAGAAATTAAAAGCAAACTAGAAGCACTAGATATAGATAATACTGAAAATCTAAATAGCCACTGGGAAAAGATTAAACAAACCATAAAAAACACAGCGGAAAGTGTCATAGGGTACAAGCAAAAGAAGAAAAGAGCTGAATGGTATGACGATGAATGCAAAAAAGAAGTGGAAGAACAAAACAAATTGAGGATAATAATGCTACAAAAAGCAACAAGAAAGTCAACTCACGCATACACTGAGGCTAGAAGGAAGGCCACTAAAATATGCAGAAAGAAAAAACGTGAATGGGAAAAGGGAAAACTAGTAAAACTAGAGGAATACTCAAAAGAAAAAAAAAGAAACAAGAAAATGTACATGGCCGTCAAAGAGGAAAGTAACGGCTTCCAAGCAAGATCTCACATGTGTCTTAACAAATCAGGCGACCTGCTTATAGAAAATGAAATGGTTCTAGAAAGGTGGGCGGAATATTTTGAAGAAATGCTGAACATTAAAACTGACAGCGAAAATGATGTACCAAACATTGCAGAGGACGATGGGGCAGAAATAGAAGAACCAACCATAGAAGAAATAAATAATATTATTAAAAAGACCAAAAACAATAAAGCACCAGGAGAAGATAACATAAATGCTGAGTTACTCAAATATGGAGGATGCACACTACACTTAGAAATACACAGGATGGTCAATAAAATATGGAAAGAAGAGATAATGCCAACAGAATGGGAAACAGCCTTAATAGTTCCGCTACACAAGAAAGGTTCGAAACTTAACTGCAACAACTACAGAGGAATCTCACTTCTCAACACTGTTTATAAAATACTAACAAAAATAATAGCCTGCAGAATAGGGAATTTCAGTGAAACAGTATTAGGTGACTATCAATGTGGTTTCAGGCCTAGCAGAGCAACCACAGACCACATCTTTTCCCTTCGAAACACTCTAGAAAAATGTTATGAGCATAATATAAACCTACATCAGCTGTACATAGATTTCAAGATGGCATATGACAGCATCAATAGAAATTATCTTTACAAAACATTGCAGGAGTTGTGTATCCCCAACAAGCTCATTAGACTAGTACGTATGACATTAAACAACTCAAGAAGCAAAGTGAAAATCCAAGGGGAAAGCTCAAGAGAATTTAAAGTAAACCAAGGACAAGGAGACTCCCTTTCGTGCATACTTTTCAACTTAACCCTAGAAAAAGTCATAAGCGAGGAACTATAACACACTACCTCAGAAGTGAAAAAACAAAGTCTATGAAAACAGGAACAATATTTACAGAACCCATCCAACACCTTGCATATGCTGATGACATAACATTGATAGGAAAGCAAAGCAAGGATATAGCAAAAGCATACATAGAATTAGAAACAGCAGCTCAGAAAGCAGGTTTAACAGTAAACGAAACAAAGACTCAATATATGCTGTTACAAAGAAATGAAAAAGAAGGAAGAGAAAAATTTTTCAAAATCAGTGATAGAGCATTTGAAAGAGTAGAAAACTTTAAATACCTGGGATCAACCATAAGTGAGAAAAACGATATAATGATAGAGATAAAAAACAGAATAGAAGAAGGGAACAGAATATATTTTACACTGCATAAAATACTGAAAAACAGACAGATTTCCAGAAAAATTAAAAAAACCATATACAAGACAATGATCCGGCCAGCAGTAACATATGGTAGCGAAACATGGACCATCAGCAAACAAGCAGAAAATATGCTAAACACTTGGGAAAGGAAAATATTTAGGAAAATATATGGGCCAGTAAAGGACAATAACGAGTGGAGAAGTAGAACCAACGTACCAGAGCTGTACGAACTGTATGAAGAACCAAATATAACAGCTGAAATTAAAATGAATAGATTAAGGTGGGTAGGGCACATAGAAAGAATGGAAAACAACAGAGGTCCAAAAACGATTTATAAGACAACACCTAATGAGAAAAGGCCTAAAGGCAGGCCAAGAAGCAGATGGTTGGAGGAAGTGGAGAAAGACCTTAAAGCCATAGGAGTGAGAGAGTGGAGGAAGAAGACCATGGATCGGGAAAAGTGGAGAAGTGTAGTATGGCAGGCCAGGGCCCTAAATGGGCTGTAGAGCCAAAGGAAGAAGGAAGAAGAAGTAGCCCATGTACACACTTTCTGTATACACATAATAATATACAAACTATTATTAGTCTTTTTCTTCAGCTATTTAGTTCTTTTCATGGATATAAATATGAAAATGTGTGTATTAAAAAATCAACAACAACATAAACAAAACACCTTTAAGTGTCTAAACAAACACACCTATAGGTGTCTAAACAAACACACCTGTAGGTGTCTAAACAAACACACCTATACGTGTCTAAACAAACACACCTAGACGTGTCTAAACAAACACACCTGTAGGTGTCTAACCAAACACACCTATAAATGTCTAAACAAACACACCTATAAGTGTCTAAACAAACACACCTGTAGGTGTCTAAACAAAAACACCTGTAGGTGTCTAACCAAACACACCTGTAGGTGTCTAAAGAAACACACCTGTAGGTGTCTAAACAAACACACCTATAAGTGTCTAAACAAACACACCTGTAGGTGTCTAAACAAAACACCTATAAGTGTCTTAACAAACACACCTATAAGTGCCTAAACAAACACACCTGTAGGTGTCTAACCAAACACACCTATAAGTGCCTAAACAAACACATCTATAGGTGTCTAAACAAAACACCTATAAGTGCCTAAACAAACACATCTATAAGTGTCTAAACAAACACACCTGTAGGTGTCTAAACAAACACACCTATAAGTGTCTAAACAAACACACTTGTAAGTGTCTAAACAATACACCTATAAGTGTCTAAACAAACACATACCAATAAACTGTTTCAAGTCAATCAATAGTAATAAACCTCCATTCATTAACTTCCAACAGAGAGTTAGTTATAAAGGTAAACAATTTAGATATTTTTGTGTAATGGCCAAAAACACAAATAAAATAAATGGACAATGCTTTGAAACTATGTGGTCAGTGACATCACTTTCCCAAATAAACGTTTATAGTAGGCCTATATCTAAAATTTTTCATCAGCAAAATGTAAGAAATTAAAATTGATATCAAGCCTGAGTAAAACAAGGCATATGGGATAAACTGTCGGCGTAGCGTGATAACAAGATATTCAACGTTCCAATAACTGTTGGGATGACCACATTTATTTCTGCCACTAAGTCTAAGTTTCTTGGTGAACTAATATCTTGTTTTTTTTTTCATATCCGTATCATGGTCAAGGCCAGCAGATAACAGTCCCATAGAAGCTGAGGCCACTCTTGTAACTCAATCGATAGCGTTAGGCAGCTTGAACATTTTAGTTTAGAGGCTAGGAGAAATATTTCCATTCTGTCGGAACACCTCATTGGGTCAATATTTCCTCTGTATAGACTTGTGCTATCATTACATCAGCTGAATTCAAATCAAATGAATATTAAGCTCTTTAAGAATTCATTCTGTATTGAAAACGATTAAACTTCAAAAAACCATCTGATAATTAAATATGTTCACTGAGCTGCATCGCATGTATCGATTATATTAATACAAGTATAAACAAAGATGGTGGAGGCTCATGCAACTGGAACCACATAATGGTGGGATAATAGAAGAATAGTTTATTATTATTACAGAAACATTAAGATCAAAACTTTATCGAAATGTGGTCTTACGTCTTAAAGAAAACGAAATACAATTTTAGAGTTACAAAGAAATATTTTGTTGAGTTTAAGATCAAGCAAGCATATCAAATTATTCATTTTGTTATAACCTCAGGAACCATCTCACTGGACCTAAAAAAATATTTTTCACGCTTTGAATTAAAAACTCTTTTTTTCTAAAACATTTATTACGGTAAAACATCTTTTCTTAAGAAAAATGGGTAAAAAATATGTGTGATAATAACGTGATAATAGCGTTTTATGATATGTGTGATAATAGGTGATAATAGGGTGATAATAGGATGATAAAAGCGTTTTATGATATTGTGATAATAACGTGATAATAACGGTTTATGATATGTGTGATAATAGATGATAATAGGGTGATAATAGGATGATAAAAGCGTTTTATGATATTGTGATAATAACGTGATAATAGCGTTTTATGATATGTGTGATAATAGGTGATAATAGGGTGATAATAGGATGATAATAGCAATTTATGATATTGTGATAATAACGTGATAATAGCGTTTTATGATATGTGTGATAATAGGTGATAATAGGATGATAATAGGATGATAATAGCGTTTTATGATATCGTGATGATAACGTGATAATAGCGTTTTATGATATGTGTAATAATAGGTGATAATAGGGTGATAATAGCGTTTTATGATATCGTGATAATAAGGTGATAATAGGGTTTTATGATATGTGTGTTAATAGGGTTTTATGATATGCCTGATAATTAATTTTATCAAAATTCAGCGTACGATAGGAACTTTTTTTTTTACATTGAAATAGTAAAATCTGTTTCAAAATAATTCAGTGATACTTTAGTAGCTTGACTTCAGTTTCAGATCTACACAAAATAATTCAGGGATAGTTGACTTCAGCTTGACTTGAGAGTATCAGCGAATAAAAAGAGACGTGGTGGTTCTCTTCAGCCCCAACAAGTTGCTTGAAATGCAACCATTTACACATTTTCGGTACCGTCTAGTGTACATTCATACAACGTGTTTTGATTATACAATCAATTCTACCACCCATGCAGCCACCATAATTTATTTCCAATTAAACTCATCAGTCTGCCATAAATATCCATTTAGTTACGTAGAGTCACAAACAATAAATTGACGTTATACTTCTGTTGTAATGGAGAATGTCATTGGTTACAGGAAACGTCATATGCTATTGAATGAAAAATTTAGTTGAATTACTCGTTATATAGTATAATAATATAGTATAATAATAAAATAATGTAATCTAATATAATAATAGCGATTTTGGGTTCTGCGTTAGATTGAAAGTAAAGAATTAATACAACAGTATTCCAGTTTAAAATACAATCATGAAAAAATCGGATCTGCCCGAAACCAAAAATAACCTAGCCTACCGATCAAGCCTAAGGGGATATAACTCTATACAAATGTTTTGCAGGGTACAGCTAGTATAGTATAATAATTTAGTATAGTAATATAGCATAATAATATGGTATAATAGAATAATAATATAGGATAAGAATCACCGAAAGAGCATTCACTTCTATATAATTATATTCTGTACGTACAGCTCTTAGCAAAAATAATAAACACCAAAAATTTAACTGTTGATTCTCTATACCAACATGGTTCACTTTGATTCAAGTTCTCGACATGTAATACATATATATATATATATATATATATATATATATATATATATAATACCATATACATATATATGTAAAATACCATATATATATATATATATATATATAATAACATAGATATACAATATACAATATGTATGTGTATAATACATATAAATGTATAATACCATATATGTATGTATAATGCCATAGATATATATGCATAATACAATCACAGCCCGGCGAAACTGCTTCTACTGACAGGAGAAGGGGCAAAGGCGGCCACTGGCGCCTCAAAACCAGCCGCTTCGGGCAGTTGGGGCTCGTCAGCCTGGGAGGGCAACCCATCTAGGGGAAGGAAAACCCTGATTTCAAACCGCTGCTGCCTTGCAGGCTAACCCAACCATGGGAAAGGCTTCGGTAGTCAACCCCGAGGAAAAATCAGGAGCCGGGGTCCCTAAGACGGATGTACACCATTCACGATGTCCTTCCGGCAACTTCTGCAGCCAAGTCGTCTCCAAGCGTGGTGCTTTGCACCCCCTTGGGCCCCGTCGACAAAGCCGAGAGGGAGGCCCTGTTGTCTGGGCAGCGCAAGGCCTCCACAAACTTCGCCCAGGCCTGCGCTCTGGAGACGTTACTCCAGTCTCGCCTCACGGCGAGAGCACAAACAAGAAGACAGCAGTCTACGGGTTATAAGTCCTTGCTCAATTGGCGTAGAGCTGGACGCCACGGGCTGTCTTCAATGGACGGAGGGTCCCTCGTAGTCCCACTGGTCAACTACCGCCCGCCTTAAGCTGGGCAGCCCCCGGCCAATAAGGTGTTGACCCGCCACGGCCTGCCTGCTCCAGTGGGTGCCTGGAGCTTAGAGCGCAGCTCAACAGGCAGACCGTTACCACATGCACCAGGAAGACATTCATAGATAAAGACGGAGTCTCCAGCTCTCCGCATTGCAAGCTGGAACGTGCGCACTATGCGCACTGGACTGACAGATGACTTACAGAAAATCGATGACTTCCGCAAGACCGCAGTCATCGATCTTGAGCTGCACAGACTAAACATCGATGTGGCAGCCTTACAAGAAACGCGCCTCTCAGAGACTGGATCTCTGAGGGAAGCACACTATACGTTTATTTGGCAGGGGAAAGACGTCGAGGAATCCAGAGAACACGGAGTCGGCTTCGCCACAAAGAACACCCTGCTCCAAATGATTGAACCTCCTTCCCACGGCACAGAGAGAATCCTTACCCTGCGTCTATCCACAGCATCTGGTACCACCAACCTCCTCTGCATCTATGCACCAACCATGCAAGCCAGCACGGAGACTAAAGACCAGTTCTATGAGCTATTAAACAGCGCAATTGCCGCAGTCCCTGCTTCGGAACACCTCTACCATCTGGGGGATTTTAACGCTCGTGTTGGTTCTGACCATGACTCTTGGTCAAGTGTGCTGGGTCACCATGGCATAGGGAAAATGAACGAAAACGGCCAGAGATTACTCGAACTCTGCTGCTATCACGGCATATGCGTGACAAACACCTACTTTCAGAACAAGGCATGTCACAAGGCGTCCTGGAGACATCCAAGATCAAATCACTGGCACCAGTTGGACCTGATCATCACCAGGCGCGACTCTCTGAATAACGTTCGTAACACCAGAGCCTACCATAGCGCCGATTGCGATACAGACCACTCCCTCATTGCCTCCAAGATAAAGCTGCGCCCCAAGAGACTCCATCACTCCAAAAAGAAATGCCAGCCAAAAATCAACACCAGTCAAACCACCAACCAAGCCAAAAACCAGGAGTTCATAGCAAGGCTGGGGGAACTGCAAAGCTGCAACCAAGAGTCGAATGCAGAAGATATGTGGAATTCGCTCCGGAACACTATCTACAGAGCTGCTCTGACGTATGGTACAAAGGAGCACAAGAATACCGACTGGTTTGAGGCAAACGCTGTTGACCTAGAGCCCGTCATTGATGCCAAGAGAAAAGCACTGATAAGCTACAAACGCGACCCAAGTCAGCACAATCTTCTGGAGCTGAAGGCTGCTCGGAGAAAGGCCCAGCAGACTGCCCGTAGCTGCGCAAATGACTACTGGCTTCGACTGGCATATAGCATCCAGCAAGCGTCGGAGACTGGCAACATAAGGAGGATGTATGAAGGCATCAAGCAAGCAACTGGCAAATCATCAAAGAAGACTGCACCCTTGAAGTCCAAATCAGGGGATATCATCACTGACAAAAGCAAGCAAATGGGCAGGTGGGTGGAACACTATCTAGAGTTGTACTCCAGTGAAAACTCTGTCACACAGAGAGCATTGGACGATATAGAAGACTTGACCGTCCTGAAGGAGCTGGATGCTGAACCTACCATGGATGAACTCAGTAAAGCCATTGATGCCCTGAACAGTGATAAATCGTCGGGTGAGGATGGCATCCCGCCTGAAATCATCAAATGCGGAAAACCTGCCTTATTAGAGCCACTCCATGAGCTCCTCTGCCTATGTTTGGAAGGAAGGCAGAGTTCCGCAAGACATGCGCAACGCCAAGATAGTCACTCTGTACAAGAATAAGGGGGATCGCAGTGACTGTAACAACTACAGGGGTATTTCATTGCTGAGCATTGTAGGCAAAGCCTTTGCACGCGTGGTCCTCAACCGTCTTCAGGTTCTCGCAAACCGCGTGTACCCCGAATCACAATGCGGCTTCCGACAAGAAAGATCCACTGTCGACATGATATTCTCAGTGCGTCAGCTCCAGGAGAAGTGCAGAGAACAGCAGATGCCGCTGTACATCGCCTTCATCGACCTATCCAAGGCGTTTGACTTAGTAAGCAGAAGCGGCCTGTTCCTGTTACTGGAGAAGATCAACTGTCCACCTCAGTTGCTCAACATTATAACTTCCTTTCACGATAATATGCAGGGAGTAGTCAGCTACGACGGGGACACTTCAGAACCCTTCACAATCAAAAGCGGAGTCAAACAAGGCTGTGTTCTAGCGCCTACACTATTCGGCATATTTTTCTCTATGATGCTGAATTTTGCATTTAAAGACTCTACCGAAGGTGTCTACCTACATACCAGAAGTGATGGAAGCTGCTGAACATGGCCCGCCTAAAGAGCAAAAACCAAGATCCGCACTATCCTTATCAGAGAGACATGCTGTTCGCTGATGACGCAGCCCTGACAGCACACACAGAGGAACACCTACAGCTCCTGATGGATCGCTTAGCTCAAGCATGCATAGAATTCGGACTGACCATCAGTATCAAGAAAACCAACATCATGGGTCAAGGCATCCCAGCTCCACCCTCAATCACCAACGACAACGAAGTTCTGGAGGTCACCGACAAATTCACATACCTGGGCTCCACCATCACCAGCAGTCTGTCCCTGGATGACGAGATCGACAAGAGGCTTGCCAAAGCAACCAGTGTCATGGCCAGACTAAGCAAACGAGTATGGACTAACAAACATTTGACACTGAACACCAAGCTCAAGATATACCAGGCATGTATTCTCAGCACTCTTTTATATGGCAGCGAAACCTGGACTACCTATACCAAACAGGAAAATCGACTCGAGAGCTTCCACCTCCGCTGTCTCCGACGCATCCTTGGCATCAGATGGCAAGACAAAATCACCAACACTGCCGTGTTCAAACAAGCCAGCTCACTGAGCATGCATCTCCTTCTGTGCCAAAGACGTCTACGCTGGCTGGGTCATGTGCATCGAATGCAAGATGGACCATACCAAAGGAATTCCTATATGGCAAACTTGCCACTGGGCATCGCCCCGCTGGTCGCCCGCAACTGCGATTCAAGGATGTCTGCAAACGCGACCTCAAACTGACCGGCATCAGCCTCGACAATTGGGAGCAGCTCGCCGACGACCGGAGTGGGTGGCGTCAGGCTGTTCACAAAGGCATCCTTAATGGTGAACAAGTAAGGAACCAACAGCAGGAGACCAAAAGACAGAGAAGGAAGACCGCACGACAGAAACAGGCCCTCGGTCCCCCACCCAGCTTCATTTGTGGCCACTGCGGAAGAGTCTGCCAGTCCAGGATCGGTCTGCTGAGTCACTCAAGAACCTGCTATCAAAAAACGACTAGATGACTAACCAGAGCGCTACCATCATCTTTCGAGATGGACGGTTTGCCTACTACTAATCCCAGCAATAAATAATTCAAGAACTCTCCGATCATTAAAATAAATTTCAAACTTAAAAAAAAAATCAATTGAATGTGAGACGTTTTTAAAAAAAAATTAAAATAAAATAAGTTTTACAAAACAATTATTTCTTAGACGAACGGCTTTAAAAAAATATAATGAAATAATAAATTAATTAAAACATATTCATTTTTAGAAAGTTCATGTACATTTTAAATCGGTTTTTTAATATTAGCTTAAAAAAAATATAATCATTAATTATTGTGTTTGCGTCAATTACGTTTGTTTGTTCTCACTGGCACAGATCCAAGTGGTACACAATACTTGGCCCCACAATCAGATGATGTATTGATTGAATCTTGACACTCTCTGGTCAAAATACAACCTTTAGTAGTCAAGCTCTGGTTAATGACCGACTAATTGGGTTAGCATTTATTTGATCAAAGAGACAAATGACTTCTCTACCTGGCCCTTCTATCTATCTCAATTGGTACTGGATTAGTGAGACAGATGACTTCTCTACCTGGCCCTTCTATCTATCTCAATTGTTACTGGTTTAGTGAGACCAATGACTTCTCTACCTGGCCCTTCTATCTATCTCAATTGGTACTGGATTAGTGAGACTAATGACTTCTCTACCTGACCCTTCTATATTTCTCAATTGGTACTGGTTTAGTGAGACAAATGGCATTGTACAATTATCAAGTTTCACATGTATTTATTGCCTCGTGAATACATAATATTTTACTTGAGTAAAGTAGAAACTAATTTCTTCTGCATTTGTCAACATGATAGTCGGAATACTAAGTTATAATTCTGGAGCGATTCAAACCAGTGCGCCATATATATAAGGCGAACAAGCTCTTTAATCGACCAAATTTTTTGAGTGAAAATCATCGTTTTACTACATTTTCTTGTGAAAATCTTATTACATTGATTTTGATATTAGCAAACGAATTCAATATTGACTCCCTAACAGAAGTGATTACATGGCAGTATAGAACAGGACAAAATAGTGGCATTAAACACAACACCTTCAGATCTACCTACAAACACAACCACCCTCAGATCTACCTACTAACACAACCAACCTCAGATCTCCTTACAAGCACAACCACCCTTAGATCTACTACAAACACAACCACCCTCAGATCTACTACAAACACAACCACCCTCAGATCTACCTACAAACACAACCCCCTCAGATCTACCTACAAACACAACCCCCTTCAGATCTACCTACAAACACAACCAACCTCAGATCTCCCTACAAACACAACCACCCTTAGATCTACCTACAAACACAACCCCCCTCAGATCTACCTACAAACACAACCCCCCTCAGATCTACCTACAAACACAACCACCCTCAGATCTACCTACAAACACAACCACCCTCAGATCTACCTACAAACACAACCACCCAAGATTTAATCATTAACACACCAACCCAATCTTTACCTCTAGATATAACTATCCAAGACACAACAATCCTAGACGGAACCCTTTTTTTTTACATTCCCAGAGATTTTTGTTCGCGAGGGCACCACGTAGCTATTTGAGCCAGAACAATAAAATTTTGACTTGTGAAAATTTGGTAAAAACACAGAATAAAAATGAAATAAAAAGATGTGATAGTCTGGAGACAGATGATCTGGGGATGAGATGATTGCCATTCCCAATGGAAGTAGTCTCTCTATTCACTGTGTTTAGCCAATCATTGAACTTTATCTTCTCTGGGTATTTATTAATCATCACTTATTGTGAATATAATTTGAGCAATTTATGTAATGCATAAAATGGCTAACTCTTTTATTACGAAACCAAAGAAATATTATTGTTATCTATGATTGTTATTCTTGAAATTGTTTATTCCCAATCACTACTAAAGAAATAAGTGACTCTTGCACTGAATAGTTGAATACAACAACATATTTTTGTATTTACTTGTAAATACAAAAACAAGTTTTTTTGGGGGGCGGGGGGTTAGCGAAGAAAAAATGTCTCTTTGTATTGTTAGTGAAGAAAGAAATATCTATTTGTATGGGCAGTGAAGAAAGAAATATCTATTTGTATGGTTAGTGAAGAAAGAATTTTCTATTTGTATGGTTAATGAAGAAAGAAATATCTATTTGTATGGGCAGTAAAGCAAGAAATATCTATTTGTATGGTTAGTGAAGAAGGAAATATCTATTTGTATGGGCAAGAAAGAAAGAAATATCTATTTGTATGGTTAGTGAAGAAAGAAGTATATATTTGTATGTGCAGTGAAGAAAGAAATATCTGTTTGTATGGGCAGTGAAGAAAAAATGTTTGTTTGTATTGACTAGTTGTATGACAACAGTTTAACCACGATCTAACATTTGTTGATTTCATTTCTACAACATTGATTGTTCGTCATTTGCTATCAATACATTTTTTTCTTCTGTCCAAAAGATAGCCACAACACTAGCCAACGAAAGAAGAGGTCTCTGATTTAATTTCTTCCAGTGATTTCAGAATTCTCTGTTGGGCAGACACTGTCTGATTATGTAATTGACACACATAACAGAAATTTAGTATGACCAGTTGACTGATGTACAGGTGAATAGTTTTGATATTCATTTCGATAAGTTGATATTCGGAAATGAGAAACTCTTTATAATTTCATTGTAACGTGTAGTTTCGTGATTGTAACGTGATTGTTTGCCATACTATCACTTTATTATGTCGTCTTGATTTTTTTTTCAATTCAAATGGACATTTCCCACCAAGTTTAATTTATTATTGGTCGTAAATGTGGAGGAGAGTAAGAAAATGAAATACCGAAGAAAAACAAAAACTAACATTTCTTTATGTAATTTTCCTCATTTTATTTTATTGTTGATATTTAGTAGATAAATCGTCTATCCACCAAATTCTGTCAACATCCAATAGGACATCCAATGGAACAAGTCAAAACGACTAATGAGGGCAGGAATCATAGTCCTACCTACCTACCTGTCTGTATGTCCTTCCGTCTGTCTTGTGAGGGTAAAGAATACATTGTATGGTGATCATTCATGTCAACAAATGTATGAAGACAATATAACGAATTGTCCGGACTAAAAGACGAACTTTTCTCCCTAAACGTTGAGCAGTAAATGAGTGTACGTCTTGTAATCCGAATGCTGTCAACTAAGGGTGTAGAATATTTCTCCCTTGTTTTCCATTCTAAAAAACTGCTTGCTTTTATGGTTAGGTGCGTCCGTACAATTAGGTTTATTTCATCATTTTAATGACAGTTTTTTTTTCTCGACGTTTGAAAGTCGAAACCAAAGATTTACGAGGATATGATTTATAAAGATATTATTCATAAAGATATGATTTATAAATGTATGATTGACTTATAAAGATATGTTCGTGACTTCCATTGTGTCTGTCAATAAGCATGATGTTTCTTATGATAAATTACACTTGATGAGACATAAAGTAAAACATGTTTCTTATGATAAATTACACTTGATGAGACAAACATATGGATTTGATGGGCCCGGGAGCTTGGCCTGCATATATATGGGGGCTCCCCTCAAGTTCAGCCCGGCGGGACTTTATATTTTGGACCCCCATCCTAGATACGCCTCTGTGTTCAGCTTTGATACATATTTTCAAAATAATTTTTTTTTAAGTTATGAAATAATAAAAAAATCTAATTAGTTGTTGTTTCTTTTTCTTACAACATCCTAAAAGATAAATTATTTAAAAAATAAAAATTTCAAAGAGATCTAATTAGTCACTTTTCATTAAAACAACTAAAAGGATACATTCTGAAAAAAAATAATAAAAAAAATGTCCCTAAGAGGAATCGAACCTGGATAGTCAGCACTAAAAAATTATATATATAATTCCAAGCAGCTTATCCATTCAGCCACCACGTCACACGAACAAAATGAACATTTCAATGTTTTATAAAAAAACATTGCTCGATTATTTTTTTTCACTTCCGTTTATTACTATTGTTAAAATGCTATCTATTGTAATAAAAACTACAATAATTTGAATTATATTATATGTTAATTATTACCTTTTAATATTCGAGACTTTTATATTTCATGATAAAAACCACAGAAACTATTTAAAACTGTAGATTTTTCAAAAAGAAATATCGAATCGAGACGCAGGCATGTAACTTCTGTTGGACAGAAGTTACAAAGTTACATAAAACTACATTTAAGCTACATTTCACATATAGATAGATACACAGAGTATAGAAATTAGCAATGCAATTTAAAGCTACCCAATTACTCTCTGTCCCAATGATATTTCCGATGTTTTTAACTTTGTTATTTATAATCTTTATCGTGACTTTGTTTCAGGTACAAACAAGAATTCAATGTTGATGTTTTGGACAAATCGAGATTAGCCCATCAACCAGAATGTTGCCTGGACGAGGAAGTCAAAATGGCCACACTAGGCCGTCCAAACTGGCCGGTGATTCGGATGATGAGAAGTTGGACCTGACCATGAATCTGGACAAACTAAAACCACTGACCAAGACACCGGCCTTTATTTACGTGTTGACATTTTTTTCAGCTCTCGGCGGGTTTCTGTTTGGATACGATACTGGTGTAATATCTGGTGCTATGATACTGTTGAGAAATGATTTCAGGTAAGCATAATCGTAATGGTCCACTACTACTTATAACCACTTCATTACTGTCATGGTAATAATCAAATAGAAAAAAAAATAGAACTATTACATAATTGTCATTAGTTACACATAACTATTAAAAGAGTACACATTCTATTAAGGTTATAAATTAATGTAAATTTATAATTGGGACAAATAAAGTTAATGTGTCGATGTCACCCGTGTCACAACGCGATACAAAAATATATCAAGAATAGATCTGCAGTTGCTGGCAGGGATTTGTTTTTAGTATTTGTAATTTTTCTTAATCCGGATTATCGCGTAAACCAGATTATCTCTTAAATCAGATTATCCAGTTATTTTGATCGCATACAAAACGGAAATCAACATTCTATTCTATCTCTTCCTTTAGTTTGTTTCAATATTCCATTGTAAATACAAGGACAAATTTAAATATCTTGGGCGGCACAGTAACATTCGCTCCACGGAGCGGTACCAGTCCGCGGCCCGGGGTATGGGGACCACTGTTTTGTACGGCTAGCAAATATTGGTCTCAAAATAAAGAGATTTTATATAATGCATTTTTATAAACACATTTTTTTTAAAAATTTGTTTATATTTTCTATTCATAAATTTTTATGACTGCATTTTCAACAAGTGTCTTTTATACATACAAAATTGTTTTAGAATATTTAGTGTAGTGGTACAAAAAAATGTTTAAAAAATAAAATAAAATAATTTAATATTTGTCTCAGCATTGATCGGATAATACAGTTGATGTACATTGTAGTTTGCTAATAAAGTTGATGTACATTGTAGTTTGCTAATAGAGTTGATGTACATTGTAGTTTGCTAATAGAGTTGATGTACATTGTAGTTAGCTAATACAGTTGATGTACATTGTAGTTTGCTAATAGAGTTGATGCACATTGTAGTTTGCTAATAAAGTTGATGTACGTTGTAGTTTGCTAATACAGTTGATGTACATTGTAGTTTGCTAATAGAGTTGATGTACATTGTAGTTTGCTAATACAGTTGATGTACATTGTAGTTTGCTAATACAGTTGATGTACATTGTAGTTAGCTAATAAAGTTGATGTACATTGTAGTTTGCTAATACAGTTGATGTACATTGTAGTTAGCTTATAATGTTGATGTACATTGTAGTTTGCTAATAAAGTTGATGTACATTGTAGTTTAATAATACAGTTGATGTACATTGTAGTTTGCTAATAGAGTTGATGTACATTGTAGTTAGCTAATACAGTTGATGTACATTGTAGTTTGCTAATAGAGTTGATGCACATTGTAGTTTGCTAATACAGTTGATGTACATTGTAGTTTGCTAATAAAGTTGATGTACATTGTAGTTTGCTAATAAAGTTGATGTACATTGTAGTTTGATAATACAGTTGATGTACATTGTAGTTTGCTAATAAAGTTGATGTACATTGTAGTTTGCTAATACAGTTGATGTACATTGTAGTTTGCTAATAAAGTTGATGTACATTGTATTTTGATAATACAGTTGATGTACATTGTAGTTTGCTAATAGAGTTGATGTACATTGTAGTTTACTAATAAAGTTGATGTACATTGTAGTTTGCTAATAAAGTTGATGTACATTGTAGTTTGATAATACAGTTGATGTACATTGCAGTTTGCTAATAAAGTTGATGTACATTGTAGTTTGATAATACAGTTGATGTACATTGTAGTTTGCTAATAGAGTTGATGTACATTGTTGTTAGCTAATACAGTTGATGTACATTGTAGTTTGCTAATAGAGTTGATGTACATTGTAGTTTGCTAATAGAGTTGATGTACATTTTAGTTTGATAATACAGTTGATGTACATTGTAGTTTGATAATACAGTTGATGTACATTGTAGTTTGCTAATAGAGTTGATGTACATTGTAGTTTGCTAATACAGTTGATGTACATTGTAGTTTGCTAATACAGTTGATGTACATTGTAGTTTGCTAATAAAGTTGATGTACGTTGTAGTTTGATAATACAGTTGATGTACGTTGTAGTTTGCTAATAGAGTTGATGTACATTTTAGTTTGCTAATACAGTTGATGTACATTGTAGTTTGCTAATACAGTTGATGTAAATTGTAGTTTGCTAATAGAGTTGATGCACATTGTAGTTTGCTAATACAGTTGATGTACATTGTAGTTTGCTAATAAAGTTGATGTACATTGTAGTTTGCTAATAAAGTTGATGTACATTGTAGTTTGATAATACAGTTGATGTACATTGTAGTTTGCTAATAAAGTTGATGTACATTGTAGTTTGCTAATACAGTTGATGTACATTGTAGTTTGCTAATAAAGTTGATGTACATTGTATTTTGATAATACAGTTGATGTACATTGTAGTTTGCTAATAGAGTTGATGTACATTGTAGTTTACTAATAAAGTTGATGTACATTGTAGTTTGCTAATAAAGTTGATGTACATTGTAGTTTGATAATACAGTTGATGTACATTGCAGTTTGCTAATAAAGTTGATGTACATTGTAGTTTGATAATACAGTTGATGTACATTGTAGTTTGCTAATAAAGTTGATGTACATTGTTGTTAGCTAATACAGTTGATGTACATTGTAGTTTGCTAATAGAGTTGATGTACATTGTAGTTTGCTAATAGAGTTGATGTACATTTTAGTTTGATAATACAGTTGATGTACATTGTAGTTTGATAATACAGTTGATGTACATTGTAGTTTGCTAATAGAGTTTATGTACATTGTAGTTTGCTAATACAGTTGATGTACATTGTAGTTTGCTAATACAGTTGATGTACATTGTAGTTTGCTAATAAAGTTGATGTACATTGTAGTTTAATAATACAGTTGATGTACATTGTAGTTTGCTAAAAGAGTTGATGTACATTGTAGTTTGCTAATAAAGTTGATGTACATTGTAGTTTGATAATACAGTTGATGTACATTGTAGTTTGCTAATAGAGTTGATGTACATTGTAGTTTGATAATACAGTTGATGTACATTGTAGTTTGATAATACAGTTGATGTACATTGTAGTTTGCTAATAGAGTTGATGTACATTGTAGTTTGCTAATAAAGTTGATGTACATTGTAGTTTGCTAATAAAGTTGATGTACATTGTAGTTTGATAATACAGTTGATGTACATTGTAGTTTGCTAATAAAGTTGATGTACATTGTAGTTTGATAATACAGTTGATGTACATTGTAGTTTGCTAATAGAGTTGATGTACATTGTAGTTAGCTAATACAGTTGATGTACATTGTAGTTTGCTAATAGAGTTGATGTACATTGTAGTTTGCTAATAGAGTTGATGTACATTGTAGTTTGCTAATAAAGTTGATGTACATTGTAGTTTGCTAATAAAGTTGATGTACATTGTAGTTTGATAATACAGTTGATGTACATTGTAGTTTGCTAATAAAGTTGATGTACATTGTAGTTTGATAATACAGTTGATGTACATTGTAGTTTGCTAATAGAGTTGATGTACATTGTAGTTTGCTAATACAGTTGATGTACATTGTAGTTTGCTAATAGAGTTGATGTACATTGTAGTTTGCTAATACAGTTGATGTACATTGTAGTTTGCTAATAAAGTTGATGTACATTGTAGTTTGCTAATAAAGTTGATGTACATTGTAGTTTGCTAATACAGTTGATGTACATTGTAGTTTGCTAATAAAGTTGATGTACATTGTAGTTTGATAATACAGTTGATGTACATTGTAGTTTGCTAATAGAGTTGATGTACATTGTAGTTTGCTAATACAGTTGATGTACATTGTAGTTTGCTAATAAAGTTGATGTACATTGTAGTTTGATAATACAGTTGATGTACATTGCAGTTTGCTAATAAAGTTGATGTACATTGTAGTTTGATAATACAGTTGATGTACATTGTAGTTTGCTAATAGAGTTGATGTACATTGTTGTTAGCTAATACAGTTGATGTACATTGTAGTTTGCTAATAGAGTTGATGTACATTGTAGTTTGCTAATAGAGTTGATGTACATTTTAGTTTGATAATACAGTTGATGTACATTGTAGTTTGATAATACAGTTGATGTACATTGTAGTTTGCTAATAGAGTTGATGTACATTGTAGTTTGCTAATACAGTTGATGTACATTGTAGTTTGCTAATACAGTTGATGTACATTGTAGTTTGCTAATAAAGTTGATGTACGTTGTAGTTTGATAATACAGTTGATGTACGTTGTAGTTTGCTAATAGAGTTGATGTACATTTTAGTTTGCTAATACAGTTGATGTACATTGTAGTTTGCTAATACAGTTGATGTAAATTGTAGTTTGCTAATAGAGTTGATGTACATTGTAGTTTGATAATACAGTTGATGTACATTGTAGTTTGATAATACAGTTGATGTACATTGTAGTTTGCTAATAGAGTTGATGTACATTGTAGTTTGCTAATAAAGTTGATGTACATTGTAGTTTGCTAATAAAGTTGATGTACATTGTAGTTTGATAATACAGTTGATGTACATTGTAGTTTGCTAATAAAGTTGATGTACATTGTAGTTTGATAATACAGTTGATGTACATTGTAGTTTGCTAATAGAGTTGATGTACATTGTAGTTAGCTAATACAGTTGATGTACATTGTAGTTTGCTAATAGAGTTGATGTACATTGTAGTTTGCTAATAGAGTTGATGTACATTGTAGTTTGCTAATAAAGTTGATGTACATTGTAGTTCGCTAATAAAGTTGATGTACATTGTAGTTTGCTAATACAGTTGATGTACATTGTAGTTTGCTAATAAAGTTGATGTACATTGTAGTTTGCTAATACAGTTGATGTACATTGTAGTTTGATAATACAGTTGATGTACATTGTAGTTTGCTAATAGAGTTGATGTACATTGTAGTTTGCTAATAGAGTTGATGTACATTGTAGTTTGCTAATACAGTTGATGTACATTGTAGTTTGCTAATACAGTTGATGTACATTGTAGTTTGCTAATAGAGTTGATGTACATTGTAGTTTGCTAATACAGTTGATGTACATTGTAGTTTGCTAATACAGTTAATGTACATTGTAGTTTGCTAATACAGTTGATGTACATTGTAGTTTGCTAATAAAGTTGATGTACATTGTAGTTTGCTAATAAAGTTGATGTACATTGTAGTTTGATAATACAGTTGATGTACATTGTAGTTTGCTAATAAAGTTGATGTACATTGTAGTTTGCTAATACAGTTGATGTACATTGTAGTTTGCTAATAAAGTTGATGTACATTGTATTTTGATAATACAGTTGATGTACATTGTAGTTTGCTAATAGAGTTGATGTACATTGTAGTTTGCTAATAAAGTTGATGTACATTGTAGTTTGATAATACAGTTGATGTACATTGTAGTTTGCTAATAGAGTTGATGTACATTGTAGTTAGCTAATACAGTTGATGTACATTGTAGTTTGCTAATAGAGTTGATGTACATTGTAGTTTGCTAATAAAGTTGATGTACATTGTAGTTCGCTAATAAAGTTGATGTACATTGTAGTTAGCTAATACAGTTGATGTACATTGTAGTTTGCTAATAAAGTTGATGTACATTGTAGTTTGCTAATACAGTTGATGTACATTGTAGTTTGCTAATAGAGTTGATGTACATTGTAGTTTGCTAATAGAGTTGATGTACATTGTAGTTTGCTAATAGAGTTGATGTACATTGTAGTTTGCTAATACAGTTGATGTACATTGTAGTTTGCTAATACAGTTGATGTACATTGTAGTTTGCTAATAGAGTTGATGTACATTGTAGTTTGCTAATACAGTTGATGTACATTGTAGTTTGCTAATACAGTTAATGTACATTGTAGTTTGCTAATAGAGTTGATGTACATTGTAGTTTGCTAATAAAGTTGATGTACATTGTAGTTTGCTAATAAAGTTGATGTACATTGTAGTTTGCTAATACAGTTGATGTACATTGTAGTTTGATAATACAGTTGATGTACATTGTAGTTTGATAATAAAGTTGATGTACATTGTAGTTTGCTAATAAAGTTGATGTACATTGTAGTTAGATAATACAGTTGATGTAAATTGTAGTTTGCCAATAGAGTTGATGTACATTGTAGTTTGATAATACAGTTGATGTACATAGTAGTTAGCTAATAAAGTTGATGCAAATTGTAGTTTGCTGATAATGTTGATGTACATTGTAGTTAGCTAATAAAGCTGATGTACACTTATTTTGTTTTAAAATTTGTTACTTTACCTCTAAAGTCAGAAATAAATATTGCTCATATTGCACTTCAAAATATTTGAACTAAAATAAAATTCTTAAGCTAACATTTATAGGTTCGCTATTTTTAACATTTAACCTAATTGATGATCACATGTGGTAAATATAGCCTAATTGATGATCACATGTGGTAAATATAACCTAATTGATGATCACGGGTGGTAAATATAGCCTAAATGATGATAACAAGTGGTAAATATAGCCTAATTGATGATAACAAGTGGTAAATATAGCCTAAATGATGATAACAAGTGGTAAATATAGCCTAATTGATGATAACAAGTGGTAAATATAGCCTAAATGATGAAAACAAGTGGTAAATATAGCCTAATTGATGATAACAAGTGGTAAATATAGCCTAAATGATGATAACAAGTGGTAAATATAGCCTAAATGATGATCACAAGTGGTAAATATAGCCTAATTGATGATAACAAGTGGTAAATATAGCCTAAATGATGATCACAAGTGGTAAATATAGCCTAATTATCTTTGCTGAATAACTGAATGAAACGGAAGAACAACAGATGTTATGATGTATAACGTTTTTAGAGTGATGTATTATATTGACAGTGTGTCTTACTCTCATGTAGTCTATCAACAGCTTGTCTCCTGTCTAAATCTGATGTATTCTATCAACAGTTTGTCTCCTGTCTAAATCTGATGTATTCTATCGACAGTTTGTCTCCTGTCTAAATCTGATGTAGTCTATCAACAGTTTGTCTCCTGTCTAAACCTGATGTATTATATCAACAGTTTGTCTCCTGTCTAAATCTGATGTATTCTATCGACAGTTTGTCTCCTGTCTAAATCTGATATATTCTATCGACAGTTTGTCTCCTGTCTAAATCTGATGTATTCTATCGACAGTTTGTCTCCTGTCTAAATCTGATGTATTCTATTGACAGTTTGTCTCCTGTCTAAATCTGATGTATTCTATTGACAGTTTGTCTCCTGTCTAAATCTGATGTATTCTATTGACAGTTTGTCTCCTGTCTAAATCAGATGTATTCTATTGACAGTTTGTCTCCTGTCTAAATCTGATGTATTCTATTGACAGTTTGTCTCCTGTCTAAATCTGATGTATTCTATCGACAGTTTGTCTTCTGTCTGGCAAGAACTTATAGTCAGTGTCACCATAGCTGCCGCAGCAATCTTCGCTTTAGTTGGCGGTTTCCTCAACGACAGATTAGGGAGGAGACCTGTTATCATGGCCGCTTCCATTTTGTTCACTCTGGGATCTATCATGATGGCAGTAGCTAAGGATAAATTTGCCCTTTTAGCGGGACGCGTAGTGGTTGGAGCAGGCATTGGTAAGTACATTTAAATGTTTGAAGATGTTCTTTATTATTAGTTTGTACATCCTTGTCAATATTGTTTTCCTTGTATTTTGTACATTTATTACCTGATACATTTTCTCTGTTGATGTTCCGTACATTTAGATATTTATAGACCTGCATGTTTGTAATCGATGTTGTTCATATCCGGATCTCTACATATTCTTGTGACTTTTAATACATCTACCGTTCTTTAAATCTGGCACCTCCTTATGTTAAGCAACACAACTGGACTTATAAATTTATTTTTTTTTATTTCGGGTACGGGACCGGGTAGAATCGTCGCCATTTTTCTTTATTCCTTACACAGTTGACACTTTCTGGTACGGTGAGCTAATTTAAAGAAACTGTTGAGTCAAAAGAACATAGATTAACTAAAATTATATAGCTCAGTATTTGTGCATATTATGGTATAATTAACATATATAACAGTGTATCAGGTATTGTTTGTAAAAATTTTATATTAAAATATTGATTTGCACATTTGAAAATTCATTTCAATGGAAAGAATATTAACATTACCTTAAGCTTATTTCTTTCATTTCTTATGATCAATATTTCTATGTTCAAATGTATTTTCGACTAAATACGCCGAGTTCTTATAATCACAATTTAATAATAACCACATAAACTTATTTGTATGTGTTTATATAAAAAAAAGCATTACTTGTGTATTTAAACATGGGCTGGGGTGTTGGTAGAATTCTGGTCAAACACCGACACCGGTACCAACATTCTATCTTCCGCTGACATCGAAAGCGGGAATAGTTGGAAACAAATAGAAATACGGTAACTATGTTTCAATTTTCATAGGCTAGTATCTCATACTATACTATAATAATCTCACACACACACACATATATATATATATATATATATATATATATATATATAGTATCTTTATATATGTATACCACATTTTTGGATATTAAATACATACTTTTTTGACATATAACATATAAATATGCACGTTTAAATATATAGCGCAGTATACTTGTTCACTGGTATCATCTATGATTACTTTTTTACTGGCTCTTTATAAAATCAATATATAATTTTGATCAAATAAAGAAAAAAATGTTTTATTAAGCATTTTTTGAACTCAGTACCTGGTAATTAATAAGTAAGAAATATATACACTTTGTGGCCACTAGCCAGACTTATTTATTACCCTCCCCTTCCCTATAATCATTCTTAATTCAGAGAATCTTATATAAAATAATATTGTTAATTACAAGTACGCTGCTTCATAATATCATCATATTTTGGTTTGTCTATCAACTGAAGTGTTTTAAACTGTATTTCAAAATGGCTGAACATATTTACTTCGATCATTTAACTTTTAAAGGCTAACTAACATGAATTTTATTTTCTTTGTGCATTTTTTCCATCCAAACCTGAGGGCCGAGGCCAAAGTCATGGGTCATTTTATTAATTACAATAACAAAAAAAAAGATAAATGGAATATATAATTTATAATTGTATATAAAATATCAAGAATGCGTCAATTCAAGTTATAAATCAATTTATTCGGACTCACTGTGATGGTGTTTATAGTATAAGCAAATTCTTTAAGCTGGGTGCCATTTCGGCTACATGATCTATAATTGTGTCATTATTCAGTTCACTTAGAACATCGGTTTCTGTTGAAATAAGCATAAAAGCTTCAAGGTTTGTAGAAGACAATAAGCTTCGCAAGCGATTCTTAATGTATTTCAGTTTAGAGAAATATCTCTCACAAGCTACTTGGGTAGAAGACAGAGTCAATAAAAGTTTATATGCACTAAAGAGATACTTGTATGTTTGCCCACAGAAACTGTACTTATGTCGTACAGAAAAGCAGCAAACAGGACATTTTTTATCAAAATTTGCATTTTTGAAGTTCCTCACTCTTAACCACAACTTGGTCGTCCCAGATTTCATGTGGCGAATCTTCACTGACGCTGTCCTCTACTGAATCATCCATTTGGAGAAGGTATTCGTCGGGGACAGAATTTTTAAATTTGTTCCATTTTTGCGCAGTCAGTTAGCTCTTCTCTGAGATTGGTCGCTGTGGCGCTTTCATCAAATTTAACGAGAATACTGCTAAGGCGCTGCATCACTGATGTAGCCAAACTTTGTTGTTTAATATCCTCAAAATTCTGTGGATCAAGACAGGCGGTATCTGCTTATAAGGAAGGAATCGTGACTTTCAAATCGCTTTTCAATAGTTTTTACAATTTTGTCCATGATGCAGTTATGAACTTCAATGCGATATCTGTCCGCTGCATTATTTCCTACTACCTTGTGCGTTCTTCTATCATCAGACATCGCTTTTGCTTTGTGTAAACGTTTCTCTACAAAATTTTCATCAATGGTAATTTCAACATTTTCTTCTTCCAACTTGTTATTAGCACAGGACACAAATCGTTTGGCACTGTCGTGAACACCATCGAAATCTCTTGAAATATTATCTAACAACTTAATAGTACAATCTACATTACGGT
This sequence comes from Bulinus truncatus, assembly GCA_021962125.1. Classification (NCBI taxonomy): domain Eukaryota; kingdom Metazoa; phylum Mollusca; class Gastropoda; family Planorbidae; genus Bulinus; species Bulinus truncatus. Next base: position 2,322,996 of record JAGDYQ010000046.1, on the reverse strand, counting down.
ATGTTTGCATCCATTCCGGTGGTTTGTAAATAACTAGAAAGCGATCCTGTGTGCTGGAATATTCTTAAGTATAGTTTTGCAGTGACAACCGTTTCAAACTTGATAAACTTATCTAGTAAAGTTTGAGCTGTATCCATGATTTTTGCATTGAATGCGCCCGATTGTGCTAGTTCTTGTAATGTATAAATCAATTCAATGTACGATGATGAGTTTGGATCATCAAAATTTCCAAATATTTTTTTAACGCACTTTCTTTGGCCCATCATCGCGTTTTACCAATAATATTTAATCTTTGGTGTCTAGATTTCTGTTGGTGATCGATTCAACGCATATCAATCGCTCATGAACTTTATCTGCTACATATCTTATAATTATTGAACATTGGTCCTTCACACTTACATCCTGAGTTGTATCTAATTGAACTGAAAACATACCAGCAGATTTAATTTCCTCCGAAATGGTTTTCTTTATTATTTTTCTTATTGCATCAATGATATAATTCAATGTCGTCTTCGATATGAGGGTAATCAAATTTCCTCTCCCCTTATTCGCCAAATTAGATGCATGTCTGTCATTACTTTTCTCAATAACCATATCAATATGTTTTTTAATTACTGGGTAAAATTTTGACAAGAGTAATAATATTTCCAAGAAATTTCCATGATCGATTGTATCGTCGTTTAATGTATATGCAGCATCATTTTTTACCGATAACTAAGACCACGTTTTCCAATCATTTTCAGAATCTCAATTACTCTTTCCAGCACTTGTCTCTTTTCTTCAACTTGTTGGCACCTTTTTTATTTTGCTGAGAGAATAAAATGCTATCAATGTCTCTTTCACTTACAGACATTATATAAGCTTTCACACATTCCTCGTGATATTTGCTGTTTTCATGTTCTTCTATTCTTTGATGCACATGTTTCCAGGAATTCATTCCAGCTATGAATGAATTCATATCGTCAGTCGAACGTATGGTTGGTCGGTTACACATTGTGAGACATACCCGGTGTCCCGGCGGCCCAGTCCACCCCTGTCCTGGCGGCCCACCGGGAATCTTCCCGGTGTCCAGGCGGCCCAGTCCACCCCTGGTGTCATGACATTTCCTTACAAAAGACACACTGTCTAGACGTTTTACAACATGCCATCAAATCATGCACGTTAGCATAACATTTCATTACAAAACATTCATTATAAATAAATTCCATCAAATCATGAACATCAGTGGGACGTTTTATCACAAAACACACATGTCAAGACATTTCATCTTTATCCAAGATGGCGTAGGCAAATACTGACATAAATAAAGCATTTAAGATCTAAAAATAGAAAAGGATTTTTTTTTCAATGCCAGAACAAAGGGAGAGTATAAAATTACAAAAGGTCCAAAAAAACAAAAAACAAAGATAATAAAGCAGCAAAACAAACAATATTATTGATTTTCCTCTTGATTACAAAGAATTGTAGAGGTGAATGGAAAAAAAAAAGTAATACATTAGATTAGATCCCATTTTAGTTTATTGTATTGATTGTTTTATACAGAACTTTCTATTTTTAGAATATTATTCTCTTTACAGTGTTTATTAATAATATTTCCTTAATGGAAATTTTGTCAGTCATATTCTAACATTAATAAATGCTATACAAATAAATTTATGGTTAAAAGAATGCACAGCATATTTTTTGACTTACATATCAGCGATTAGCCAGATTTTGTCATACTTTTACTTTGTTCAATTAGCCAGATTTTGTCATACTTTTACTTTGTTCAATTAGCCAGATTTTGTCATACTTTTACTTTGTTCAATTAGCCAGATTTTGTCATACTTTTACTTTGTTTAATTAGCCAGATTTTGTCATACTTTTACTTTGTTCAATTAGCCAGATTTTGTCATACTTTTACTTTGTTCAATTAGCCAGATTTTGTCATACTTTTACTTTGTTCAATTAGCCAGATTTTGTCATACTTTTACTTTGTTTGTTGCTGTTTCTAAGATGACAGAAAAACTGTTCCAGATGACAAAATTTAATATTTTGATGTTAAGCATTGAGGAATTGATATTTTTGTTGATATATTTCCTTGCTCTCTTTGACTTTTACGTTAAATCCTTGTCAGGAATGGATTTTATTTCATCTCTTTGATCCTATAAGCCACTTGTGGGATGATTCCGGAAGTTTTTCTTTTCATCATCACCTTTGACAAGTGTGCAATGACTATGTAGTCACTACGGTGAATATAGGCCTGGCTCAAAGCCTATTCACCTGCCATGTAATCGGAGATCAAATCTGGGATCTTGAAATTGACAGTTGCACGCAAAGCACATCACGACGTCTTTCCATCAGACATCTACAGTTTATCTTGTTTGTAAGGTGGCTGAGACATTGAGGCTTTCCTGACACATATCATGACATTGTGCCTCTTGCAGTGGATTGTCATGACAGTGTTTCTTTTGCAAAGGAATGTCATGACAGTGTTTCTCTTGCAAAGGAATGTCATGACAGTGCTTCTCTTGCAGTGGATTGTCATGACAGTGTTTCTCTTGCAGTGGATTGTCATGATAGTGTTTCTCTTGCAAAGGAATGTCATGACAGTGTTTCTCTTGCAAAGGAATGTCATGACAGTGCTTCTCTTGCAGTGGATTGTCATGACAGTGTTTCTCTTGCAGTGGAATCTCATGACAGTGCTTCTCTTGCAGTGGAATCTCATGACAGTGCTTCTCTTGCAGTGGAATGTCATGACAGTGTTTATCTTGCAGTGGAATGTCATGACAGTGTTTCTCTTGCAAAAGAATGTCATGACAGTGTTTCTCTTGCAGTGGAATCTCATGACAGTGCTTCTCTTGCAGTGGAATGTCATGACAGTGCTTATCTTGCAAAGGAATGTCATAACAGTGTTTCTCTTGCAAAGGAATGTCATGACAGTGTTTCTCTTGCAAAGGAATGTCATGACAGTGTTTCTCTTGCAAAGGAATGTCAAGACAGTGCTTCTCTTGCAAAGGAATGTCATGACAGTGTTTTTCTTGCAGTGGATTGTCATGACAGTGTTTCTCTTGCAGTGGAATGTCATGACAGTGCTTCTCTTGCAGTGGAATGTCATGAATGTGTGTCTTTTTAGCTTATTGATTGACATTTAATGCCTCCCCCCCACGTTGATTGTAATTGTTTAAAAAAACCTTGATTTCTACTGAGTTGGCAGTTGGTCGTTTTGAATATAACAAATAATAAGACAAATAATTCTTTAAAACAACAACAACAATACAAATGTAGATTATTTTTCTATTTACTCACAGTACATGAAGAGTGCCACACATTCAGGGCATTTTATAATTTATTACATTCATTCTGGAGAAAAATTTTCTAAAAATAACTTTCCTCCAAGGACGACTTGAAACCATTTACATGGAGATAATCCATTAATGTGCTGGACCAAAGACTCAGGTTTAAAAATACATGTACCGATTCATGGTATTTGTATCGTGTTATAGAAATATACAATATGTATTGATCACTATCAAAACTGAATCCCACATGTTTCGAGAAAAACAACTGAGAGAATAACGTTCAAAATGTGCTGTATAAAAATTGTTGCATCTGTAACAATTAAAAGATTTACAAAGAATTCTTTAAAATTAAACGAAGAATGGGAATGAAATAGGAATATTAATTGGATTCATTTTAATCCCATTTTTTTAACAAATTAAATTCAAAATTCATTCTGAAAGACGTTAATTAAAAAGGAAACGATGAAATCAAGTAAGAAATGTGTGAATAATTTAAATTATAAGAACCAATGCATTAAAGTTAAGTCTAGCTTGTTCTAAACAGGTTTTCACATTTCCCGACGTTTTATTTATCCCGGGATTCATGAATACAAATGACTATCTATCCGGGATCACGTGACATCTCGCACAGACAATGTACTGAATCTGAAATAATGCACATTGAAACAATTGAATTTTTTTGCCTTTATTTTTCTAAAGTGCTACATTGGGAACAAAAACTGTGTGAAAAATAAAAAAAAAATGATGCTTTTTAGGAAATTTACACAAATGAACAAAAATCAGTTTTATTTACTACTCAAATAAAATCACATTTAAAAGCATGGTTTTTAACCTAATCATATCATTAATGATAAATGAACATTACGTAAAGAATATCATCATGTTTAGTATACAAATTAATAAGAAAAAATGGTAGAAAATCAGACATATTAAGCATGTAAAGGCAAGGACAATTAGTTATATATATATATATATATATATATATATATATATTGTTATAACTCACCAAACTCCAAGTACTGTTGGACGATTTAATCACGCCCTGTTTATGCATTTGTTCCATCATGTCGATTGCATTTTGTTGCTTTGCTAGCGGTAGACAGCGTGGTATCTGTATTAACTACTGCACACCAGCTACATCCCCTACACCAACCTCCACGTCCCTCCGACTTTGAAACCAATAAAATCTTTGGTGAACTTTTTCTAGTGTTTTCTTTACTCCTAGGTGACCGCCTGAGATATCATTGTGCATCTCGTTTAAAACTTCGGCAACTCTAATCTTTGGAAGTACCAGTTGAAGTCGATGAGTAGTGCCATCAGCAGATTTCCAAACTCATTTTATGGTCCCATGATCAATTACTATAGAGTCCCACTGAGCCCAATAGGCCTTTGATGCGGCCCCCTTTTCTGCAACTTGCTGCCAGTCTGGCCTATTACCTTCTTCTTTCCACAGGAGGATGGGAGCCAAATCATCGTCATTCAGTTGGTCCCCTCGAATCCTGAGGTCAGACCATGGCTCCGTGGCTTCTAACTCTAAACATTTGAAAAACATGACCTCTGTCTCTTTTCCTTCCAAACGTTGACAATGCTGACATGATCGGCGTGATAGTGGGTCGGCATTCTTATGCAATGATCCTCTGCGATGTTGGGTATCAAAGTCGTACGTCTGTAATTTCTCAATCCAACGAGCCACCTGTCCTTCTGGGCTCTTAAAGGACAAGAGCCATTTCAGTGCTGCATGATCTGTTCTCAAAGTAAATTTTTGGCCATATAAATACTTGTGAAAGTGTTTGATGGTATCCACAACAGCAAGCAGTTCCCGTCTAGTGACACAATAGTTCCTCTCAGCTTACTACAGAGTTCGACTGTAATAGGATATGACATTCTCTATGCCATCTATCCTCTGGGACAACACATCACCTAACCTTGTATTGCATCTGTATCAAGTATCAATGTTATACCAGGGACTGGGTAAGCAAGTATGAAGAAGAGATTAGTGCATTCTTTAACAAGAAGAGATTAGTGCATTCTTTAACTTGTTCAAATACGTTTGACATTCTACGCTCCAAAGAAATGTTCAGTGAGCCGATGAAGTTCTCTGGCAATGTTGGAAAAGTCCGACACAAACCGACGATAGTATGTGCACAGTCCATGGAAGCTCAGAAGTTCTTGGACATTTGTTGGTTTTGGCCAACTTTTGACAGCTTCAACCTTTTCAGGGTCAGTGCTTATGCCATCTTTAGATACAATATGGCCCAGATATTTCACTTTCTTTCTAAAAAGTAAACACTTCTGTGGGCTGAGTTTAATCCCGGCACTCCGAATACGCTGGAAAAATTCTCTTAGGTTGGTAAGGTGCTCGTCAAACGTCTTCCCAATTACGATTATGTCATCAAAATAAACAAGACACGTTTTCAAGTTCAGACCTTGCAATATGTGCTGCATTAGCCGTTCAAAAGTTGCAGGTGCATTGCATTAGCCAAACGGCATAACAGTAAATTGCCATAGGCCGTTACCTGTCGAGAAGGCGGTCTTCTCTTTATCCTTGGGATGTAACCCAACCTGCCAGTATCTAATTTTCAAATGAAGAGTGGAAAAGATTTTGAGCCTATGAGTAAAAGTGTCATCAATACGGGGTAGTGGATAGCTGTCATTGTGAGGAATCTCGTTTAAGGCTCTGTAGTCTACACAGAATCTGAATGACCCTTCCTTTTTCTTCACCAGTACAACAGGCGAACTCCAAGGACTGTTGGTTGGTTCAATCACTCCCTGTTTGTGCATTTGTTCCAACATGTCGGTTGCACCTTGTTGCTTTCTAGCGATAGACGGCGTGGTATTTGTCGTATTGACTTAGCACTTCCGGTGTTCATTTGATGCAGAACCAAATCTGTTCTCCCGCAATCTTTTTCTTCAACGGCCATGATATCTGCATAATCTTGTAGCAGACCCTCTGCCTTCTGATAGACACACCAAGGTAATAGGAATGAAGACTTTGTGGGCTTTGTTGGAGTGTTTTGCCAGCGTTTGCCCTACGAAGCTGGCAGACGTTAGTTTCCCTGGTACTTCCAGCGGTTTGGTAGCTGGGGGGGGGGTCTGGTCCATCCGGCTGAATAGTGCCTCTAGTTTGAACAGTACCGCCGGACATGACCAGAGGCGCCACAATCCCAGCAGCGAGTATCACCCATATCATCATTCCTCGAATCGTCGATCATCTTTTGCTCTTTTGAGGTAATGACCTTTTCGACCACCTTGCGACAATCTTGTTACTTATTTTTTAAATGCTTATATCTATATAATTTTAAAATGTCCATCGCATTAAACGCACTAAATATAAAATTATACATTGTTTTATATCTATAAATGTTAATGATTAGTTTTAATACTATTTCAAACGACCACATCGGTTAAGCAGTCCCGTAGCGTGCGGGGGCAAGAGAGGCGGGACCCCCCTGGGTTTTGTCTGGCCCCCCTGCTTATTTGTTCTACTTCTATATCTATCTATCTATCTACCTATCTATCCCCTATCTATCTATCTATCTATCTATCTATCTATCTATCTATCTATCTATCTATCTATCTATCTATCTATCTATCTATCTATCTATCTATCTATCTATCTATCTATTTATCTATCTATCTATCTATCTATTTATCTATCTATCTATCTATCTATCTATCTATCTTTATATATATATATATATATATATATATATATATATATATATATATATATATGGGCTGTACCGGATTATGATTTTTAGATCCTGCAGGATCGGAACCGGAATCAGTTTAATTTTGAATCCTGCCGGAATCGGAACAGGAACCGGATTCTACCGAATTAAATATAATTTTACCGAACGAAGTAGTAATTTCTCGCCTAACATAAAAAAAGATATAAGAATGAAAAATAGAATAAAAATATTTAGTTTTTAAGTTCTAGATAGCAAAAAAACATTATAAACCATTTAGATCTTGAAGACTGTGACTAAAACCCCTTCTCCAATCTTGAGTAAAGAAAGATAACTCTGTCAAAATAACAGGTTCTTCGTTTTTAAAATTTATTTTAATAAAGCTGTACCTAATTTAACTTGATTTCTATTAAAATCAAACAAAGAAATGGATATCATATCTTAGAAAGTATAATAAACATGTTAATTAATAAATGAATTCCAAAAAATATATATACTGTGGCACCACCCGATAGCTTATTTTTCTTTAGTTTTCAGTGACGTCACCGAACCGTGTCATTCATTCATACTTTCATTTAAACTATTATCTGACTATTTCCCATAAAAACGCAAATTAAAATGCTTTTCTAATCTAAATCAATAACACTTTAATGTTTAATTAAAAATGTATCTTCAAGTTATTGATCTAAATATGAAGAATTTTATCCAAATCGACATAATCCTATAAATTAAAAAATGTGCAGAAAAATAAATTATAGAACTTTTTTAAAACTGTAAACACCCAAAAATAGATCGTTGTCTGCTCTTTAAAAAAAGTTAAATTTTGATAGCTAAATAATACAGTTTATAGAAAACACGGAATTAAAAGTAGCGGAAGATAAGGTGTCGTATTACTAGACCAGGGGTCGGCAACCTTTTGAGACGGAAGAGCCTAAAGTTATAATTTACAATTTTCCTCAATCTTTAAACAGCCACTAAATTTGTTGTTTCAATATCACGGATTTTGATCTGGCCGCAATTTAACATCGAAAGAGCCACAACTTGACATCGAATGAGCCTTTTTAATATATTTGTACTTACATAAGAACTAAAAGCGATCGACGTTATTGTAGTTTTAAAATCAAAGGAAGTTATTGTTTTAATTTAATCATATAGCGCAAAATATTTCAAAATTATGTTGCGTTAAAAAAATTTCTTACAAATTTCAAACATCAAAGAAATCCGGCTTAAATCCGGCACATTTTAACCGGACCGGAATCGGAACCGGATTTGTTAAAACTGCCGGAATCCGGCTTCCTGAATCGGAGGTACAGCCCTAATATATATACAAATCAAAACTATGGATTAAAAAAATATGAATCAGACCGGGCAAACGCCATTAATATTTCTACAGTATGTATAACTATATTATATATATATATATATATATATATATAGTGTGTCTCACGTCTTAGTATACATACCGTTTGAATTCTTGATTTCTACAGTAATAACTAAGATGGAACTATTATATATATATATGTGGTCTCACTCTTAGTCTAAGTAAGAATTCAAAATGGCGTCTTGCCCGCGTCTCGATTCGATATTTTTTTTTTTAATCTATAGTTTTGATTTGTATCTGCGGTTTTCAAACATTAAACCCAAATTCCAAAATGTGAAATAATTCCATTTAAGTATTATTTTTAGATTTCTACAACATATAGCAGAACTTTACAACAAAGTGTAATAAAATCATGAAATTATCGGATCTATCAGAAACCAAAAATAACCTAGCCTATTATCAAACCCTAAGGGAATATAACTCCATGCAAAGGTTTTTGCATCTCTATATATAAAGAATATTGATTTAGACAAACCAACTGTGATTCGTGTTATAAAAATGAAATTAGTTGAAAGTATCTCAAGCAAAGTTATTACTAAACATTTAAAATTAATATATATATATATATATATATATATATATATATATATATATATATTCTTTCAATGTAGAAAAAAATACAGTGTATTTAATTTTATCAAATGTGTTTGTACACTTTTTATCCTTTCAAATGAAAATATATTTTCCTTTATTTTAAGTCACTCAGGCAGACTTGAGGGCGATGCGTTTGGGTAAAAGAGCAAATGGAAGGCGGGGCATTCCCCCCATTGAAGGACAAAAATAAGCAATCTTAATTTAAATAAAAGATGGCATCTCTGACATATGATCAACTTAAAAAAAAATCAGTGAACGACCAACTCAAGAATTAGCATGGAATTTTGCATCAAATAGATCCGTTTAAATTTCTTGTTCATGGTAAATTAAAATAATGATTCTGTTAATTTCTAATTATAAAAGGTAATAAAGTAGAAAATAGTATCTTACGGGTGTTGTTGTTTTCTTCAAGTTTCATCAAGTCACTTTTTTTTAAATACTTAAACTTTTTTTTTAAAATTAGCCTTTATTTTAATGCACTAAAAGAAAAATTCCTAATGTCATAAGATTATTTATATAAATTATCATTTCAAAAATAAAGCGTGTGTGCCTAAATAGCTATACATTTACTTATTGGTACTTAATAACTAAGTAAGACATATTTAGTTTAAAAATATTGTAATCCTTGGGAGGAAGATGAATGGGAAAAATTTTCACTGTCATGCTTGCCATAAACTGAAAAGTTTTTGTTGCATGTCTCTTGACAAAAACTGCCGAAACTTTAGGAGATCAGCCACAATACCACCAGAAAGGTAAAATTGAAAAAGATGTCAAAATTTACTCCCAATTTAAAATAAATTGTATTTATTATTTGGTGTTTACATTGTTAAAAAAACTTTGAACTCCACTAGACAGTCATGTCAACAATTGCCAACCTTCCAAAGTATGATATTAAAAGCCTAAGCCCTCACCGACTTACTGACTGATCATTAATTCCCCAACTGACCGTTTAGATAGAAGGCTGCAATTTCTTACAGTTTGTTTGAAAATGTTTAGCAGCTTCATTTCCAAATTGAGTACAGGTGTGAGGCTGCGTCTACGCCTTTCATTGATGGAGAATGCGGCACTTCTTCATTTTTCGGAAATTCTGATAAAGTCAATCTAGTTTTGGTCTAGCCATCAGGCATTATCTAAGTCAGTGGTCCCCTATCTTTTTCTCGCCTCTTCATCTGCTATCGGGGCAGATGAAGTGTAGAATTCATCTGTTTCTATAACCTCGGCAAATGAAGGGATTGTGTTGTTAGCACAACGCCCAGCCGCCTTTACTTCCCAAACTTAAGCCAGGTACCCATTTAAACCTGGGTGGACTTGGGGACGACTTTGAAACACATTTCACCTGGAAAAATTCCCCATGGTTCTCACCGAAGGTTGAACCCAGGACTCTCAGGTCGACAGTCAGGTATCTACACCACTCGGCCATATGTCCCACCGGTCAACGTTTCATAATTTCACGACGGCCCGCTGATTGGGGTGGGTGGAGGGGAATGAGACAGGTTGATTCTTTATATATTACATTATATATTACATTATATATTACATTATATATTACATTATATATTACATTATATATTACATTGTTCTGTTTTATAAGACCAATGCCGCGCACAGCCGCTCTGTCCAGGTTAACCTCTGGTCTATGTATGGCCGCACTATCTCAAGAGAAATACACCACAGTGAATTGAATGTTTCTTAGATGGCCCAGTACCATCTATAGGAAACATAAAAAAGTTGTAAGCTTCAACATTACTGAGAATGAAACGGTTGTTCAAAGTCTTTGAAGTCTTACAGTGGAACAATGTCTTGCATTATTTTTATAGCTCTTTCTGCGGTTACTTCATTCTATACCAGGTATTGTTGAATCTTCATAAACACAGTGTCTCAAGAAGCATCTTTCTGCTTTAGGGTATCTATGCAAAGCAGGTGCTAAAATCTCATTTCCTATTTTCCAGTCCCTTTGATCTGAAAACCATACTTCAGAACATGTTCTCGCTATAAAAGTACACACATTTTCAAATTTCTCGTTTCTAGTTTCCTGAATTAGAATTAATGCCAGAAGTGCTAGTATTGCACGTGAAATCCAGCGAGCATTATTTAAAGCCGGCAGTCTCTGGAAGTGAATAACTGGAAAGGTTTTATTTAAATCGTAATAGCGAAATACTTGCGTCAAGTGATGTAAAAACTTCATGTCATCTCTCCATCCTTTGTTTTCTCCCATGATTTCTAGACTATTACTTGAGAACCTAATTTCACTTTAAGTGACTCGTAATTTGCACTAATTCCAGCAACAAACAGATAAGAAATGTTTGGAATAGTTTCCCTGCCTAAAACAGAATCTATAGCATGCTTGAGTACTAGCTCTAAAACGTGAAGCTGGCAGCCTTTGTACTGAGGGATTTGTCCACTGTTCTGTTGACAGTAATTTTGCAGCTTGCGTACCACACCATTTTTGCTTGCAGAATTTGTATTCGTTGTATCGCAATTAATTACTCGAATACATGAACAGAGTTCGTATTCAGCTAGAACACCCGTAATTGCTGTAAATATTGTCTCTACTTTTCCATTAGTCAGAGACAATACGGCTAATCGAGTTTTTTTTCAACGTTTTTCAATAAAACAACCTGTTTTTCTCCCTCCAATGTTTTTCCGTCAAAATGTATGCACCATTCAAAAATTTTAAAGCTGTTTTTTAAACTGCAACTTCAACAATTCTTCTTTTTTATAGGTTGCCTTATACACTCCGACTTTGAGGGAACTTTAATATTGGGAGAGTGTTCGTTGATTATTTTAAAAAACTTTACAAGATTTATTTATTGACAAATTTGCTATCAGAACTAATTTCACCGCACATTTTCCTGAACTGTAGCATTTATTCTTGCCTCTTTCTTCATCATCTATGTCTTCTGCTACTTTTGTAATTTCCTCAACAATCTCGTCACTGTTACCATCGCTATCACTAATGCTGCGTAAATCATCCACATTGAGATCTGTCTGGTCCTAACTGATTTCTTGATTCTTTTTAATGGATAAATCTTATTTTTGGCACTTTCCTTACCAGCAACATAACCAACTTTGACGCAAGTCGTCATTTGATTTTGTTAAAATTTTTTATCTTCTCTTAACAGCAAGTTTTCGTAATGGTTGGTTATGCCAAACAAAGTATAAAATACATCTTTTATGTCTCCTGCAGGTTTTTAAAGAAATTTGTCATGCTTTGCAAGCAGCTTCAAGATCTTTCGCAGCACTGATATTGTTTCCATACACGGTAAATCAAATCCATCCTAAGATCAATAACTTCAGATCTTATTGTCTTGCATCTATCTGCTTTTGACTTTCACTGTTTTAAAAGAAACAAAAATCTACTGTCACACTCTTTTGGCAACTTGCAGCGATTAAATAAAGATTCTTCTACTTCTGCAAACTCTCCACGTTTCCTTGTTGACTTCTGAAATGACTGAAGATTTCTTGACCATACTGCACTATTCTTCTGTACAGAAAATGCTGAACTTTTATACTATCTTTACAATTCTTTACACACACACACACACACACACACAAACACACACAGACACACACAGAGACACACACACAGAGACACACACACATATACACACACACATACACACACACATATATATATATACATATATATATATATATATATATACACACAAACATACTAGTATATACATTGTATTAGTGAATAAATACCCGGACTTCTTCTTAGTACTTTGTGGTAAACTGAACGAACCTGTCGTCCACCGTGGTGCCTCCATTGTCATTGAACTATCGCCTATGGTGGAGATGACTGAAGTGCCATATAAAATCTTTCCATTTATTGGATCTATGAGATGAATTTATTTTACTTTTCAATTTTACACTAACCACTGGTTCAAGATAACATATCCTTAAATACATAATCGTCTAACCCGTGTGTCTCCCTCAGGTAGTTTTCATATCGTGCGGTGTATGCGTTGTATTTCATACGTTTCTTTGTTATTTCTATTCATATCGTATTCTGTTCATGGCAATAAAGACCACATGTTCTTTGCTATTGCAGTATTTCGTATATTTCTTTGCTATCCCTTCTGTCGGATCTCGCATTTCTTTGTTATCCCTTCTGTCGGATTTCGTTCAGCCAGCTTCAGCAGGCTTTTCCACTTGTGTTAAATAAAAATATTTTCAAAATAATTTTATTCAAGAAAATGTTTTGACGATCAAAAGGGCAAGCACTCTCGATTAACGGAACACGTTTTTTATTCATTTCCACAGTCTAGATGTTATATATATATATATACTATATATATATATATATATATATATATATATATATATATATAGGCTTGTCATACTCCCGGTTTGGCCGGGACAGTCCCGGATACACTGGGTTGTCCCGGTGTCCCGCCCGGTTGTTGAAATTGTCCCGGTTTAGATTCAGGGCACAGCTTCTTGGAAATAATTGACCAAATTTTTAGATCAGAGAATGATTAATCTGCTCTTGTGTGATCAGTAACATTTTGGTAAGTAACACAGTAATACAAATTTACAGAAGTGAAAAATACGAGTGGTACAACAAGAAGAAAACTGTTTTGTTTTGTAAAAATATCATGTTTGTGTACCATTATGAATAAAATAACAAAGATTATCTATTCTATATTTTAAGTGTTTTTTACATTACTGTTTTCATACCCCCCCCCCCCGGAACCGACATCCCTAAACCTAAAGTAAAAAAGACTGAACTGTCCCGGTTGGTCCGTGAAAAAATATGGCAACCCTATATATATATATACTATACTATATATATTTGTAATCAGTACCACTCAGTACTATGATTTGAACGCTCTCGATAATTTGGAAAGAAATAAGGTCACCAAATTGTCAATATTGTGTGTTTGTGTGTGTGTGTGTGTGTGTGTGTGTGTGAACAAATAACACATAAACAAAATATACGCACACTATGGACCCATTTCCACAAGTATAAACACTAGAAAAATAAATGCATTTGTGTGTGTGTGTGTGTGTGTTCAGAGACATTTGTATGCATGCCCTTCATAAACACGGAGATATGTTTGACATACATGACAAACAGTCTGGTCAGACAATGAATGAATGAAATCTATAAACACATACACACGTTTGACACGGTCTCGCTATTTCTCGCACCGAAATCTCATTAAGATCTCGGACGTAGCAAGATAACTTTGTTAAAGGTCCAGTCCTGGTTGCTGTTTGTGAATCCTATTAGATTCCTGGAAGGCTGGGAATATATCTCCAGAGCCTGTGTCCAACACGCCCCACTGCCAGGACAGTTTGAACCCCCACCCCATCCCGCCTTTGAGGATAAAAATCCTTGCATGGTTGGTGATGCAATGAAACTGAAGGCACTGAAATGACTAGACTGGTGATAGAAATGTTTAGAGCTAATTTTATTTTCCAGTATGTTTTGATTCATGTAAAACACACTTCGTATCAAAACATGACTCTACTATCGCAGTAAACCAGCTGTGTACTATTACATTCCAGGCTTTACCATCGCAAGAAACCAACTGTGTACTATTACATTCCAAGCTCTACCATCGCAAGAAACCAGCTGTGTACTATTACATTCCAAGCTCTACCATCGCAAGAAACCAGCTGTTTACTATTACATTCCAAGCTCTACCATCGCAAGAAACCAACTGTGTACTATTACATTCCAAGCTCTACCATCACAAGAAACTAGCTGTGTACTATTACATTCCAAGCTCTACCATCGCAAGAAACCAGCTGTGTACTATTACATTCCAAGCTTTACCATCACAAGAAACCAGCTGTGTACTATTACATTCCAAGCTCTACCATCACAAGAAACCAGCTGTGTACTATTACATTCCAAGCTTTACCATTGCAAGAAACCAGCTGTGTACTATTACATTTAAGGTTCTACCATCGAAAGAAACAAGCTATATGTAGTAACATTTTTGGCATTAAAAAAGCAAGTTTGGTACATTCTACCATTAAAATCAAAGTTGCTTAATCAACAAAAGCTTTGTATCGGAAAATAGAAAATGTTTTTTTTCATAGGTATAGTGCTGATGTATAATTTATATTACTTACAATTAAATCTTTTTAACTCTGTGAATGCTTCAAGTCTACATCATCGATTGCTTGTATTATGATGTATTGCGGACATTACATTGGCTACTACTTCTATACACTATTATGATGTATTGCGGACATTACATAGGCTACTACCTCTATACACTATTATGATGTATTGCGGACATTACATTCGCTACTACCTCTATACTACTATGATGTATTGCAGACATTACATTTGCTACTACCTCTATACACTACTATGATGTATTGCGGACATTACATTGGCTACTACCTCTATACACTACTATGATGTATTGCAGACATTACATTCGCTACTACCTCTATACACTACTATGATGTATTGCAGACATTACATTTGCTACTACCTCTATACACTATTATGATGTATCGCAGACATTACTTTTGCTACTACCTCTATACACTTACAACAGCCATTGTCCTTGTCTAGACTCTACGTTCCATCCATTCAATATTGTGGTCATATTTTATCTTTTATGCCGCGGTAAGAAATGAAAATTTAAAGTTTATGTTGAATTATTGTCACGAGATTTTATTTCTTACGATCACATATTTTTCAACAAATTACATGAACGGAATAAATTTAATTAGACACTCCTTGTTGATAACATTCGTTATATATTTGTATGTTGTGGTGATAATCAATAATAGTTATGTGTATGGTGTGGTGATAATAACAGTTATGTGTATATTGCAGCCCCGTAGCGTGAAAATTTTACAGCAGGGGCCAGGCAATAGCAGGGGGGCCAGTAATACATTTTACCAAGTAGAGCAAATAAGCAGAGTGGGCCAGACAAAACGCAGGGGGGCCCGGCCCCCTGACCCCCCCCGCACGCTACGGGCCTGGTATTTTGTGGTGATAATAACAGTGATGTGTATGTTGTGGTGATAATAACAGTTATGTGTATAGTGTGGTGTACCAAGCGGTGTTTTAATATCATCCCAGTGTGAGAAACAAAGAAAAATGCCGGTTAAAGAATAATTTGAACATATCAGATGCTAGTTACCATGGTGATTAACTGGCAGCAAGTCACCGGAAACGAAATTAATCGGAACACTCTTTAAAAACGGATGTGCGGAAATCGATCAGTAGATTCTTGAAATAATCTCTGCAAAGAAAGTTCCATTGTCTTCAGATAAACAAATAATAATGGCAAAATGCCAAATAAATGAAAGACGTTCTGGCGTGGGTTAATGTCAAAATAAAGAAAGTCAACTAACGCATAAATGTATTCTTTGTCACCTCATGGCGATAAACGTTTTATTTAAGGAATTTTGAAAAAAAAAAAGATTTTAATGAACTAATGCAGAGGTTTTCAACCTTTTTTATGCTGCGGACCCCTCAGACATTCCAAGCTCGGGTGGCGGACCCCTCAGACATTCCAAGCTCGGGTGGCGGACCCCCATTGCCCAAGGCACCCTGGGCTCAACTGTTCGTACCTCAGGTTGGGCCAGAATATGTCTTATTAAGTTTGCAGATGCAATCTACTTAAATTCTGCTAAACGGTAGACCTAGCCTAAGTTACGCGCACAACATGTAAACGTCATTTCACATACCGAAATAGCTATCTAATAAAAAAAATGAAACAATCACTGAGTATTTATTCTGCTGGTATGTCTGTTGCACAGTTTTTCTGTTCAGTGGTAATGCTTTGCCTGTTTTGCACTAGTGAGTTTGTCCAAACATGGTGGTATGCGAAATAAACATATGTGTATTTTATGTTCAATATCCAGTCAGGACCTGTACTTGGTAACAGTAACAGCAGAGAATGCAGTTTCGCACAAGTAAGTCGTAGAAAATGGTTGCAGGACATTGATGGCTTTGTCTGACAGCAGCGAGTACTCCTGGAAACATGCTTGCCAGAACGACAACAGTGGCAGTCTGCTGAACTGTCAGACGACGATTCGAACAATTGTTCTTGCTCGAGACCAGTTAAATTGGTTAGATCGAATTCAAAGGGATTTCGAATCCAATCAAATGCGCTGATATCGTTGTCGCCAAAATACTGATGAAAGTAATACGACAGCTACTGTAGGTGGTTCAAAATGTTGCCTGCAAGGCTGCAATGACGCCTGTCGAAATATTGTTCACTGTAAGAAAGTCAACCAACAATGGAAACATATCATATGTGCCTTCTTCACATCTTCCCCTCCATATGCGAAGTTTCTTCTGGAAGGCATCGACTTTGTTTTCAGGTCTTTGCAATGAGAGATTTAAACTGTTCAAAATGTTCAAAATGTCTGCAAGATAAGCTAGAAAGGCAACCAATGACTCGTCTGTAAAGAAGTGTGCCATCGATTCATTATGGTGGTTTAGAAAAATGAGCTCGTCTAATTATATTACTATAATAAAACAAATACAAATCTTATCAAATATTTTGAATTTTTTACTAACATTTTAAATAGTATTTGTCACATAAGCAATTCACATGACAACGAAACAGTATAATAGGTTCATCGCTAGAATTTCATCTGTGGGTGTCATTTTAAATTAACATGCAAAGTGTATACCAGCAATTTGATATGAAATCAAAAACCTTTGTCTAAGATTATTGCTAGACCAATCTAGGATTTATAATAATTGTTACCACTGATTAACCAGACTATTTATCAACAATGCACACGCTTGCGCAGATCCGGATGTTTTAACAGTGATGTAAGAGCTCAGTAGGTAAGAAACTCACTGCACAAGTACATGTAGTATGCAGTCTAGTCAGCCCCGGAGCGTGAAAATTCTACAGCAGGGGCCAGGCCAATAGCAGGGAGGGGGAGCAGGAAATCAATGTCACTAAGTAGAGCAAACAAGCAGAGGGGGGCAGACATAACGCACCGCTCCCAGCCCCCCCCCCCCCACCGCACGCTTCGGACCTGAGTCTAGTTTCGACTTCAGACGAAAATATAAGAAAATACCAGCGAAGTTTTCAATTCCGTACATTGTTTGGTCTGTGCCTGAATCATTGGCAAAGCTAGTATTTTTTGTTTTGCTAAAAGCTAACCAATCAACCAAACCAAGCAATACTTTATACAAAAATCAATTGTTTCCTTGACTTGCCCACGGACCCTTTTAAAGCTCCTCGCGGACCCCTGGTTGAAAACCTCTGAACTAATGCATCTGAAATAGTAAAATTCATCAAATATGGAGTTTGTAATGTGCTAATGTTTATTTGTTTGTCTCGAGAAGACATCGACCCATGAAACCACCAACAATCTATGCTTCTGTAATTTGGATTTCTTGAAGTATATTACTGGCAGAAACATTTGAACTACACCGCGAACACAAGAATGTTTTTTTTATATGTTATTAAATTAGAACCATTATGGAACTATAGCTACTGGTTACCTTAACTTATATTTATGACTAAACACTGACATTTATGAGAAGATGAAATAATAATAATAAATTAATGCCGACGGAACATATCTCTATACCTATAAGAGGCATTTGCTGTCTGTCTGTCTGTCTGTTCCCTTATAACTCAAGATGCAGACAAACAAATAACGTGAAATTTGTTACACATACACATAATTACATGGGGAAGGTTATAGGACAGGTTTCGTTTCATCTCGATGGGTAGTTTAATTGTAATTAATTTTTTTCTTATTTTAGTATTTTACTATATTAAAGTAATCTCGACGGCGCCATAAATAAAATTCCTCTGTGACGTCATTCCCCGATGATCGAATAGAACTTGCGCGCTGGTGCTGTATTGTGCCTTTGTGATGCAAAGAATTGTTGATGTTTTTCATGCTCTCTGATTTGTACAGTTTGAGGAAGGTAAAGGAATGAAGAAGGATTTTAGAAGAAGTGTGAAGCCATAATAATAAGTATATATATATATATATATATATATATATATATATATATATATAATAGAGAGAGAGAGAGAGAGAGAGAGAGAGAGGGGAGGGAGAGAGATAAAGCGAGAGAGAGGGGATAGGGGGGATAGAGGAAAGGGTGGTTGGAGGGAGGAGGGTGGGAGGGGGAGGGAGGGGAAGGGGGAGGGGGAGAGAGAAGGGGTGAGGGAGAGAGAAAGGGAGGGAAGGAAAAAGAAAGGAAGGGAGGGATAGGGGGAGTAGGAAGGGAGATAGAGCGGAGGGAGGGAGAGAGAGGGAATGAGGGAGGGAGGAAGGGGGAGAGAGGAGGAGGGAGAGGGAGAAAGGAGGGAGAGAGGGGTTAAGGAGGGAGGGAAGGAGGGAGGGAAAGGGAGAGAGGGGGAGGGAGAGAGGGGGTAGGGAGAAAACAGAAGGTAAACAGAAAACCTTATTTTAAACCCGGGCAAAGCCGGGTACTTGCAACTAGTTATTTTTATAAGAAACTAGCTGTACCCTGCAAAACCTATGCATAGAGTTATATTCCATTAGGTTTGATTAGTAGGCAAGATTATTTTTGGTTTCGGACTGATCCGATTTTTACTTGATTTTTATTACTATTATCTACGTTTGACGATTTTAAACTGGAATACTGTTGTATTAATTCTTTACTTTCGATCATTTAACGCAGAACCCACACCGCTATTATTTATATAGATGACTAAGATTTTAAAACGATTGCCGTACACAGTCAAAATGATTAATCTGAAGGTCACAACACATATTCACCACTTTTTAAAGTTTTGATGAAGAATTTTAATGGCTCTTTCAATTGATGAGCCAAATATTCATGGAGCATGCTCAATAAAATACCACACACTAATTTTAGATTGGCAACGTAAATTTCTCATACATGTACGTGTCTGTATTTATTGATGCCTTTCATTTTATGTTGAAAATCAAAAGGTAAAAAAAAAACTGTGTAAACAGACTCACATTGAACGTGTGTTGAGACAGACTCACATTGAACGTGTGTTGAGACAGAGTCACATTGAACGTGTGTTGAGACAGACTCACATTTAACGTGTGTTGAGACAGACTCACATTGAATGTGTGTTGAGACAGACTCACATTGAATGCGTGTTGAGACATCAACATGTTTTGTATACACAATCTTTCAAATTTATACTCTAGAATGCTCTAGAATGGCATATAAACACACACAAAAATAAAATATATAAATCAATGAAAACTATAAAATGGTTAAAAAATAAATATTTATACATCTTAGACCATGTGCAGTTAAATATCAAAATAATTGGTTTATAAATTTTTGTTTAAATTTGCTTTAGTTTCATTTCTACTCTACCAAACCAACAAATTATTATTTTGATCTGCACTCAGCTCATGCTATTGATTCTATTCAGTGAAGCTTACAGTCCTTAATGTGTGTGCGGCAGATACACAGAGCGGTTGAAGTAATTCACCCCTTGAAGCCAACTGATTGTGACAGGTTGGCCTAACGAAGGCAGAGAATGAACAGTCTTTTTTTTGTCTGATAACATTAGCTGACACCTAACACATTATGAGTCGAGAGTTCAAAGTGACACTAGAAACATTTCTAACACACCGTAAGTAAAGATATGGGTGCTAATTTACATCACCTACCTAATGTGCAGAAATGACCTACATTTCATAATCACAAATTATGCTTTACCCGTCAATGCTAACCAACCAACCAAACCAACCAAAACAACCAAACCAAACCAACCAACCAAACCAACCAAACCAACCAAAACAACCAACCAGGTGACTCATGTTTAATTTAGTTTACTCTAACTGCAGAGCTTTATCACTCATTGTTTATTTGAAAATGATATGTATAGTGAATATTGGACAGTAGCTGAAATCAAAACAATCTTTTGACTTATAATTATACGACACAAATAGTAGCTTACAGAAGTTTGGAGAGGGGGGAGGGAGCGTACATGAGGCATAACTGTGCCATAGCTGTGCCATGATATATGTATATATATAGAGGGAGAGAGAGAGGGAGGGAGTGAGAGTGAGAGAGATAAAGAGAGAGAGGGAGGCAGGGGGAGAGAGGAAAGGAGGTAGGGAGGGAGGGAGGGAGGGGGAGAGAGGAGGGAGGGGGGATGGACAGGGGGGAGAGAAGGAGGGGAGAGAGGGAGAGAGAAAGGGAGGGAAGGAAAGAGAAAGGAAGGGAGGGAGAGAGGGGGGTAGGGATGGAGAGAGAGGGAATGAGGGAGGGAGGAAGGGGGAGAGAGGGGGAGAGAGAGGTGGAGAGGGGAGGGAGGGAGAAAGGAGGTAGGGAGAGAGGGGTTAGGGAGGGAGAGAGAGGGGAGGGAAGGAGAGAGGAAGAGAGAGGATGGGAGAAATGGGAGGAAGAGATAAAGAGAGAGGGGGCGGGGAGGGAGAGAGAGGGAAGGAGGAAGGGGGAGAGGGGAGAGAAAGAGATGGGAGAGGGAGGAAGGGAGGAAGAAAGATTGGAGAGAGAAGGAGGGAGAGAGAGGGAGTGAGAAAAGGAGGGAGGGAAAGAGAGAGGGAGGGAGGGAGAGAGAGAGGAAGGGAGAGAGGGGGTAGGGAGAAAACAGAAGGTAAACAGAAAACCTTATTTTAAACCCGGGCAAAGCCGGGTACTTGCAACTAGTATATATATAACGCCAACATGATACAACAATTACCTTCCTCCATATTAATGACAACTTTATGTAACAACATTCCACTCCCCCCCTTCTACTAATATAACAGTGGCTCACATTAGTACTTTGCCAAAACATTGTATGAAATTTATTAAGGGGGGCTGATGGTTGCGCAGTGGAGAGAACTCGAATGTCCATCTGTTGGTCCAGAGTTTAATCCCCGTTGATTGAAAGCTCACACTTCTGCTTAAATGGGTAACTGCCATTAGTTGCTGGGCAGCAGTCCCTCAAAGTGCCGAAAACAAACTTTTTTTTTTTTAGAGCATTTTCGAAATAAAAAAATGCTCTATTGTCCCCGTTTTGTCT
Organism: Bulinus truncatus; assembly: GCA_021962125.1. NCBI lineage: Eukaryota > Metazoa > Mollusca > Gastropoda > Planorbidae > Bulinus > Bulinus truncatus. Next base: position 2,301,095 of record JAGDYQ010000046.1, on the reverse strand, counting down.
GTCCGTCCGTCATCACCCTAGATCTCAACAACCATAAGTCCTAGACCCATGATGTATATATCATTTTGTAGGTCTTGGCCTGCCAAGAAATGACTTTTTTCCATTTCGCGATCTGACCTCTCAGGGCCGTAAAAGGGGCCTTAGTACCGTTTTTTACTATATAAGCTATATTAATAAAGGAACGCTATATCTCAGCAACTATAAGTCCTAGACCCATGATGTATATATCATTTTGTAGGTCTTGGCCTGCCATGTGTACATCAAAAGTTCATTTTGCGATAGGACCTCTGAGGGCCGGGCTTCAGGGCTCCTAAGGGGCTTATATATTATATATACACCTTGTACGTTCAATAACCCGTTCATTTGGTGCGAAATACTGCAGCACGTAGTTTCACCAAGATTTATTAAGAAACTCATCAAATGAAAAAGTAAGCTTGTGTTCTGAGTTTAATTGAAAGTATCAGAGCTATGCAACAATTGACGGAGTTTTCGGACGATTAGATGACTATAATTTATAATGTTTTCAATTATGAGTCCTATTTCAGTAACCACAAACCACTTGTAGTTAGATTTAAGAGACAATAATTTTTTTTCAAATATAAAGAAACGTCTTTATAATTTTTTTTTACAAATATATGCATTACACAATTGAATTTATAAACATTTCCAAAATTTACAAATATTTACTGAAAGCTAACAAACGTACTGATACTAACACGAAAATGCGCTAACACGTCCTGTGTCCAGAATGGAACAGGCTTAATTGCTTGTTTTAGAACACTTTCAATTTCTAAATTCTCCTCAATTAAGGAAACGAGGCCATTTTAAAATACGCCGCCATTGTTTATTGACAAGTTTTAAAATAGCTCATGATTTAAAATAGTTTTAAAAGACAACAGTAAACGTTGGCACTAATATTTATGGAGAGTGTTTGATGACATCAATGTTTGATTTTTATTTCGCATTGCACGGATGTCAACAAATCAATGTAAGTAGATTATTTTACATGAAAAAATTGATTTTATGTTATAATTGATAACGTGTTTAAATTATGCTTTTAATTTCAAATTATGGAGTAGTCGATAACGTGAAATGATGAAAGCTTAAAACAGCTCCACCTGTTTCACAAAAAATCTTATGTACAGCGAAATTAGCATTTCTGTGTTGAGCTGTTTTAATCTCTATCTCGCCATTTCTTTTGTTTAGCAAGGTTTTCAATTAGCATAGATACCCAATAGGTCATCTATAAATATCATATTTTATTAAGGGTCAGAGTAATAAACATAAGACATAAATCTTGTATTTCACATTTTTCCTCTGCTCCCCCCCCCCAGCCCACCACCACAACTTTGGATGTGTGAGAGTCAGTAATGTGGGCTATTGCACGGTCCATTATGTGGTGAGGGTCCCAGCATCTCTGAGTGGACGAAACACTTGGCAGGAAATAATCAACTGAGATGTGAGGACTAATGGACTATTGATTCAACAAATGACCACCTCCTATAACAGTCTACTTTCTATTACTAAGGGAAATGTCGTTTATTTAGAAGACATGGACGGGTGTCAAATGTCCAGGGGACACAACTTGTCCTCAACATATAAAGATCTATACGGTTATCTCCCGGCAATATTTACACATTGACAAATTATTCTTAGGGGCTGTCCATTAATTACGTCAACAAAATAGGGGGAGGGGGGGGGTCAGAAAATTTTTGACAATTGTTGACAAGGGGGAGGGGGTAGGTCAAGAAAAGTTGACGTCAACAATGTTACTTTTTTAATTTAATATAATTACTTAAATAAAGGAAAATAAGGCAGCGTTTGTAGTCCTGTGTTACACACTCGCTTAACATTCAGTATTTTAATTAAACTAACTATATTCCTACTAATTTTGCCACATAAACATTTTGGAAGCCACCTTTTTAAGGGGGGGGGTAATCAAATGTTGACGTAATTTTATAGGGGGGGGGGTCTCTGGAAGTTTGACAAGTTGTTGACGGGAGGGGGGAGGTAAAAATCGCCAAAAATTTGTTGACATAAATAATGGACAGCCCCTTATCGTTCACTACGTATTTATTGTATTAGTTTTTATCTTGACATATTTTGTAACGAAAAACCGAACCACTTTTATTTTAATTTTAAATGATTCTATGAAACTTCTTGGTTTACGTATTTAAAAGATACACACCCATTTCATAGTCTAGGTGTTTTGTTTGTGTATTTAAATGTGTAAGAAAGTCACATAAATAAAATAAAACACACTGCATATTGACTTTATTTAATCTTCTTTTGTGAGTCTAAAACAGTTTCTAAAAAGCCTTTTTAAAAACAAAAGTAATTATTGTATGTCGCTTTAGATGTCATTTGTATGCCTACAAGTATGGAGATATGCATGCCAATTAGAATATTATCTAATGAAATTCTGTATTTATGTCTGTTTGTCAAGCTGTATGTCATTTGATAAGTTAAGATGTCATAGTTCCATTTACGTATATTTTTTCTCACTATATATATATATATATAGAGAGAGAGAGAGAGAGAGAGAGAGAGAGAGGGAGAGAGAGAGAGAGAGAGAGAGAGGGAGAGAGAGGGAGAGAGAGAGAGGGGGAGAGAGAGACTAAAATTCCTGTACTTTCTTCCCCTAGGGTTGACCTCTACCACTATACCTATGTACCTGGCGGAATGTTCCCCAACATACGCCAGAGGAAGTCTGGTGTCCACTAATATTGCTATGGTGGCTTTTGGACAGTTTATGGCCAATGTAGTAGACGGGATATTTGGAATGGATGCTCAGGATGGCTGGAGGTGAGTTGACATTCAAAATACAGAAGTAGCAGATCAATAAGATATTTAACATGAAATTATAATAAATGGGAACCAAAGAAGGGTTTATTTTCTAATCATCTCATAAGCTAATTCATATAACAGGTTTGCCCGGGTTTAAAATAAGGTTTTCTGTTTACCTTTTGTTTTCTCCCTCCCCCCTCTCTCCCTCTCTCCCTCCCCCTCCCTCTCCCTCCTTACCACTCTCTCCCTTTCTCTTTCCCTACCTCCCTTTCTCCCTCCCTGCCTCTCCTTCCCTCTCTAACTCTCCCATCTCCCTCTCTCCCTCCCTCCTTCTCTCACCTCCTCCCCCTCTCTCCCTCCCTGCCCCCTCTCTCTCTTTATCTCTCACTTCCTCCCATTTCTCCCATCCTCTCTCCCTCCCTACCCCATCTCTCCCTCCTTTCTCCCTCCCTCCCTCTCCCGTCTCCCTCTCTCCCCCTCTTCCTCTCTCTCCCTCTCTCTCTCCCTTTCTCCCTCACTCCCTCTCCCTCCCTCTCTCCCATCTCTCTCCCCATTTATCCCTCCCTCATTCCCTCTCTCTCCCTCCCTGCCCCCTCCACGCTTTCTCTCTCTCCCCTCTCTCCACCCTCTCTTCCCCTCCCTCCCCCCTCTATCTCCCTCCTACCCCCTCTCTCCCTCCCCTTCTTTTCTCTCTCCCTCTCCCGCTGCTCCCTCTCCCATCTCCCTCCCCCCTGCTCCCTCTCTACCCCTCTTTCTCTCCCCCCTGTCCACCCCTCCCTCCCTCTCTCCCCTCCCTCCCTCCTACCCTCCTTTCCTCTCTCTCCCCCTGCCCCCTCTCTCTCTCCCTCCCCCTCCCTCTCCCTGCCCCCCTCACTTTTTATCTCTCTCCCTCCCTCTCTCCCACCCTCTCACTCCCTCTCTTCCTCTCTCTCCCTCTCTTCCTTTCTCCCTCTCCCCCTGCTCCCTCTCCCATCTCTCCCCTTCCCTCCCTCCTACCCTCCTTTCCTCTCTCTCCCTCCCCCTCTCTCTCTCAATATATATATATATATATATTTATATATATATATATATATATATATATATATATATATATATATATATACTTATTATTATGGCTTCACACTTCTTCTAAAATCCTTCTTCATTCCTTTATCTTCCTCAAACTGTACAAATCAGAGAGCATGAAAAAACAACAACAATTCTTTGCATCACAAAGGCACAATACAGCACCAGCGCGCAAGTTCTATTCGAATCGGGAAATGACGTCACAGAGGAATTTTATTTATGGCGCCGTCGAGATTACTTTAATATAGTAAAATACTAAAATAAAAAAAAATTAATTACAATTAAACTACCCATCGATATGAAACGAAACCTGTCCTATAACCTTCCCCATGTAATTATGTGTATGTGTAACAAATTTCACGTTATTTGTCTGCATCTTGAGTTATAAGGGAACAGACAGACAGACAGACAGACAGATAGCAAATGCCTCTTATAGGTATATATATATATATATATATATATATATATATATATATATATATATATATTAGGGTGGGGCAAACTGCTGTTGTCTCTGTCAGACAATTATAAATAGATGCTCCCTCATCTAGTGATCAATTTAACTATTCATGTTCATATGTTATTTTCATGTCTAGGGGTCGCAACTTTGAAAAATACAGTTCTTATAGTACATTATATGAATATTAACCCCTAAAGCGCCAACTAATATTAACGAAATGCATCTAGAATAGTTATCATATTTATGTTTGGTATAATTGTACAGCTAAATGATAACTGTTTACATTACTATTATTATGTAAGCTTTTTGAATTTTTATTTTATTTTTACTATAAATATTTGTGGGTATTAAAATGTGCCGGTTCTAGGCCCCAGTAAAAAAATGTCCAATGACGGTAAAATTAATTATCTATTTAAAGAACGATCAAATTAAATATACAAACTTTCCCGAAAAGAATCCATCAAAAGTTAATTAAATTAAATCATTTATATCCAAGAAAACCTGAAAATGCTTTGCACCCTAGCAAGCTGCGCCGTCAAAGAGATGCTTGGAGGAAGAAGTCAGTTCAGGATCACAAAGAAGAAAGTGAAGGAATTGTTTGTCTCGGTTTGATGGCAAGATTGATGTCACTCTTAAGCATACTAGGTCTACTCGTCGCAAAGTCAAAGAAGATCACTACGTCTTAGTATCATTTCCTACCCGCAGCTATGTTGAACATGTTGTTCCAGCATCAGGAAAGTCCAAGGATATTTCCAGAGAAATTATGTCAGTGGTTACAAGCAGCAAGTCGGAACTAACTTTACAAGCAGTTGTTTGTGATGGAACACCAATAAATACTGGTAAACATAATGGTGTAATCTGACAACTTGAACTTCAGCTACGGCCACTTCAGTGGTTGGTTTGTTTACTGCATGCCAACGAATTGCCTTTATGGAAGCTAATAGAAGTCATTGATGGGAAGACCACTGGTCTAAATACTTCAGAAGGACATATAGCAAGCATGCTGGAATTTGATCGCCGGCAGAAATTAATCATCGAATTTTCTCCAGTTTCAGGTTCTGTTTTTGAGGTTGAAGACGAGGTGATGAAAGATCTAAGTACAGATCAGCAGTATTTACTGAAAATGTGTCTGCTTATTCAAAGTGGTTGCAGCGCTGGTCAGAGTTACATCTCATAGTTAGAGACTGCCCAACCTGGGACAATCAGTCATGCCAGATGGTTAACTAAAGCTAACCTAATACTCAGGTTGTATGCCTCCGAAAAAAGTCCTTCAGCCGACCTTCAACGAATTGTGAAATTCATACTTAATTATTATGCTCCATCATGGTTTTGCATCAAATCTCATCTAAGCTACCAGGATGGAGCCAAGAACTCCTTCTTCATGATTTCACTGTACCAAAAACTTGACACAAATGATCAGGCTGTCATGGCTCCATTGCTTCAAAACAACAGCTACTTTTGTCATCCAGAAAATATCTTGTTGGCGGCTGTTGGCGACAAAGACGAAAACATTAGAAAATTTGCATAAGAAAAAGTGTTGCTGGCTCGAAGTACTCACTCAAGTGACACGTGTAAGATTCGTTGTTTTGACAAGAACAGAATTAAAATAAACTTTTCAGCTGAGTCGTACATTAGCATGGTTAACTGGGAACTGGTCGAGTTTGATTCACCTCCACTGCTGCAGGACATCACTGCCAAAGATATTGCAAGTTACGGCCAGGTGATTCTATCTCACTTTCCATGCCATTCGCAAGATGTTGAAAGAAACATCAAGGATGTCACAGCAGTTTGTGGCAAAGTATACGGACATGATAGACGCCATGGTGCTATTATTCAAAGAAAGAAATCATGATCGGACGTGCCAACAACAGAAACAAAGGCAGACTTTCTGCACTAATTTCAATTTGAAATGCCGTACTGTTGCAAATAACTTTGTTTTTTATTTTACTAGAGATTGTTGTTGTTGAATATGTTGTGTTTGATTTGAAGAACCATTAACATTGTTAATAATTCACTCTGTTCAGCAGCGTTATATTTTCAGAACACATTTAATTGCGTTTTTTTAAAGACAGAGTTGCTAGAAAACGGTTATACAGCAAATAAAACTGTTTTTGTCTACGCTTTTACTTCCATATGGGTCACTGATTTTTGTTTGTCTGAGACCTTAACTCCAAAATTTGTCAGTTTTTGCCCCACCCTAATATATATATATATATATATATATATATATATATATATATATATATATAAAAATTAGGGTGTTTCATTTAGATATGGCAAAAAATGAAATGTGTGCTATAGAGCAAGACACCCTCCCAATTTTTTACATCTGCTAATAGTAATGTTTTGATAAAGTTTTAGCTTTAAATTCCAACTACAAGACGGTGCTCAAGAGCAATGTAATATCCAAATTTTACGAAATTCTAACAAAATGAAGAAATACGCATATGTTGAATGTTTTAAAATTACAACCAGCAATAGCTTTTTAATATCAACAGTTCAACACTCTTTTGCAAATCAGCCATCTAGCTTAAAAATATGGCTATTGGCATTTGTCACAATTAAAAGTTAAAATTGTGCTGTTCCATCAAAAAACTTAAAAATTTAACCTACTCAAAATTAAGTCACAAAAGCATGCATTATCAGTCAATGTTATTGTAATTCTGACATTAAGGCGTGAACAGCAGACTTTTTGGGGATTTGTGTTGGAACAGCCTTGCGGTTTGCTTCCACAACTTGCAATAAGAATTGTTTTTTCTTCTTCGTCTTTAGTAAGCAGCGTGTTGTATGCTTCAAAAAGCTTCACCTCTCCCTCTGCAGTGTCGTTCACAACACTTAATGACTTGAATCTTGTCTGGCCATATTGATACTGGTCACGTGCAGGCCACTCCTGTGATAGCAAATCAAGAAATGCACTGTTAATGTTATAACAACAAAGAAGGTTCCCATTCCGGTAGTTGCAAAGTCACCTAAACATGCATCTTGTTTCTTAAGAATTGATGGATCTCCACGCACTTTTCGTTTGCCAGCTTCACTGGTGATTTCCTGCATAATTCCCATCAATGCAGCTGCTGTCAGAGGATCTGAGAACAGGGCTAATCCAACAAGCTCGTCTGAAAGATACCAGAGATGATTTTCTAGGACTTTTCTTGCATCTGAACTGATGTCAGGATCGATGATCTAGCAGCTGCTGAGATCAGTCCTCAACTGTAAATCACTGGACGGAGCTTCAGTTGCACGAGAACCATTTACCCAATTCTTGGTATAAATTAGTGCCCCAAACTACAAAGCGCTCAACTTGGGCTTCTTCTTTGTAAGCTTTAATACATCTGTTTGGTTGTGGAAGAGATTAATTTTCATGGCATAAATTAATTTTGCCATCCAGCGAGCACGATGTACTGGTCCTGAAGCCCTCCAGTGGATTGTACACGGTGGATGTCGCAACAATCAGAGTCAGCTCAATAAGATCCATGTAATCTACTTTGAATTGTTCCTTTAAGGTGCTCTTTGGTCAGGACTGCAATGGCTTCAAGTGATAAACTGGAAGCTTCAGGTGTCACTTGGAATTCTGAAAAATTCTGCTTCGTTATGACACTCCAACAGCCTTTGAAACGTTTGAAAAGCGGGATATCTGGGGAGTTTAAAGGTCCAAAGCAGATAGTGAAAACCTTTGACAAGATGATCTCCATTAAATGATGACGACAGGCTAACCACTGAAGTTTACGACTTAGCCTGTTTTCAAGGCCAACACATACTCCATTTATTCTGCCGGTATTTACTGGGTAGGGTGGCCCAAAAAATCCATCTTCGTGCCCTTTTTTAAAGTTCATTTTGCCTTAGGTAGTATACTGTTAAAATTTTATAACTAAATTCCAAGTAGAAGGGGATGCTCACAGGCCTCGTTGTTTTACCTTTTACGGCATTTTACTCGATTTTGTTGACTGGTGGAAGTACAACGTTTTTTTTACTTATGACCTATTCCATGCAGACCTAGTTCTCATTTTAGATACATGTCTTCCTGTTGTTTTTATGAACATTGTGCAGACGGAAAATCAACAAATATAATGTTCATGAGTGGTGAAGATAATGAGATGGCAGCACAGCAGGAACGAGTCCATCACAAACAACAGAAACAGCTACTTCGTAAACAGAAAGAGGAAAAACGACAGCAACAAACTATAGAAGGTGAATCAGGTGAAAATGAAACAGAGAGCTGTGAAATCCAATACTTTTGAAGTCCTAGATGAATAAGAACCGTCCAAGCTCAACTAAAAAACGGACAAACAAGACGTAGATTTGGTATCATACTTCCTTGTTCACTAAGCATGTTACCAGAGCCTTGGATCGCAACCAAACGTCTGATCGTGAAGCTATGCGATTGATGATTCCTATTGCTGCAGCACTGGGACATGATCATTCATCATTGACAGTTTCACGAAGTACCATGCAAAGAGCCAGAAAGAAAGTCAGATGTAAACAAACATCAGGTATAAAGGTTTCTTTCAAGCCTGACTATCCTGTAGTTCTACACTGGGATGGAAAAATCTTACCTGAAATCCTGGGTCTTGGAGAAGTTGACCGCTTGCTGGTGCTGGTTTCTGGTGATGGCAGTGAAAAATTACCAGGTGTCCCTAAACTAACATCAGAGACAGGACAGAATGCTGCTGATGCTATTTATGGTCAGTTAGAACAGTGGGCACTGGTAGAAAGCATCCAGGCTATGAGCTTCGACACCACCTCTGTCGTTTCAATGGAGCTTGTGTACTGCTTGAGAATCGTATTGGTCGAGAACTATTGAGACTGGCATGTCGTCATTATGTTCTTGAACTGCAATTGGCAAAAGCTTTCAGTTTGTGTTGCGGTCCTTCTAACTCACCAAACATACCTATCTTCAAACGATTTAAAGAAGTTTGAGGACGCATAAAGCTTGACAATTATAGTAAGTTTGAACTGCATTCAAGCACTGATGTTTTCCGAGAAAACACGGCGAGTTTCCTGAAAAATTTTGTTGATTTGAAGAACTTATTGAACTGACAATGATCATCTTAGGAGATCCACCAAAAACCATTCACTGGAGAGCACCAGGCCCTGTACATCATGCTAGGTGGATGGCTAAGCTGATCTATGCCATCAAAATTTACATCTTCGTCATCAGAGAGAAATTTTCAGTCTTACATCCAAGGAAAAGAGCCAACTGAAACGATTTGTACAGTTTGGAACCTTCATGTACACAAAGTCTTGGATTCAATCACCCTGTGCAGCGCAAGCACCTGGAGGAGATCTTTTGCTCTGGAAGGACCTGCAGCAATATCAGTCTGTTGATCACGACCTCAGTATTGCAGCACGAAAAATTCTCCAGAATTACACGTGGTATCTGTCTGATGAGACTGTCAGCCTTGCATTGTTTTCCGATGAAGTGTCACCAATTGAGAAAAAGAAAACAATAACAGGTTTTGGAATAGAACCTAGTGAGCGACGTGTTCAAGGTGATCCATCATTGCTCCAAAATGAAGGCGTCAGCTTGGGTCACTTTTCCCCAAGGCGTTCACGGAACCTGCTTACAAAGCTACACATAGGCAACTCCTTTCTAGATCTTCCTCAGTGGAATGATAATATTGAATACCAGAAGGGTAAGCAGCGCATTAACGACTTGCGTGCGATCAACGATACTGCAGAACGTGGAGTTAAACGTTTTGAGGAATATAATAGTGTGCTTACAAAAAACGAGGAAGAAAAGCAATTTATTTTGCAATTTGTTGTAGCCAACAGAAACGTCATCCCTACACAAACTACAAAGAAGTCTGCCATCTGTGCTGTTTCGGTGTAGACAATGTTTAGACAATGTACTCTGACTCTTTAGTACTCTACATTGTACATTTTATGTTGACATTTTTGGTACTTAACAGTTACATTACAGTAATGGCATGATTTGAAAATTAATTTTAAAAATTCAACGAAAATGCGTTTTTTTTTAATATAGTAAAACTTTGTGACTCTTGAGCCCCCCCTTCCAATAGCAGTAGGAAGCTGAAATTGTTGTCAGTTACTAAGTAAGACAAATGGAACTTAAAAAGAGGGTGCACCGTTAGATGTGAGAAACTTTATTTTTTTCCATATAATTTTGGACACCCTATTACTGGGGTTATGTCAACGCACATAGCCTGAACCTTCTCAACCATCTGCCACTCCACCAACAATTTGTGAACAATATTGCTTCATTCTCACCATTTCCAGAGCTCACCTTTGGAACTCCTAACAGTTTATCCATCCCATCACCTGAAACTAAAACAAACTGGTAGCCTGTCAACTGAGCCCTCCCCAAATATTGCTGGAATTATCTTTCCATCCAAATGGATTACTAATGGGCAAGTTGGCTCAAAATGATCTTTCATTGCTTTAGAAATTTCATGCCTAGCACTTGACTGCGATCGGTGAATAGTGCTACGTGAAATAGAAAGTGCATTTGGATCGTGACAAAGGGCTGCAGCAATAGGAATACGTAGGCAAACAGCTTCATGATCAGATGTTTTATTAATGTCAAAGGCACTTGTTACACTTGGATTGAACAATTGGTCTTGGGAGGGTTTCTTTACTTGTGTTATCTTGTCTTGCTGTTTACCTGATTTTCTAATTTTGGTTGGTATGTACTCATCGTCATATTTAGTTTCATCATCAAGAACACTTCTTGCAAATGCACAGTCATCATCAACAGAAAGTTATGACATAGAATAGTTAAACAGCCAACCCTAAGTAAGTAAAATTTAACACAAAGAACACATACAGTAAGTAAATATGCAAAATGTAAATTACATGAAAGTTCGGCAATTTTCGATGAAATTGTGAAAATCCATGGTAGTTGAGCATCACTTTGCAGTTGGCACAAGAGGCTGAAACTCGGCCCTAATTAAACGTTTGCTATAAGGAAAAAAGTTAGAGGGTGTCTTGCTCTGTAGGTGAAAGTTGAGTTTTTTGGGCCACCCTACTATATATATATATATATATATATATATATATATATATATATATATATATACATACATATATAGTTATATACATAAAACATTTTTTAAAATTAGATTTTTAATAGTATGAACTAAAAAAAACCTATATTCTACAAATATTTGTATAAATTATGAATTAAAATAAAAGCGTGGGTGACCATCTTGAGTTATAGAAACTTGTTTTCTATTTGAAGTATTTTTGATATTCGGACACTGAGTTGATTAGACCAACAAATAAATCATGATGTAAGGTTATTAGTTACTCATCCTATAGTATATAATCCCCACGACATTATGTAGACTGTTTAAATTTGCTTGTTTTTTTACATTTTTTTTGTACCACTCGTTTGGTATCAATCTATTGTCTTCACTTATAGCTAATTTATATTTGGTCAAAATAAAACTGAAAATTCTCAAAGTGTTTTGTTTTAAAGAAGTGTGTATTCCAAAAAAAACTCACGAGCTTCAAAAATGATAATAAAAAATAAATTCAAGAAAACAGATTTCTGTGCGGAATCTTCATATATACCTTGACATTGATCCCTTCTGATATAAATAGCACAGTGTTCTCCATACATACACTTACACTGTATAACTAAACAATAGAGACAACAATTTGGAAATGTATCGCCTAAGAATCACATTAAACAGTCCGGTGGGCCGGATTAAACAGTCCCGTGGGCCGAATATGTCCGCAGGCCATAGTTTCCCCATAACTGGTATAGATGTTAGTTGTTTATTTTGCATGTCCCACTGTACCCACCTATCCCCGCATCAGTTGCGGCGACCAGCACTTTAAGATTATCTCCTTATTTACAGCTACAAAACTAATTCGTTTGTTCCAGGCCTCATATATAGCTTTCCACCCAAGCGCGAAAAACAATACTCGTCCTCACAAAGCTAAGACCACCTGTCAAGTCTTGTAGATGGACTGTTTACATAAAAGGTTTTTCTATGAAATACATCCACAGATACATAACTGCACAATTTCGCTGGTTCAGTTCTACTGTACATTCCATTCCACAGATACATGTTAGGTTTAGGGGCTGTTCCTTCAGGCATTCAACTATTGGGCTTTCTATTTATGCCTGAGTCTCCTAGATGGTTGGTCAGCTGTGGAAGGGAAGAGAAAGCCAGAAGAGTCTTGCAGTCAATGCGTGGTGCTCTGGACATTGAAGAAGAGTATGAAAGAATTAAAGACACCGTCGTAGAATTAGAGCGAGAAAAGGAGAACAGAGGTAATTCATTAATGAAAATTAATCTCACCGAACGCATTCAATGAAATTATGTCGTTGAACAAAGTAATGTGACAGGTACAGACTTAAAGTATTCGAATTTATACATAGCCATTAAACGAGTGTGAGTGTACACTGACATATCCATTAAACGAGTGTGAGTGTACACTGACATATCCATTAAACGAGTGTGAGTGTACACTGACATATCCATTAGAAAAAAATAACATTTTTTATCAACAAGGCCATAACTTACCCGGATAATGAAGTCGAAAGTGAACTCGACTCACATGATAAGGGTACAGGGTTCCATCCCTGTTAAAGCCAAAAACTATTCGCCACTAAGTTAAGAGGAGATGGGCACCACCAAGTTGTGTAGGTCTAGAGAAAGGACTAAATATGAAAGCATGGAATGTTTGAACATCCGGGGAAGGACGGGTGGTAAATTGAGGGGTGTTGGGAAATAGGGATGAGGGGACTGGTAAAAGGGGTTGTGGAAATAGAGGTCAGAAGACCAATGACCGAGAAGTAGGGGTTCCGGGTAAAGATTGAGTAGATGAGCGGAGTGTTAAGGACTTTCGGTGAGTGTGGGGATGATGGGCTGAAGGGTTAGAGTAACACGGAAGTAGGCAACTGTGTCCGGGGAAGTAGCCAACAGGTGTCCGGAGAAATAGGCAACAGGTGTCCGGGTAAGTCGGAAACAGGTGTCCGGGTAAGTAGGAAACAGGTGTCCTGGGAAGCAGGCAACATGTGTTCGGGGAAGTAGGCAACTGTTTCCGGGGAAGTAGGCAACAGGTGTCCGGAAAAATTGGCAACAGGTGTCCGGGTAAGTAGGAAACAGGTGACCGGGTAAGCAGGCAACATGTGTCCGGGGAAGTAGGCAACAGGTGTCCGGGGAAGTAGGCAACAGGTGTCCGGGGAAGTAGGCAACAGGTGTCCGGGGAAGTAGGCAACAGGTGTCCGGGGAAGTAGGCAACAGGTGTCCGGGGAAGTAGGCAACAGGTGTCCGGGGAAGCAGGCAACAGGTGTCCGGGTAAGTAGGAAACAGGTGTCCGGGGAAGCAGGCAACAGGTGTTCAGGGAAACAGGCAACAGGTGTCCGGGGAAGTAGGCAACAGCTGTCCGGGGAAGTAGGCAACAGGTGTCCGGGGAAGTAGGCAACAGGTGTCCGGGGAAGCAGGCAACATGTGTCTGGGGAAGTAGGCAACAGGTGTCCGGGGAAGCAGGCAACAGGTGTTCAGGGAAACAGGCAACAGGTGTCCGGGGAAGTAGGCAACATCTGTCTGGGGAAGTAGGAAACAGGTGTTCGGGGAAGTAGGCAACAGGTGTCCGGGGAAGTAGGCAACATCTGTCTGGGGAAGTAGGCAACAGGTGTTCGGGGAAGTAGGCAACAGGTGTCCGCGATAGTAGAGGTTATAATGCACGATGACTGTTTTTTTTAGCAAATTTTGTTTCAAATAGTTTCTGTGAAAGCCAACTTATAGATGTAGAACATATCAGTGGAGTTTTGCTATCAGATTCGTCTGCTTTAGTGGACTTTATAACAAGTATTTTAAAAATTCACATATGTCTTATTACAGGGAGAACTCCAGTCATAGTTCAAATGTTACAAATGCCAGCAATAAGACGATCACTTTTGGTAGGCTGCTCACTGCAGATAATACAACAAGTAGCTGGTATCAATACGGTGATGTAAGTATGCAGAATAGGCAATACAAAATATTGAAAGGAGGGAGAACATGCGGAATATAGTTGGAAGAGAATACACAATTTTATTTTAAGGAGAAGTGACAAGTGACAATGCAGAAATCGTGAAGGGGAGAGAAAACAAAACACTAAGAGTGATGGAGAGAATACAACATAGACGATTATAATTGACACAATTCGTGGAAATGTACACCTTTAAATTATAGGCAGTCAAACTTACAGAACGAACACTAATAAGGTTTAAAGTTTCATTGATTTCTTCAACAGTGAAGTCCTGACAGATGATGATTTCTTCCCATAACCATTTAAAAAGTAAAACATAAACAGTTAACTTAAAAAAAAATTACAAGGCCGTCTAAGTGGGCCCTAGCCCCCTTTTAACTGATAGGTTAACAGGGGCCCTTTGCCAGACTTACGCTAAAATCATATATCAATTTATATATTTGAAATAAAATATATTGATCTGTTGGCTGGATTTGGTCCGTTGCTAAGAGAATGATTTTTAAAAAAGTGGAGCTCAAAGAAACATATGTGAAGAACTTATCACATATCTCAACTCATCATGCATCTAGGCTGTCCAGGGGGATTCCCCTCGTTTTACCGGAGTATGGAAGCGCTTCTTGCTGAGGGGATGGGGTGAGTGGCTCCCTATTCCACTCGTGTTTATCGATGTTGATGGGGAGGGGGTGGGAGGAGTAGGGGGTTCTACCTCTTCCACTAAGTTTAGGGTTTACGCTCATTGACAAGGGAAGTATTATTTTTAGGGATGGACTGCATCTACATTTTTTACGCCGCCATTGCCAGCATGATAGGGTGTAGTGTGCCTACCACACCAGCATAGTTTGGCGGCGCTGATGCATATCTGCCATGCCTACAGAGCGGTGGGGTGAGTGTACCCGCTAACATCCGCCGGGATGGCAGAAAAAAGGGTTTTTAGTAGGGAGAGACCGATATGCCTTTTTACCGATAGTCCGATATCGATATTTCCCCCCAGCATTTTTACCGATACCGATACCGATATTTTCTTTTTAGGGGCTGTCCATTATTTATGTCAACAAATTTTTGGCGATTTTTACCCCCCCCCTTGTCAACAACTTGTCAAACTTCCAGAGACCCCCCCTATAAAATTACGTCAACATTTGATTACCCCCCCCCTAAAAAAGGTGGCTTCCAAAATGTTTATGTTGCAAAATTAGTAGGAATATAGTTAGTTTAATTAAAATACTGAATGTTAAGCGAGTGTGTAACACAGAACTACAAACGCTGCTTAATTTTCCTATTTATAAAGTAATTATATTAAATTTAAAAATGTAACATTGTTGACGTCAACTTTTCTTGACCTCCCCCCTCCCCCCATTTTGTTGACGAAATTAATGGACAGCCCCTTAAGCAACAACAATGCCAAACACGTGTTTTTCTCGCGCTACAGCTAATGACGTATGTCAACCCATGCTTACCCCTTCCCTGTCATATTTCGTGACACTTCGCCCACACGTAAGTCTTGTTCCCCCCCCCCCCCAACTTACCATCCCAAGAAAAAATACACACAGATGTTCACTAATTGTATCATTCAAGGTCATACATTAAAATTAAGAAATGCCAATCCTATTGTTGCAAGGTCATATCTCTGATGTAGACGTGACAATTTCTGTGTACGGGTTTTTTTTTCCTTTTTTTTTAAATCATGTCTGATCTGGTTATAAAATTGGGTTATTTACTGATTTTTTTTTCTGCAACTCTGTTGTGAAAAAAAAACAATGTATCGGCAGCCAAAAAACGGCCGGTCCGATAGTTAACCCATAGTGCCAATATCAATTCGACTATCGGTCGCTCCCTACAACAATCGGCCGATCCGATATTAACCGATAGTGCCAATATCGGTCCGATATCGATACCGATCCGATTATCGGTCGCTTCCTAGTTTTTAGACCTGCCCAGAATGGCCAGACCAACAGGGTGTGTGTACTGCCGATCGGCCAGAATGGCAAGACCAGGGGTTTTTTCCTGCCATTCGGACAGAGGGTAGGGTGTAATGTGCCTGAACCCACAGCCCAAAACGACAGGCTGCGAAGGTGTCCTTAAAGTGGGACAGAGTGGAAGGATGTTGTGTCCACATCCGTCACCACCGCCAGCTGTGATAACTATAGTCTCAGACAGTATTTATTGACCACAGTAACATCACCGTCTCAAAAGGGATTTTTTATCCTGACTGGAGAATCCCAATGATCTTTTCCCTTAAGACCATGGTATGTCTCCTAGGATAGCCTGGAACAGGAGATGCCATATTGATCATGGTACCTCCTGTTCCAGGTAAATACATCTACAAAACTGTTCATCTACCACTGCCCACACACCCATGCATATCCCACCCAGGCATATAATTTTACTGAAATGCAATAGCTATGTGGTACTTATTTTATGCATAATATCGTCAAAATCAATGCAGTTTATACAATAACTTCCGGTCAATAATATTGTGGTATTTAATTTATAAATTCATTTCCATTAAGAATGAAAAACAAAACAATATGCGGTTAGGTCTTTCTAGTGACCTTTTAGGTTCTAAATATAACTATAATAAGTATTCTAGTGATTACAAATATGAAATACGTCAACTGCCTAGTTTGTGGTTAGATGGGGCATTGGTCGACTGCATAGTTTGTGGTTAGATGGGGCATTGGTCGACTGCCTAGTTTGTGGTTAGATGGGGCATTAGTCGACTGCCTAGTTTGTGGTTAGATGGGGCATTGGTCGACTGCCTAGTTTGTGGTTAGATGGGGCATTGGTCGACTGCCTAGTTTGAGGTTAGATGGGGCATTGGTCGACTGCCTAGTTTGAGGTTAGATGGGGCATTGGTCGACTGCCTAGTTTTGGTTAGATGGGGCTCAAAAGTAAGGGTAGAAAATGTAGTGAACTAAATATAATGGTCGGAAAGTCCACCGTTAAAAAAACGTTAACAGGCAAAATAAGTAAATAGAAAGAAAAAATATTCATTAGACCAGGTGATAACAGTTATATATATATATAATAATACAGATTCGGAGGTGGATGGATATATTGAATAGACATATGGAAGATAATACGAAACAGTGAGAAAAATACAGAATATAGGGAGAAGATAATACAAAATAGTTATGTGAGGGGAGAATAAAGAAATGGAAAGGGGAGATAATTAAAACAAATAGACTGGAGCGTTAGGGAATTTAACTTTTCCATTCATTTCTTTAACGATTAAACTGTATTATATTTTCAAATAATATTATGAAGTAAAGTAGTGCATGAGCCAAGTTATTGAAGAAACTTGATAAAGTTGAGAGACTTCTGTTGTTGCGTTATTCTATTTATTATAAAGCAACACACGTTTTTCTACTAATTATAAAATATTACACAATAAAACTAGTTTGCTGACACACATTATGTTCAGACGACTATACAGGTAGTGACAATATTTGTCTTTGTTGACGTTGCGCATACTTCAGTTTCTTTTTCTCTGTGGTATAGTACATGACATACTTATAAGTGACGTTAAAATGTGACCTATATTGAATAACTTTTGGGTTAAGTTCTTTTCTGATAACGAAATTATTGCATACATCAGTGAACTACATTTGAATATGTCAGTGAACAACTACATTTGAATATGTCAATGATAAAAAAGATACACATATAGTCCTACCCACAGTCCAATCTGTATTTATCTTCAAGTATTGTTATAAAAGCGATTGTTTTATTCATTTGCAACTCTTATAAGTCTTTGTTTACATTCAATGCACCTTCTCCTTTCGCCCAGGTATTATTCAGCAACCATCATCCGTATGTCAGGTGTTAAAAGTGATGAGGCTGCCATCTGGTTGTCTGCTGTCACTGCTGCCGTCAACTTCCTGTTTACCCTGGTGGGCCTATATCTGGTGGAGAAAATAGGTCGTCGACCTTTGACACTGGGCAGTTTGATGGGCGCAATAGTCAGCTTAGCCTGGCTGGCAGTTGGCTTCCATTTATCTGCACTCAACACACCAGCAATAGAAATTATTGAACCAGTGGCTGCCAGCTCACGATGTTCTAGATACAGGTGATATTTTTAGCTCAATATGTTCTAGACACAGGTGACTTTGTTAGCTAACAACATTCTAGATACAGGTGACATTGTTAGCTAACAACATTCTAGATATAGGTGACATTGTTAGCTAACAACATTCTAGATACAGGTGACATTGTTAGCTAACAACATTCTAGATACAGGTGACATTGTTAGCTAACAACATTCTAGATACAGGTGACATTGTTAGCTAACAACATTCTAGATACAGGTGACATTGTTAGCTAACAACATTCTAGATACAGGTGACATTGTTAGCTAACAACATTCTAGATACAGGTGACATGGTTAGCTAACAACATTCTAGATACAGGTGACATTGTTAGCTCAATATGTTCTAGACACAGGTGACATTGTTAGCTCAATATGTTCTAGACACAGGTGACTTTGTTAGCTAACAACATTCTAGATACAGGTGACATTGTTAGCTAACAACATTCTAGATATAGGTGACATTGTTAGCTAACAACATTCTAGATACAGGTGACATTGTTAGCTAACAACATTCTAGATACAGGTGACATGGTTAGCTAACAACATTCTAGATACAGGTGACATTGTTAGCTAACAACATTCTAGATACAGGTGACATTGTTAGCCAACGACGTTCTAGATACAGGTGACATTGTTAGCTCAATATGATCTAGATATAGGTGACATTGTTAGCTCAATATGTTCTAGATACAGGTGACATTGTTAGCTCAATATGTTCTAGATACAGGTGGCATTGTTAGCTAACGATGTTCTAGATACAGGTGACATTGTTAGCTCACGATGTTCTAGATACAGGTGACATTGTTAGCTAACGATGTTCTAGATACAGGTGACATATTTAGCTCACGATCTTCTAGATACAGGTGACATTGTCAGCTCAATATGTTCTAGATACAGGTGACATATTTAGCTTACGATGTTCTAGATACAGGTGACATTGTCAGCTCAATATGCTCTAGATACAGGTGACTTTGTTGTCTAAAGTGAACCAAATCAAACAAAATCAAATCAATCTACAAATCAATATTATCTTCGATCAATACATCCCTCCATCTCTATCACTACTGTCTATCTGTTAAACAAAAACTCTGAAAGCTTTTCATGCAGTATTTTTACATTCTTGCATTAATATATTTTCAAAGAATATGAAAGTTGTTATCATATAGACTTTTTGTTATTGACAAAGAATATGAAAGTTGTTATCATATAGACTTTTTGTTATTGACAAAGAATATGAAAGTTGTTATCATATAGACTTTTTGTTATTGACAAGGAATATGAAAGTTGTTATCATATAGACTTTTTGTTATTGACAAAGAATATGAAAGTTGTTATCATATTGACTTTTCGTTATTGACAAGAATATGAAAGTTGTTATCATATAGACTTTTTGTTATTGACAAAGAATATGAAAGTTGTTATCATATAGACTTTTTGTTATTGACAAGGAATATGAAAGTTGTTATCATATAGACTTTTTGTTATTGACAAGGAATATGAAAGATGTTATCATATAGACTTTTTGTTATTGACAAGGAATATGAAAGTTGTTATCATATAGACTTTTTGTTATTGACAAGGAATATGAAAGTTGTTATCATATAGACTTTTTGTTATTGACAAGGAATATGAAAGTTGTTATCATATAGACTTTTTGTTATTGACAAAGAATATGAAAGTTGTTATCATATAGACTTTTTGTTATTGACAAAGAATATGAAAGTTGTTATCATATAGACTTTTTGTTATTGACAAGGAATATGAAAGTTGTTATCATATAGACTTTTTGTTATTGACAAAAAATATGAAAGTTGTTATCATATAGACTTTTTGTTATTGACAAAGAATATGAAAGTTGTTATCATATAGACTTTTTGTTATTGACAAAGAATATGAAAGTTGTTATCATATAGACTTTTTGTTATTCACAAGGAATGTTTTTTCTCAGAAATTTCTTCACAAAAAAAAAGAACTTAGAAATAGAATAAATAAAACCTGAGTGTAGACTCTATTTAAAAAAAAGTTTAGTTAAAAGAAGTTTTTAGGTAAACTTGTTGACAATATAGAGAACTAAAGCATTATTTTACTTACACATGCCTCATTGTGTCTATCTAGTCACAACCACATGTCTCAATGTGTCTATCTAGATATACCTCATGCCTCAGTGTGTCTATCTAGTCATACCACATGTCTCAATGTGTCTATCTAGTCATACCACATGTCTCAATATGTTTATGTAATCATAACACTAATTTCTAGCGTGTAGTCCCCTGTGTTAGAATATACCCACTTAGTGCGATGTGCACTGAATCACTGATTCAGTCACGTATTATCATCACGTCCGTCTACTCCTACTCCCCAGATCTTGCAATGACTGTAGACAAGACTTAGATTGTGGATTCTGTTACGTGGACCTGCCAACTCTGGTCGTCAATGCCTCTTGTTTGCCTACAAATTATGAGCACCCGTGGACCTCGACAGTGGGGAGGTGTAACAGCAGCACATTGCCGGACACTGTCACCTGGGCCTACGACTACTGTCCCACGCCTTATTCCTGGATGCCAATGGTCGGCTTGGTCCTGTATTTAATTTCTTTTGCCCCAGGTAACGTTTTCGGCGATGCTCATAGATTATATAAATAAACCAGTGATTTTCAAAGTCGGCACTCTGGGGGTGATGAAATCAGTGGCGTGTATAACTTTTGGGCTGCCCGGGGAGGACTCTAAAATTGCCGCCCCCTTTTCGAAATCCAAACGCCTCTAAAGTCGAACAACTTGTAAACCGAAGTAATTATATTGAAAAGTCTCTGAATAATATTATTACCGTATATTTACACATCGACATATTGCATCATTTTGTTTTATTGTGCTTCATTATGTCTTGCTTCTTTAATTTACTACACAATCTTTCAAGTTATATATTAGAATTTATTGGATACTCTGTATCTAACCAGTATATTAAATACCATATTCCTGTTTGTTCATATAATACTGTTGGTGGGGTGAAGGCGTTGATCTAGTTTTGTTTCAAGAAGGGG
Source organism: Bulinus truncatus (assembly GCA_021962125.1). NCBI lineage: Eukaryota > Metazoa > Mollusca > Gastropoda > Planorbidae > Bulinus > Bulinus truncatus. The sequence goes on along the minus strand of JAGDYQ010000046.1, from coordinate 2,279,714 downwards.
GCTATAGGCGAAAACAATGTGAGAATCACTGGAATAAATTACTGCATACATTAAATCAAAACTTACAATTTTCAAATGATGTATTTTCTTGACGAAATAAAATCAACAATTCATTTGGTTTGAACAATTCATTGAACGAGTGAACAATAACGAAAAAAGAGTATCAAGTCCTATGTGGAACAAATAATTTGATCACAATTTACTTTGTCGATTTTTTTTTTCATTAGTTTTTTAAAGCGTTCACTGTACACAGCAATTATTTTATTCACAGGAATGGGCCCAATGCCGTGGACCATCAACTCAGAGATTTACCCACTGTGGGCCCGCAGTACTGGCAACTCCGTGTCTACGTTCATGAACTGGGCATTCAATTTGGCTGTCTCCATGTCCTTCATTTCACTGACTGAATCTCTAACTAGATATGGTAATTGTGGTTTCATCGTTTGATACACTTAAGTAAATCTCTAACTAGATATGGTAATTGTGGTTTCATCGTTTGATACACTTAAGTAAATGTCTAACTAGATATGGTAATTGTGGTTTCATCGTTTGATACACTTTAGTAGATCTCCAACAGATGTATTTTGATCATGTTGTTGTTGCACACAGTAACCCTAGTAGCCCATCCATACTCCCTACTTCTATACTAGATGACTGAGTCATGTTACTGTAGTTGACTGAGTCATATTGCTGTAGTTGACTGAGTCATATCGCTGCTGTTTTGTTTACTATACACCATGAGGCTGTCCATTATTTATGTCAACAAATTTTTGGCGATTTTTACCTCCCCCCCTCCCCCTTGTCAACAACTTGTCAAACTTTCAGAGACCCCCCCCCCCTATAAAATTACGTCAACATTTGATTACCCCCACCCCTAAAAAAAGGTGGCTTCCAAAATGTTTATGTTGCAAAATTAGTAGGAATATAGTTAGTTTAATTTAAAATACTGAATGTTAGTCGTGTGTTACACACACGACTACAAACGCTGCTTAAATTTCCAATTTATTAAGTAATTATATTAAATTTAAAAAAAAAAATAAAACATTGTTGTCGTCAACTTTTCTTGACCTCCCTCCCCTCCCCCTTGTCAACAATTGTCAAAACTTTTCTGACCCCCCCCCTATTTTGTTGACGTAATAAATGGACAGCCCCTATGGTGGTTCATTTAGATATGGCAAAAAATGAAATGTGTGCTATAGAGCAAGACACCCTCCCAATTTTATTACATCTGCTAATAGTAATGTTTTGGTAAAGTTTTAACTTTAAATTCCAACTACAAGACGGTGCTCAAGAGCAATATAATATCCAAATTTTAAGAAATTCTAACAAAATGGAGAAATATGCATACGTTGAATGTTTTAAAATTACAACCAGCAATAGCTTTTTAATATCAACAGTTCAACACTCTTTTGCAAATTAAATATCTAACTTAAATATATGGCTATTGGCATTTGTCACATTTAAAAAGGTCAAATTGTTCTGTTCCATCAAAAACCTGACAAATTTAACCTACTCAAAATTAAGTCACGAAAGTCAATGTTATTGTCATTCTGACATTAAGGCCTGAACAACAGACTTTTTGGTGACTTGTGTTGGAACAGCCTTGCGGTTTGCTTCCACAACTAGCAATAACAGTTGTTTTTTCTTCTTCGTCTTTAGTAAGCAGTGTGTTGTATTCTTCAAAAAGCTTCACCGCTCCCTCTGCAGTGTCGTTCACAACACTTAATGACTTGAATCTTGTCTGGCCACTCTTGTGATAACTAATCAAGAAATGCACTGTTAATGTTATAAAAACTAAGAAGGTTCCCATTCCGGTAGTTGCAAAGTCACCTAAACATACATCTGGTTTCTTTAGAATTGATGGATCTCCACGCACTTTTCGTTTGCCAGCATCACTGATGATCCCCTGCACAATTCCCATCATTGCAGAGGATCTGAGAGCATGGCTAATCCAACAAGCTCGTCTGAAAGATGATTTTCTATGACTTTTCTTGCATCTGAACTGATGTCAGGATCGATGATCTAGTAACTACTGAGATCAGTCCACAGCTGTAAATCACTAGATTTAGCTTCAGTTGCATGAGGATCAGTTACCCAATTCTTGGTGTAAATTAGTGCACCAAACTACAAAGCGTTTAACTTGGGCTTCTTCTTTGTAAGTTTTTATACATTTGTTTGGTTGCGGCAGAGATTTATTTTCATGGCATAAATTAATTTTGCCTTCAAGCGAGCATGATGTAATGGTCCTGGGGCCCTCCAGTGGATTGTACACGGTGGATGTCCTAAACAATCAGCGTCAACTAAATAAGCTCCATATAATCATCTTTGACTTGTCCCTTTAAGGTGCTCTTTGGTCAGGACGGCATTGATTGCACATTTTAAACTGGAAGCTTCAGGTGTACTTGGAATTCTGAAAATCTCTGCCTGGTGATGACACTCTAGCAGCCTTTGAAACGTTTGAAAAGCGGGATATCTGGGGAGTTTAAAGGTCCAAAGCAGATAGTAAAAACCTTTGACAAGATGATCTCCATTACATGATGATGACAGGCTAACTAATGAAGTTTAAGACCTAGCCTGTTTTCAAGGCCAGCACATACTCCATTTATTCTGCCGGTACTGAGGTTGTTTCAAAGTACATAGCTTGAACCTTCTCAACCAGCTGTCACTCCACCAACAATTTTTGAACAGCATTTGTTTCATTCTCACCAGTCCCAGAGCTCACCTTTGGTACACCTAACAGTTTGTCCATCCCATCACCTGAAACTAAAACTGGTAGCCTGTCAACTGAGCCCTCCCCAAATATTGCTGGAAGTATCTTTCCATCCTAATGGATTACTAATGGGAAAGTTGGCTCAAAATTATCTTTCATTGCTTTAGAAATTTCATGCCTAGCTTTTGACTGCGATCGTTGAATAGTGCTACGTGAAATAGAAAGTGCATTTGGATCGTGACAAAGGGCTGCAGCAATAGGAATACGTAGTCAAACAGCTTCATGATCAGATGTTTTATTAATGTCAAAGGCACTTGTTACACTTGGATTGAACAATTGGTCTTGGGAGGTTTTCTTTTGGTCAGTATATACTCATTGTCATATTCAGTTTCACCATCAAGAACACTTCTTGCAAATGCATAGTCAGGAAGTTATGACATAGAATAGTTAAACAGCCAACCCTAAATAAGTAAAATTTAACACAAAGAACATGATACAGTAAGTAAATATGCAAAATGTAAATTACATGAAAGTTCGGCAATTTTCGATGAAATTTTGAAATTCCATGGTCGTTGAGCATCACCTTGCAGTTAGCACAAGAGGCTGAAACTCTGCCCTAATTAATGGTTTGCTAAAAGGAAAAAAAGTTAGAGGGTGTCTTGCTCTGTAGGTGAAAGTTGAGTTTTTTGGGCCACCCTACTATACACTTTCACTATAACATTTTGTCATACTTCCATATTTTAACACGAGTTCTCCCTCTCTATTGTGAGCTACCTCTTGGTTGATTGAGCACTTTGTTCTTGTTATTTTGTTCAATGTATGCTATGGTACTGAGCACTCTGTTCTTGTTATTTTGTTCACTGTATGCTATGGTACTGAGCACTCTGTTCTTGTTATTTTGTTCACTGTATGCTATGGTATTAAGCACTTTGTTCTTGTTATTTTGTTCAATGTATGCTATGGCACTGAGCACTTTGTTCTTGTTATTTTGTTCACTGTATGCTATGGTATTGAGCACTCTGTTCTTGTTATTTTGTTCAATGTATGCTATGGTATTGAGCACTTTGTTCTTGTTATTTTGTTCAATGTATGCTATGGTACTAAACACTTTGTTCTTGTTATTTTGTTGAATGTATGCTATGGTATTGAGCACTTTGTTCTTGTTATTTTTTTCACTGTATGCTATGGTATTGAGCACTTGTTAGACCTATTAAATAGACACAAATTCATTATATAATTGAAACTATTAAATCCATCTGAACCATTTTGTCCATAGGTACGTTTTGGTTGTATGCCTGTTTAGCTTTTGCTGGGGCGATACTTTTGGCTTTAATACTTCCAGAGACTAAAGGGCGAACTTTAGAAGAAGTAGAAGGACTATTTGCCAGGTAAGACATAGAATAACTTACACTCATATAGGACGGCACTAGCTAATTTTATGAATAAAATGGTCTAAGTTAGTGGTGGCCAATCTAAGTCCAGTTACAATAATTCATTGGCGGCAATTGAAGTTTCATCCGTTTTGAATACACCAACCTAATGCTGACTCCATAAATATCAAACAGTAATACCAGACGTCAGTTTAGGTACAACTATGTGAGAAGGGGGCAAGTTTGACGGATTTGCGGGTATACCGTCACGATTTTGGGCTGTTTGGTATGTAAATACAAATAAAACACATACAATTTCTGAAGTTTACTGAATTTCTGAATTACTGAAGTAAATTTTGACATTTCTTATCAAGTTACTGTCAGTTGTTTAACTATAAATATAATGACGTATTGCGTTATAAATATAAACCCCTGTTACTAACATAAAAAAATGTTAACACTATATAAATAACGGTGTGTGTGGGGGGGGGGGGCGGCGGTGTTTTCATTACATCTCAAACGATGCTGTGATCTAGATTGTTTGTTTTCATTTTACTCTTCACAATCTGTTCTATAATCCGATGTTATTCGCTATAAAGAGACCTAATTATTATTAAACAAAAAAAAAATGTAAAAACTATGTTTCAGATGTAGCTATTGCTACAATTTTTTTCTTAATTTAATGTTCAAGAAACTAAATAATCGTGAAACATATATTTTTAAAAAATTGCGTTTTTGATTCTGTCATCTCTACTATTACAGATGTATAACATTCTAACCCCCCACTCCACTACCCCCACTGATTTATAGTATAACATTCCAACCCCCACTCTATTATGTACGTTATATGGCGATAATATAGTGACTTAAAAATGGTATCCCTTTAATCCTGACATATATCTCCTGAAAATCCTGAGCTAACATTACAAAGTAAGAGTATGTTGCATCAACACAGAAGAATGATTTTTGCAGCAAGACATTTTTAACATATGATCTAAGATATACTCGCTCTATTCATGATATATACGTGTATCAACAAGATGAAGGAAAAAAATAATGAAATAATTCTGACTTTTAGTTTGCATTTTGTTTCAAATATATTTAAACATAATTAAATTATCGATTTTTCATTTTTTAGAAAGTAAAATTCAACCATCTGTGTTGTTTATAGTTTTTTTTTTTGTAAACATATTTATTTTATTTTGTAAACACATTTTCATTTTATTTGTGCAATCTTGACTTTGCTTCTCCATCAAATTTTGTCATTGAATTCTCTTATATTGGCGAGTTGCATACACAAATCAGCACTGAGCAGTAAATAACCCAGTGTTTCTTAGCACAGGACAGTAAATAACCCAGTGTTTCTTAGCACAGGGCAGTAAATAACCCAGTGTTTCTGAGCACATGGCAGTAAATAACCCACTGTTTCTTATCACAGGGCAGTAAATAACCCAGTGTTTGTGAGCACAGGGCAGTAAATAACCCAGTGTTAGTGAGCACAGTGCAGTAAATAACCCTTATTTTAATTTTCCGCCTTTAATAGGGGATCGCTATGATATAGGTGTTACAGCTGATCACATCTTTATATTTGAAATATCTTTTTCCTTTAGATCTTGGTTTCAAAGATCTTGGTTTGCTGGTTCATCTGATCCAATACAAGCTCTGAACCCTCAGACAATTCAATATGTTCACATCCGTGGACTGAACAGAGATGGCAGAGAATCAGAACTGGATTCACCTGAATAACTGTTGACCATACGTAGTGAAGAAATCACCTGAATATATCACGTGTCTATGTAGTACCCAGGTCGAGGTGACCTACTCTTTGTGTAGATAGAATCAACAGGTGTTGAAAGGTGGGACATGAGCTGGTGGATCCACTGCTAATGTTGCTCGGACATTCACACACATAGATGGCATCCATTCTTAAGGTGGTGTATGCAGTATGACAGGTACCAGGTTATGTCCATCAAAGTACATGGACATGCGCTTTTTTTATGTTTGACCCCATTTCATTAAGTGTCTATTGTATTGCAGTAGTACGGTTGAGTTTTTCAAAAGATCCAAGGAGTAACATACATTAGTAGGTCATACATACATCCGTGTAGGTACATGTTAAAGAGAGAAAAACTGAAACTGAATATAGCATACTGTATTGCTATTTGTTTAACTGTAGTTGTTAGCTTGGCGATGTTTAGTTCTAGATTGCCTATATGGACAATATTATTGATTGTATGTGTAGCTATATCTACAACTAGAGCAATGTCAAATTCATTACATAATAATTATTTGAAATTAATCACCTTTGATGTGTTTGATCAATGTGGCAATATAGTTTTAAAAGAATTCCTTACATGTATCATACAATTTTGATAATAATGAAATGACCAACAAACTTAGATGGAATGCAACAAGCGTTTGGGAAAACATAATCAGTTATTCCATGTTGCAATAAACTGAATTCATTGTGAAATAAACTGTGTGGTTGTACACCAAATATCTAACCTCCATGCAATAGTATGTTGTTATTTTGTTGCAAGTATTATAGTCACGTGTACTGCCGTGCTATATCGCTATAAACTTGCAGAAACTATAGGTAACTTTATACTTTTTTGTATTGTTTTAACTTAAGTTGTAAATGCAGTCTTTCTATAATATATAACAAGCAACAATTTCAGATATGTTTGGAAAAAAATCAGCCATTTTTATATGGATTTTTGTGTTTTTTTTTTTCAATGTTTCAAGCGAAACTAGACTTACTGAAATTAATTAATTCATATATCTCATTGGCCAAGCGTCTTTAAATTACTGAGAAATCCATGTCCACTTTTACATACCACAGCATACATGTAATAAACATTATCTTACTGCATAATCGAAACATAATTTTTAAAAATGAACACTTCACTTTGAAAGATGTATTCATGAGATCAATGACATTCCGTAGGATACAAAAAACTATAATTTTCAAGTAATGAAAAAAAAAAGATTTGGTATCTAAAGTCAGTTTACATGTCTTAGGTGTACATCCTAGATGTGGACTAATGCAAAAACTTGTGTTATTTAGAGTGGTCATACAGGTTTTACTATGGGTCACAATATATATATATATATATATATATATATATATATATATATATATATATATATCATATATAAAACCTGATACATGTTTATTAGGGAGCGACCGATAATCGGATCGGTATCGGACCGATGTTGGCACTATCGGTTAATATCGGATCTGCCGATTTTTGTAGGGAGCGACCGATAATCGAACCGATATTGGCACTATGGGTTAACTATCGGACCGACCGTTTTTTTTTGGCTGCCGATACATTGTTTTTTTTTTCCACAAATCTAGTAACTCTAAACTGGTTTTGGTTTACAGAGTTAAAATTTACTTACATACTTCCAGTTAACTGTTCACGTGAGTGAAGTGATTTATGATTTACTGATATAATTAAGTGTTTTTAATTTTTCAAACTTTTTTAAAAATCTGCTGCAAGTAAATTCAGTAAAAATTACAAAGATTAATGAAGAAAATTATTTTAATTTCATCATAACTTTCACAAGTTAGTGAAGTTACAATTAAAAATTATTACATTTTTATTTTTTTAGTATGACATTAATTATTTACAACTTTATTTTACTTTTCTGTTTGTGTACGAGTAAAAAATAAAAACAACAAATTGTTTGTTATACGTTTAATTTTAAACAATAAACATGCAGGTTTCTGAGATTATGCAGGCATGGTTTGTGTTTCTGACTTCGGTCTTCCGGTCTGTCTTTTCAAATCTTTTGTTCTTCTAATCTTCTTCATCTGCAAGACACCCTTTCATTAATAGAAAAATATCGGTATCGGTATCGGCAAAAATGCTGGGGAAAAATATCGGTATCGGACTATCGGTAAAAAGGCATATCGGTCGCTCCCTAATGTTTATATAACCTTCACAATCCAATTGCATTCACACTTTCTAAACTTAGCTAATAAGTATCAGAAACTTTCTCAGCCGCGAGGGTGGGGCATGAAAAAGTACTTCAAACAAATCATTGATTATCTGAAGTACTATGTTCTAATTTATCATATTATGTTTACATAATACATATATGTGACTAGAATTTTCCTCGTACATTCTATATACATTACAAATTTCCTAGTTTAATTCTGTACCACCGGAAACTGGCGTTTAGCTGAGATACACATTTCAACTGAACATCTGGTGTCATAAGTGATCATTTCCAGCATGTCATACTTTTGATTGACCTGCTTGGATCAAGCTAATACAACATTTAATGCAGTAACGTGATATGTCATGAATAGCTGATGTTTTGATGTGTGTTAGTTTCTTCATTATATGAAGATGTAGATATAGATCATGGCAGGGCTTGTGTTAATTCAGTTCTATACATTATCTATGTAAAATCAATGCAATATGATCATGTCTATTCTACAATATTTGTCTATTTTTAGAAATTTTCTCAGTATTGAAATCAATAATTTATGTTTTTAATAAACACAATTCATATACATGTATTTGCAATTGGTCTCTGTGACTTGAAAGACCAAGTGATCTTTTGGCTGAATCAAAGACAATGACAAATATAATGAAAAATAAACTAATTATTTATAAATTAATGCATCAATTTATTGTGGATATGTTTTGTTAGCTATGTTTCAATTTTCAAACATTAACGTTTAAACAAGCTAGAAATATATGTAATTATTTCGCGGAACAGTCACCATTTATTTAAACCAAATAAAACAGAATTAAACAAGAATGTATGAACAGTTCAAACAGAAGATTTTAAAACAAATATTTAGACAATACATCAAGTGTTCATAAACACGAAAAAACCCAATTAAAGATAACAATACTACAACACAGTGACTATTCTCTATGACTACAATAAACCTATATAAAAGCTAACAATGTAATTAACAACCAATATAAGAGACACGGTTCTCAACCTTTTTGGTGACTGTACCCTGTGCGAAATTATGACCGCCGGTACCCCTCACACGTATGTACTTTAAATTCTTGTTTTTTTAAACGAAATTTCTGTGTCTCAGCGCACCCCTACATAAGCTCTCTCGTATCACTTGCGGTACGCGAACCACTAGAGGAACCCCCCTCCCCAACTTAATAATTAAAAGTAATCTTGCAAATAAAAACTAAGTTTAAGATAATAAATATTTCAAAGTTTGAAAAATGGAAAGGCATAACTCCAGAAAACCAAAATACATAAAACTTATTTTAGTGAAATTACTGAAATTGATTTCTAAAATGTACGCATTTGAAATAAAAAAAAAGTATTTATTTATATCATTTATGTTGATTAAATGTAATATTTCGTCCTTTGACGTTTTGTTTAGCACCGTTGATATTAGCTTGGTAAGTTGTGTGGTAATTAAATGAAGGAACAATGTAACATTAGTTATCACAACATCGTGTCTAGCTGTTACAACTGGGTGCATGCCCGGCACTCTGACATGACGGGGACGCCTTTTTAGATGGCTCTCATTTTTCAGGCAACACCTATTTTATAATTCAGTCCGCCTCTGACTATATGTGCGACATCCCCAGATATAAACTACAAATATTTGTAAGAGTGTTTATATTATAGGCAGTAAGGAATTCAAGTATCTACATAAATGTGTTCAGTGGTTTCACTTATTATACAATTTTAAAACCTTCATTTGAAATGTCCAATAAACATATAGTCTTTTAATTCTACCACTGTTCTGCTGTGGTATTAAAGTGATATTAGAAATATAACATTTAGTCTGATTGGAGTCTTACAAAGAATGACGTCAGGAGAAAGTAGATGTTGTTTCTGTTAAGGTTACACATGAATGTAAACTAACTAGATTGGTATTAGGAAACTAATGGGTAATGTAAAAAAAAAACTATTTGTGAAGTTATTGAAAACAAATGTTTGGGACCTACAAAGTTATCAAGCCTGCCCCCCCCCCCACTCAAACCCAGAAATAAAAAAGTTGTCCTGTAACACATAGGCTCTAACAAGTCTGCAGTATTTTAAATAATATACAGGTTTACAGCAAAAGACCTGCTAACAATTGTCACCTGTTTTAAACAAATGGGCCTGTTGAAACAATGTTGATGTACCAACTAATGATGTTAAATTAAATTTAGATACAGCCATGACTGAGCCAAGTTATGACTTGATGATCACCTCGTTAGTTGTACTGTGATCCACCTCCGAGCTGGAAATGTTACAATCATTCACTTCATACAAATGACCACAAGGCAGATGTCCCAGTTCCCTAATGGGGCTGGTGGATGTGTCTATCAACAATACTGGTGTAGTCTGTGTACTTAATGTTACAGAGTTGATGGAGACGGGCTGTTTCTTTGATTCAGACAATACAGACACATCATCAGCGATACGCAGTTTATCTTCATATACATATGGACTGGATGTTACACTGTCTGCTACATACTTGACAGAGTCACGTGACTGCTTTATCACATTGTTACAATGATGTACACTGACACACACATTTGATGTAGGAGTTGATACCATAGAACAATTTTTTAAACGCATCTCTTCTACATCCAAACTGCCATCTTGGATTAGTTTTTTTCTTTCGATTTTATTGGATAAAGCCAACTTGCTATCTAAGGTAGGTGCTTCATTTTCAGTTGTGTTTGTGATTGTTGCCAATACATTCTTCTGTAGGAACATACACACTTATAATAATCTATACGTATGTATGTTTCAATATTTAATAATATTTTAAGTGTGTCTCCCCACAATATAATATAAATACATACTAACATGCAGGTTTTAAAGATCAACAATCTATGTTTTCCAGTAAATCTGCGATGTCTTGCAGTTTGTCAATAAATGTTACAACTCAAAATATTGTCAAAAAATTGTTGACGTTGTAGTCTAAGTTAAAGTCAGTAAAATTGTTGACTTTATAGTCTAAGTTAAAGTCAGTAAAAATATACGAGTACAATATTGGTCACCAAAATATGACGCTAATTGTATCGATAAACTCATGATATTTATTGGACTGTACATTTAGTGAGTCAAGATAAGAGAAGTTACATAGGCTCAGATAAAGTAGCCTCAAGTTTATCTTTTATTGATCTACTTCAGTACAGTCTTTCTAACAAAGTAAAACTTACCTTTTCTTTCTGAACAGTATCACGTGAGCTCTGTTCATTTCTTGATACAATAGAAAAAAAAGGTATGACTTGAAAGGAGAGTTTCTTACATAAATTCACCGATCAATATATATTTATTACATACACTACATGTGGCAGCCAATACATTCATCTATTCTTTGAAATGTAACAACACCTAGACCTACTACAGATATACTAACCTAGGTACACTAGCAGTTGACTGAACTTGTCTAACCACATGTGAAGAAAGGATTTCTATAAATAGAAATGACAATACATGAATGGTTTTCTCTTAATTATAAGTCTTTTTCAATTTTAATAAAGGAATGACACTGAAAAGTTTTTTCAACGGTTTACATTTATATTAATTAATGTAGAAGTAAATTAACGTGAAAACGGTATCGTGGTCAGTTAAGATTTAAAGAATAGAATTGTTCCTGATATGTTTACAGTAACGTAACCAATTATAATATTTTATATTACTTTCAGAAATATTAAACTTTTAAAAATAAGAATAATGTAAAATTAATATTTAACATGACAACTTCAATAATATTCATTTTTAAAAATCTGTTTATAAGCGAAAAAAACAGGAATATTGTTTAAACAAATGAAGGGAGGATGGGGGGGGGTGTAAGTCACGTGATCAACTCAAACTGGAATAAAGTATTGTTATGACATAGGCTACTATAATATGTTGATATATAGGCCCTATATATATATAGCCTATATAAAAATCCAAGACAACTTTACAATAACTAATATAATTAAAAACAGTTTTACAAACAATGAAGAGAATAATGTCTGTTTATTTAGTTTTGAAATAGCACAATTTGGTACGTCCATTACCCATGCGGCTATCATAACAAAAGGCATATTCTACCTTTATTATATTTATAGGGTCTCTTTCGATGCGTCCCCGCCTTTCGTGTATTTAGATAGAAAAACAAAATGGCTGAATGTCGTACTATATGAAACCAAATTTAAATAATCAGATTCCTGCAAAAATTTAGAAATGTTATAATTTCATTCAATTCGCAAATAAAACAACAGGTAATGTATTTCTGTATTCACTGAGTTCATACTTGTGTTGATGTCTTGATCAGGAATGACAAAATGCACGCGACGATTTAAACGTATTAAGGGGTCAATTTTTAAAATTACGTCAGGTATGGAATACATTTTTGTACACAAAATAATATATTCGGTCAATTGTAACCGTGAAATAAAGGTATGAGCAGATTTATATCATGTTTTAAAAAAAAAATATTACCCGATAAAACTTAATGGGTTAGTACAAAACTACAAATATTTCTTGAACAATTTCCTAAGCAAAATTAACACCAATCCCCCCACCCCCAATTAATTTACATTTATTCCTTCTTTATCACTCCTACATTGATCATTACTTGCCTCACAGCCGATTAATTCTTAAATTAGTTATTAGTTACAATGACATCAGAAAACAATATCTTGTAAAATGTTGAAAGTTATAGTGTTTATTGGGTACCGATGTGTGCATGAAGAAGACATGTCTTAAAGTCCGTATCTAGTTTCCATAAATTTAGTTTTACATTTTGTCTGTACATGTTTTAGTCAGTACTTAAATTATAACAAGCTGTTGAAGATACTGACTTACCATGTGATAAAGTGGCTATCTTTTTATTTCTTGTTTTTGAAATATTTTCTGAACAACTCTCCCCCTCAATACAAGGAATATATCTATGTAATAGAGATGGAAAAGACTTTTATTAAAGTGTACTAAAAATTAAAACAAATAAAAATTTCCTCGGCTTACATCATAATAATCATACATATATTTGTATAGAAATTATTTCAATAAAAGTGTCTGATGTGGCTTCCTGTGGGAGTTATATTTTGTGGGGCCCTCTTCCCAATCTGAAAATAACAAAAACATTTGACAGCGTTCTTTTAGTGCCGCTACCTAGTACGGCTATCCTGTGCGGTATCATTCCTCTACTTGATTATGGGTGCCCTGCAAACAAATGAATTAAAAGAGATAAGGCCTATTGTAGACTAGCTCAGTTACTGAGGCCTGTTGTAGACTAGCTCAGTTACTGAGGCCTGTTGTGGACTAGCTCAGTTACTGAGGCCTGTTGTAGACTAGCTCAGTTACTGAGGCCTGTTGTAGACTAGCTCAGTTACTGAGGCCTGTTGTAGACTAGCTCAGTTACTGAGGCCTGTTGTAGACTAGCTCAGTTACTGAGGCCTGTTGTAGACTAGCTCAGTTACTGAGGCCTGTTGTAGACTAGCTCAGTTACTGAGGCCTGTGGTGGACTAGCTCAGTTACTGAGGCCTGTTGTAGACTAGCTCAGTTGCTGAGGCCTGTTGTAGACTAGCTCAGTTGCTGAGGCCTGTTGTAGACTAGCTCAGTTACTGAGGCCTGTTTAGACTAGCTCAGTTACTGAGGCCTGTTGTAGACTAGCTCAGCTACTGAGGCCTGTTGTAGACTAGCTCAGTTACTGAGGCCTGTTTAGACTAGCTCAGTTACTGAGGCCTGTTGTAGACTAGCTCAGTTACTGAGGCCTGTTGTAGACTAGCTCAGTTAGTGAGGCCTGTTGTAGACTAGCTCAGTTACCGAGGCCTGTTGTAGACTAGCTCAGCTACTACAGTATGATATGAAGTACATCACCATCCATTAATCCGATGCTACAGATAAACCGAATGTCTTGTCAAGGAATGTTCTTTACCTAGAGAAACTAAAACTAAACAAATACATACAAAGAAATTCTCTGGGTTTGAGTAAATGTTAACTTATCCCAACTTACCAAACTATAACATTCATTTAAATATATAAATTGATTGACTGCTGCATGGCCAGATGTAAATCTATAAATAGATTTAGATTTAACAATACACATATATTTAACTGACCTGCCCAAAGAGACGATGTTGTTTACATTTTCTGTCTTTGATTCCTGTAAACTGTTTTTTTTATCACAGAATTCATGTGTAGACATAGACGGAGCTATGTTTCTGGTTGTATTAGTCAAGTCATTAGTACTACGAGTATCTGGTGTGTGGTCCAGACCATTAGAAACAAGATAACTTGGAGACAAGGGGAGTTTGTTAATGTCATTGTTTTGAAAATATTTCTGCCATTTGCTGTACTCACTAGTTTTCTTTCTTCGATGAGTTTCTTTAATAGTAGTCATGTGGGTCTTTGGTAGACTATTAGCCATGTGGGTCTCTGGTAGACTATTATTGATTTCCTGAGTTGTATTGTCTGGTGGCAGTATTGCAAACTGTTTGTGAACTTGTCTGTTTGAAGTTTTAGCACGACTGATCAAGTCTGGATAACATGTCTGACTTATAGTGGACATATTATTGGTATATAAACAACTCTCTGGTAACTGAAAGCTGTTAAAACCAAATTTAGATGTACCATAGTCTACAGCATGGGGCCAGATTAATGTGGATGTCTCACTAGACAGGTCATCTTGACTTGTGTTAGGTGACATGACCCATTTTTTCTGCGGACTTTCTGGTGAAGGAACAATGTGAACATAGAAGTTGTCCTCGTAGCTGTTTTCATGAAATAACGTCTGACTACTACAGACAGAACTCTGTGGGTCAATGAGCGAGTCAAGTGATTTACACTCTTCTTGATAGTGAGGGTCAACTTGAAAACGGGAGATCTCGTTAATTTGTGGCAATATGTGTCCATCGTCACTAAAGTGATCATTTCGATTGTTATATAAACTGTATGATTCTGTTGGGCAGCGATCGGTATTTTCCATCTCAGAGCTGAATGGAATAGAATACTCCAAGTCTCGAGAGTGTCTTCTTGGTGAATACAGTTTTACAACGTCTCCTATAACATTGAAAGTGTCTATTGCTGAGTGAGTCTGTTGAAATAAAACAAAAAAAAAACATTCTAATTTCAACAAAATCCGCTTATATAGTCATTTTTTTATAATTAGTAGTTTATTAGAGTGAATGAGACGGCGATAAAAGATTATCCTTTTTTGGCCCCTTCGTGATCCACAGAATAAACAAAAACTCAGGTATTCGTTAGATAGAGAAAACATTATAACTAACTAAATAATAAAATGACATTAGTAACAAATGTATCAGTTAACAACTGAAATATTAAAAAATAAGTACTTTTAGTTGATTTCGTGCCACTAAAGGTCTTTCAACGCTAGGCCGGATTTAGACTTGATAAGGCCCTAAGCTATTTGAGATATAGGGCCCGTTATAGGTCCAAATATTATATCTCAGTGTCAAATTTTTAAGTATATATGACAATCGCTCACTCGGACATTTTTTTTTTGGGGTGGGGGGCAAAGAAAGTGGGGGCCTTAAACTATAGCTTGTGTAGCTTATACGTAAATCATGCAATGCTTCAACATACAGTTGATTTAAAAAAAAAATTAAATCGCAACTCTACATTTATGTTACAATCTACATTTCTGTACAATTGCGAAGCACATTTTCTTTCCAAAAAGAAAACAAAACATAGCTAAATTTAGGAAGACAACAGACCAAAAAAAAAAAAGAAATTCAAGAAAATAAATAAAAATAAAACAAGACACAGATATTAGCATTTGGTTGTAAGGGACTCGTTCTAAAATTACTATAAAGAGCAACCGTTTGATTTGTGAATGAGCGCATCTTATCTACTTTAAATTTCTAAACATAGAAGAAATTCTGTACAAACCTGTGTTACACAATATATGTACATTGTTCTTAAAAAACATTGTATAAATGATAGTTTAAATTGTCATAAAAACCCTTAGCTTTAGACTTTAAATTGCCAGAACATGAGTCCTATATTTTTTTATACTTATTCTACCTACACATTCATTAGAAAATTTTTTTCATGAACAAAAAGAAGCAAAGTCCAATAAAACAAAAAATAAAACAACTATCCATGTTAAAAAACTTTGTGAATTGCAATAAAAAAATACCTTGATGTCAAAAGGGCTGCAGTTGTGAACATCGTATGGTTGATTCATTGTAGTAATGAAATTTTGATGTTTATCTACTGGCTCCCCAAATAACTGCAAATAAGAATTGTTCTCAACTGGAATACTGCACTGATATGTCTGTCTAGGGTTGGAATTACCTTTTTTAGCTACGCCATGTTCGATGTCTTGGTTCCTATCTACTCGACTGAATAGAGAAGTTGTTAGTGAAATGAGAATATTTTAGTAACATAACTGACCGACGTATATGTCGCTTATTGAAACAAGTTTTACGCCAGGTAAGCTAGAAATTCAGACTGGGTGACAATTTCAAATTTATCTTATTCATAATTACAATGATTAGTTTTAAAAAAAAAATTCTTGCAAATGTAAAATTATATTATTTCATTCTGATATGCAAAATAAAAGTGCTTTATTGAGTTAAGAAATTTTAACTTCTGTCTGTCCCTAAATTAAATAATTTGTTTGACAATGTAGTATTTCAGTTATTACCCATAATTTTCACGATTCTTTTTGAAAAGATAGCTTTATATTGTTTATAGTAATGTATATTTTTTACGCCAATCGTTTGTCGTTGTTAGTTCAAATTTCTATTCCGATATTAAGGTGCACTTGAACATAGTAATTTGGCGACATTTGTGTCATCCAGTTAAGAAAGTATGTCGCCTAGTAAGTTCAAAATTCAGACTAAAGGCAAAAAACAAGTTAATTTCATTAACATTGCGACGAAAATATTATTTTGAACTTCCGTAGCTTTCTTTGTAATTAAGATTATTATGTATAGTTGTTTTAAAAACAGCCACATTTCAACGTTTAGACATTTGTATACTTGGATAGGTTAAACGTTTTCAAACAGTGACGTAACTGCTATACAAGCATTGGTATCAAAACTATTCATTCAAATTTACATTAAACATAAACTTAACAGTCAGAACTGTAAAAGGGAAATTATCGAAATTCATTGCTGTTTCTTTGCTGTTTTTTTATCTAAAATTTTTCACTTTTCATGAGTGCATGAAAACAAAGAAATGGAGAATAACACTGGTAAACAAGTTTTGGATTTCTTATATGTCATTAACGTTTTCGGAATCAGTTTTTGATGCTGATTTTGAATCTGTAAATCATTTTGCTCTATCAGCTCAAATTATTAAGATATTGCCAAACAAAGTTTTGTATGCGCCCAAACAGGAATAGACTGCTGTTGAGGACCCCTTTGAGGGTATCCTTGGCTTGTTGCTAAGAGTATGAGGGCTGACTCAATGATGACTCGTATTTGTATTTGTGTTTCTACCACACACAGTCTCACCAACAATTAAACGTACAACAAGTGACGATAATCAATCCAACAAGGGTGTACAGCGACACAATATATTTATCATACAAAGACACCAGTCCGTAACAGGGATCTGGTGACTTCTCATAAGCAAAGATAATCCAAACTGCAGCAAATAATCCAATATAAAATGAATAAAGGGAACAAATGACGTTATCACTAGTTAACTCTCTCTCTCTCTCTCTCTCTCTCTCTCTCTCTCTCTCTATCGCTCACCCAGAGCCACACAAGTCGACTGCTATCACTCAGTCGGATTGCGACCGGTCACCCCTAGGACCCTCGGTCGAATGTCAACCGGTCACCCCTGGGACCCTCGGTCGAATGTCTACGAATCTCTATTTCATTCCTCATATCACTTTTCCCACGTGACCCGTAGCCAATCAAATATAATATATGTTTCTTTCAAACTTTCAAATTAGGGGGTGGAGCCTAGATGAGGAGGGGGGGAGAAGTACGTCGTATAGACAAAGACCGTAGTAACTGGACATCCATCCCTTTGTCGGCAAATTGACCAGGGCGAATCCCGCGAAGAATGTAACGTGTTTCTGTTAACCGCTACTTCGGTCCGTCGGCGGAGATTCCGCCGGACACCTGGTCTATGACGCAATTACGGGGGTGGGGTAAAAAAGGTGGGGAGCTTGGGAACGGAAACGTATATTATTATACATGGTATAACCTATACATCTTAACGCTAGTAACACTATTAAGCTAAGGGTTGGAGTAAGGGGATGGTTTCGACATATTAGTCACAACCCGTGACATCACCCCCCAACTCAATCGAAACTATAAGGGTGACGACACCGTAGTAGGTGAGGCCATTACATAACATAAACCAATTATAATAAAAAAAAATCGAGTCCCCTCCATATGTTGGGACTAGAACAATGTGCGAATTAACCCGGGGTTATACATCAACATATGTGCCTGTAACTATCTTTAAATCTCTTTGTATAAAAATACCCCAGACAAATGGAGGGTCACATTGGAATAACACAAAAAGAAAGCTTATCTTAGTAACCCTGACCACAACATAATGGATAGGGCCAGTGGGTAAAAACATACATACTTAAATAACCCAAAAATAAATCAGAACAATTACAACGGCGTATAGCATGATGGTGCCAGCCGGACATATGGTCTGGCCAAAACAAGTTGGTCCAGAGATAAATAAAAAGAAAATAGTGAACACTCTTTCTTCCGAAAGGTGGCAATTAAACAAAATTAATTGTATCAGTAAGCCTGCATAGGCGATTACTGGATACGAAATAGGGTAAGCAAGATAGTCTCCCTTTGAAGGGATGACTTTACATTGATAGATACAACAGCGTTACAACATTGAACCTGAAATAGAGAGGAAACCATGCATAGATGAATATAATAAATGACATAAATGCAATCGCATGACATTCACTCACTCTAGGCAAGCCATCCAATAACCTCTCTAAGAGTGGCCCCTTGTGAGTGAGCTCAAACCGACATGCAGCTGCCGACTAGTTATGCTGGGCACCGACTCATCAGATATGCCCCCCACGCCTAACCTGCCCCTTTTACCTGGGGGGATATATAGCCTAGTTTTATTAGGGCCCGACTCCTCCCCATTGGGAAATTCTCCGTGGTTTACGCGTAGTTCATGGTTTACACTCTCGGCTTTACAACGAAAATTAAAAGGGCGCGCCCCTACAGGGACGCCTAAACAAACAATCACTCATGACAACAGCATGCACAGACATTTCTTCCTTTGTTGTATAACAGACCCCCTTGGGTTTCACCTATATCAAAACCCTCCAGTTTGATGGAATAGTTGAGCCAGCCACTCATTCACTTAAGGGACCCGTCAGGACGACTATACATGCATCTAGTCCGGTGTCCGCCTAATCAATGAGGCCCGCCTGCCCGTAGCGCACAACCTCTTAGCGTTCACAAGGAATGAGTATGCCGAGCCTCCATACAACCTTACTTCCCTACACATCAAACCTGGTCCACTCAATCATTTGAATAACTCTACGCTGGCTGCACCAGACGAGGCGTTCTACTGCGCGGTTTCGAGGGGCCCCTGGGCTCCTCTAGTCCCACGCCCAACCCTCGTGTTACCAAAGAGCAGCTGGACCTTAACTATCTAAGGGACATGTACCATGAGGTAGGTGGCATGGCATCAACAACATATAGTCATGGGCCCACCCAATCTATGAATGGTTCTAATGTGGCGCCCTGACAACAAACGAAAAAGGGGAGGTACACAAAATCAGAAGAAAAGTGCTCACAATCAACATGAGAGCACACTAAATCAAGTAAAAGTACACTAAGTCAAAATAAAAGCACTCCAGATCAAAATGATTACACACAACCAAAACAACAATTAAAATATTTAAAACAACAAAGAAGAAGGTATACAAAATTAGAATGACCGTACACACAAAGTCAAAATGAAAATACTCAACCAAATTCAAAATGACTACAGTTTCAAAATACCTTTACACAGAATCCAAATACATTTATGTTCACCGGTTCTCTGCAACCTCGCATGAACAAACAAATTGGCGCCCCCAGGGCCCATCTCCTGCCGCATGCATATGGCAGCGAGATGCCCTGCGCCACTACAACATTAAAATGCCATGGGCCCTCCCATTATCCAAGAATGGTACTAACGTGGCCCCCTGACAACAACTTAGGCCCCCGACCTCTTTATCTCTTTCATTCTTGGCGCGTTCAGCTTCTGCTTCATGCTTAGCCTCTTCCACCTCTCTATCCCTTTCGCATTTAGCGTGTTTTATGGCCGTATTAACGTCGCACCCCAAGCCTAGGAAGTACTGTACGTACTCCTCCATAGATTTCATGGTTGGTGACGTTAATACGAGCCTAAAATGAGTAACGGTTAACCCAGGTAAAGCTCGCCGTGCAGCTTAACACACTGGTCAGAGCACTCACAAATGATCACAATCAAAGAAGTGTATTAAAATGGCTTACCTTGACGCTTCCTCCCTCCTTTCAACAGAATATGAAGTATCTTCCACCGTACACACTCTTACACACATGCATAAAGTCTAAAGTCTAAATGTTATTTATTCGCCGATAACAGTCCGGCTTTTCCTTAGAACTGTCTTGTTGACTTCGTCTGTACTTTCTCTCGGACGATGTGAGTAAGCGTGGCACTTACTGCTCCCGTTTCAAAACGGCCGAGTCCACTGAGTGAAGAATTGTAGACCTCTGGTTCTTTCCGACGATACACGTGAGTGAACGTGGCGTTTATTACTCACGTTTCAAACCGGCCAAGTCTGATGAAGAACTGGCCTGTTGGAGAGTTGTGGCAGAGATTAAGCCCCCCGAGTCTATTGTTGAATCAGCTTCGGCCCCGCCTGGTTAGTGCAGAATACTACTTCAGGTGAAGGTTCGATCCCGAAACGAGCCCCCAGATGTTGAGGACCCCTTTGAGGGTATCCTTGGCTTGTTGCTAAGAGTATGAGGGCTGACTCAATGATGACTCGTATTTGTGTTTGTGTTTCTACCACACACAGTCTCACCAACAATTAAACGTACAACAAGTGACGATAATCAATCCAACAAGGGTGTACAGCGACACAATATATTTATTATACAAAGACACCAGTCCGTAACAGGGATCTGGTGACTTCTCATAAGCAAAGATAATCCAAACTGCAGCAAATAATCCAATATAAAATGAATAAAGGGAACAAATGACGTTATCACTAGTTAACTCTCTCTCTCTCTCGACATATTAGTCACAACCCGTGACAACTGCTGACAGCATAATTTTATGCACACAAACGCACGCACCTGCGCGTACACACATGTTCACAAACACACATACCTCGTAATTATATACGTATATTGGCAATGTTCTTTTTTTTCTGATGATGTCAGATGATTGTAGGGTGAGTGTTGATTTGCAGTTGTGTTATGAATTGCGAAATGTCTTAGAATTTTATTACGTTGCAGTTTCAGACTTCATAAAAGGAGCAGTGAATGTGGCAATTGCAAGTTGTTTAAAATATGGCGACCAGAGGATGCGTAAATTCACCGGATCTGTTTTGCTATTTGTGTGGCTTTTTCACAAACAAGTCTCATCAGAAGACTTTCACGCCGTTACTGAAGAAAGCTTATCAACTTTATTTTGACTCAAAGTTGGATTGTGGTAAGTCGTGGGCACCACAGTTCATCTGTTTGACATGTTCATGCAACTTGCATGGTTGGATGAGGAAGGCAAAGAAAAACAACCACATGGCATTCGGAGTTCCTATGATATGGCGTGAGCAAAGCAATCACTCCATAGATTATTATTTTTGTTTGGCAAACATCAATGGAATTTGTTATAAAACTCGTACAACTGTCAATTACCCAAACGTTCCATCAGTTTCAAAACCAATTCCACACGATCCTGCCATTTGTCCAGTACCACAATCGCCTGTAGAATACACAATAGACGAAGAGAAGGATGAAGAAAGTGATGTTCCATCTTGTGCCGATGACTCAGACCCTGACTACAAAGCTGCCGGAGAAGGAATTCATTTGATTAATTATGCTGAACTTTGCGACCTTGTGCGAGATCTGGCGCTAACAAAAGGCTAAGCTGAACTTCTTGGTTCACGGTTAAATGAATTTAATTTGCTTGCACCAGGTACAGCTACAGCAAACTTTCGTCACAGGCATAAACAGCTTGTTCAATACTTTGATGTGACTGGCAGTATTTGCCACTGCACAGATGTTGACGGCCTTATGAGAAGTCTTGGTGTCGAACACATTGTTGAATATTGGCGAATGTTCATTGACTCGTCAAAGACTAGCTTAAAAGCAGTATTGTTGATCAATGGAAACAAATATGCTTCAGTACCAGTTGGATATTCTGCCCACATGAAAGAGACATATGAAAACATGTCGGAACTGTTGGAAACAATACGTTATCGCGTGTACAACTGGAATATCTGTGGTGATCTAAAAGTAATAACTATTTTGTTGGGAATGCAGACAGGGTACACGAAGTACATGTGCTTCATATGCGAATGGGACAGCCGAGATAAGAAGCACCACTATACAAAAAAGAATTGGTCGATCAGAGACAGAATGCAACCAGGAAACAAAAACGTTCTCCATCAACCGTTGGTTGATCGTGACAAAATACTCATGCCACCGCTTCATATAAAATTAGGACTGATGAAGAACTTTGTCTAGGCATTAGACAGAAAATCGGATGCATTTATATACCTATGCAACAAGTTTCCAGAGCTCAGTTATGCTAAAGTCAAGGAAGGTATTTTCATAGGTCCACAAATAAGAAAAATCATGGCCGATGAAGACTTTCAAAACACTTTAAGTCATCCTGAAAAAGATCCGTGGGTGGCATTCAAGTCAGTCGTAACCAGTTTTCCTGGAAATAAGAAGTCTGTCGACTATGAAACAGTTGTAAAGAAATGCATTAGTGCCTACAAACACCTGGGATGCAATATGTCTCTGAAAATTCATTTACTCGATTCACATCTAGACTTCTTCCCAGAAAACCTAGGCGCAGTAAGCGATGAACATGGCGAACGCTTCCACCAGGACATTTCTGTGATGGAGTCACGCTACCAGGGCCGGTGGAGTGCAGCGATGTTAGCTGACTACTGTTGGACTCTACAACGCGACTTGCCAAGTACTCAGTACAAGCGGAAGTCCACAGCCAAGAAATTCAAACCATGAAAATTTTAAACATTTTACACATGCATTTGACTTTAAATGGAATATATTTTTTACATATAATTTTATTAGTTAGAACTGATTTCATGCTTGTGTTTAATATTTTTTTACATTAACTGCAAAAGAGAATATATGGTTTAAAAATTTCATTTTTATACATATTGGAGTATTATAACTATATTCAAAAAATTAAGATTGCGGATTTCTTAAAATTGGAGGCTGATAGAGACAAATGGTTTGCATATTCGAAATCAGCGTGTGTAAATTGAGTATGATTAGATGATGGGTACCAAGAAATCCACGATAAATTATTTTTTGTTTTCCAGTGTAATTGGCTAATCCCTATAATAAGTTTGTCTTCTAACGAAATTTTGAGTGCAAAAATAAAGCAAAACAACAAAAACAACAAAGAAAGATTACTTCAAACTACTTACTAAATCTACTTGGATATGTTTGAAAATAACATATGTGTATGTGGGTCTTACATATGGTTTAGAGATTTTTTTAAAAAAGAAAAAAATAGTTGTTTTTTTCTATTGTTCCCCATTTACCCCCCCCCCCCCCACCGTCTAAATTGCTTTAAAAAATGTTCTGGAAAGGGGAAACTGTATGGGTAATATTATTGTACACATTTTATTTAATGATTTTTACCATTTTTAGGAAATAATACACTAATAGCCATAAATGAAAACTTTTAGAGACAACATTTTAAGCAACATGGTCTATTTATATAGTTTATGTACTTCTAGTCATCTGATCTAAATGCATTACGTAATACTAATAGTTAATTCTAATAGACTCGGTGGCGTTTAGGTTGTGAGCATTTCTGAATACAGTTGGGTACAGGGTTCAATCCACAGGGAGTTCAGTCACTGAACAATATCTTTCGTTGTAAACAAGCAAATAATTGCACACTTGACTAAGGTGGGGATGGAAGTATGCCACCACAGTAACCGTTCTATTAGTGTTTTACGTGGATTTTTAATATAACAGTTAAACACTGAGCAAAAGTATACACCATGAACAAGATTACTTAAAAACAGTTATTAATGTTGCTATGTTTATTTTAAAACGACAAAGCCTTAAATAAATCTATCTATTAATTGCAACCAATGAAACTAAAATTTCCTAAAATAAAATAAACATTTCAGTCAATGTGATTACCTAGTAGGTGAAATAAGTTGCAGTCGTGAAGGTTGTTGAATCGGCGACAAGGGCAGTTCAACACTATTAACACCAAATCTGTTGGCACCTACTCATTGGACAGAAAATGTTTATTAAAATGATCGTATTTTATGTAATTAGTATTATCTTGTAAATGGCAACCATTCTTTTCATCAAGCTGATCAATGATGCTAAAAAGGATTTTGGAAAAAAATAAGGAGAAACGTTAATTTGTGTACGATATGAGATGAAATCTTCACACACATTGTACGCACCGTACTAAGGTGCAAAACACCCGGCGACCGAATTCTGCCCTCTAAAAAAAAGAATAAGTTATCAATACTAAATTCATAAAATTCTGTAAGCCTTTTGAAATAGCTGATGCCATCTACGGTATTTATATAACCTGAAATATTCATAAATTTAATTGTTAATTTAGACAAATCGAAAGATAGTTTTTAGAAAGAAAGAACAATTGTTTTAGTAATGAAAAGGCTTTGGCAAAAATAAATAGTTATGGAAAACGTTAAGAAAACACAGTATGTACATTTTGAGAAAAAAATATAGAGAATTTAAAGTTTTCCAATAACCTATCAACATTTAAACGACCCCATTCACTCTGGTGGTGAGCCCCACGTGGGGCAACAATTTGTGGTACAATATGCAAGCGCCGGCACCGTTAGTCTAGAAGACGCTCAGAACTCGATCACTTGGAGAAAGTAAAAGTCGTAACAAGTTTTTCCGTGGGTGAACCTGCGGAAGGATCATCATCGGTTCATGCGATCGGTATTCTCTCACGAGAAGCAACGACCGTAGTACACACTGTGTGGCCATACTCGTAGCATATGTATCCCGCAGAGAAGGGGCGCATGAAGCGCCGTGATAGAGTGCAATTATAGCCATATGATTACTGCATGAAGACTTCAAGATTGTGTGTCAATAGAGTTAGATTTTTTAGTAGTTGTCTGCACTCCAGTAATTAAACATTTTTTATTACCAAAATATGCACTTTCGAGAAAACTGGTTTGCATATTTCAGCTGTTAACTAAAACAAAACTAAAACAAACAATATTAATATAGTTAGACTACAAAATACTTATACTATACGCAGATGTAGACATATTGGTATTGGCTAAATTACCTGTAACTTTTGCTAATGTTCTTGAATTGAGATCAACTCGTCTGTAGTTTTGGTCTGGTCTAATAGCTGAAATACGTACATAATATTTACATATATACTAACTGTAGTCTACATATATATTTAACTACATGAAAGCAGATTTCCCCTAAATAATTAATGAAAACTTGGATGATTGATTCCAGAAAATAAAAATTACTCTTTTTTTATGACTCTTACTTTTAATTAGCCTTTATGAAGTGCTCAAATTTAATCATTGAGTAGGACGTCTTTCATGTTACTACCAGAATCAATGTTTTCTCATATTAATATGTTTCTTATAATGTGGCGTTAACATGGAACCTATCCACTGACACTAGCTTTTGCCTTCTTTATAAATATTTTGACATAACATTTTGCTCAACTGATTCATCCCTAGAGCTGCTTCTCTTTACTCATATGTTTTCAAGATTTTACTATCCGCCCTTAAATTTATTTGAAGTGAGGGATTTCTCGTTATTTTATCTTCATTGCCGCCGTTAAACCTGCTACACAGTTACAAGTTACAACACTCAAAAAGATGGTGTTTGCTCACATCTATGCTGACTATACAAGTACATGACGCTTAGTGAGAAGGTAACACTCGTACATCAAATTACTCATAAACAAATGTTTGATGTATTTCACTTCTTGTCATAGATGTGTAATCTGCACTGAGACCCATACATTTATAGCCGTATAATGGTTTGATTGAATTGCAGGCCTTATTGGTATCTCTGAACGACAATTTATTCTAGAGCAGTTCTCAATACATGACTTGTGTACCAATTTATATAAAAAAAAAAACAATTCATGTGGGTATTTTCGTTTGGGGTGGAAACATCACTGACACAAAGCGGTCAGTAATAATATCATCTTGACCCAAATTAAGGAAGAGGGTAAAGTGAGAAACTTTTAATGATAATATATTTAAAAATAAAATTTAAAAAAAAATCAAGCAATAATACAATTCGTTTTTTTAATTTTATTTACTTTATTAATGATACTAATGCTATTTGGTATTAGTCAATGTTAACATACAGATTATAATTAGTTTGCAATTCAGAGAAATGAATAATAAAAATCTTAGGCATATGATAGCTTGTATTAAATTTATTTTTTCATCAACAAGTTAGCTAATAGTTTACCTTGTCTCTTGTTCATTCTACATTTGCGTTGAAAGGAGATAATATCTTGGCTGAGTTTTGATTTCTTATGCAGCACGGTGTTTGGTGGACTGTCTGTCATTCTAGTGGAATGGTTTAACTGTGAACGTTTCCTCTCAAAATATTCCTGAAATATTACACAATATTAAAACACGATTCTTATAGCAACGAGATAATGGCCATGGTTCCATTTCTTGTGATGGCTAAACATTTTCTCGAGTATGTAGTTCATTATGCTCAATTTATAGATTATAATAATAATGTAGAATATATACGGGTGAGCTTAACAAATGTTTCATTAATGTGTTTAATGTATATAATCCATAAATTCCACAGTGTCAGTTTAATTAGAGATGGTGACATTAAAAAAATTTTTTAAAAGGTCCCTTTAAAAAAGTTATTGTTTATGTTACTTTGATGATTAATGAACGAATGATGAGTTACATTGATTGTTTTTATTAAGATCGACGACCATGGGACTTAATTTTTTTTACTGTGTAACAAACATATATATATATATATATATATATATATATATATATACTATTATAAGCTTCGTGATTTAATGCTAAATACAAGTTCATTCAATAAACTTCACACCATTAGGCTTTCCTGCACTCATTCACCTTTATCAATTTTGGTCGAACCATCGATCCCTGGGACGCAGGTCGCCGGGACAGTCATAATATTTCTATGCAAAATTATGAAGATATTGTCATAAATGAACAAAATGAAAAAAAAATATCTCCCAACTCACAGATGTACTTGTGAAGATGTGAAGTAGACCTTTTAGTAAATGTCTGCATTCAAAAGATCTTGTTACTAGAAAGGCGCTTCCCATTTAGCGTTTCGTGGAACAATGGCGATTTGTGAAGCAATTTCATGTTTTCCGCGAAAAAAATCACAAATAAAGTTGAAAGTTGTTTCAAAAGAACAAGGATCGGTGATAGGTCTTTAATAACGGAGTTATCTTGAGGTGTAGAGCACTGTCGACCTAAACCTCCCGGGTTCAAACCTAGCCACACAATGCCGTGGCTACAATAACAGATGAATTCTACACTTCATCAGCCCCGAAGGCTCTTAAGAGCTAATATAACTTTTTTTTTTAAATCTTGTGAGCAATATTAATAGTTCCATTGTACTATTGATTAAATTAAAAAATAGGACAAAAGTTCACCACTCCTGTTATAAGGAAGCTTCGTTTTAAGACTTTTTACAAGTATTCTGTGGAAGAAAAGTCATAGTTGAGTATTCCATGACTTAAGAAAGGTTGAGAGTCAACAGACTAGAACAGAAAGGGTTTGTAGTATGGGTAAAATTCATGATGATTAAAGTTTTACTCAATCAGCTTTAGAAAACAAGAAATAAATGTTTTGAAATGGTAAAATTCATTAATAAAATAACCTCTAGACGACAGTCATTCGGTAGATTAAGTTGCAGGTATAACTGACATAATTATATGAGCACATGCATGAGCTACAAAGAGAGATGCAAGCTGAACAGTTTTTTTCTCATGTTGTTAATAGTAAAATAGAAAATTATACAATTATACTTAAAGAAATTTTGACTGGGCGCACGGGAGGGGGGGGGAGAAGGGACATTCCACCAATTTTTTTTTCTCTCTTAAACAATGGTGCATCAAGTAAAAATAATTCTCATCACAAAATGTAACAAAAAACTTTCTATTTTCAAACGTGAGTCAAACATGGGTTGATTTAATGAGTAGTTAGAAAAAGAATCAGTGAATAATTTTAAACTCAAAATTACTGAACTAGCCTAATAGGTAG
The DNA here is from genome assembly GCA_021962125.1 of Bulinus truncatus. Classification (NCBI taxonomy): domain Eukaryota; kingdom Metazoa; phylum Mollusca; class Gastropoda; family Planorbidae; genus Bulinus; species Bulinus truncatus. Next base: position 2,251,231 of record JAGDYQ010000046.1, on the reverse strand, counting down.
ACAAGTCACTGAAATAATAATGACCCGTTTTTCTTGACACATTTTTCTCTATTCCATCGTTTTCATGTAGGCCGACATGTGAAACTTGAAAACAGTAAGACTCAACAACGAGCAAATACACAACAATGAAATGATGCTAACTGTATCTAACTGATCATAATTCTCAAAATACTTATTTAATTGGAGAAGTCAATTATAAACAGAAACATGTTAAAATGACTAAATTCACTTCACTTTTTTCTTCAATATAATAAAGAATACATTAGTTACAAAATCAAGCGCAGACATAAATAAAATGAACTTGATTGTCGACCAGTGTCTGAATTTCGTGCAAATTATTGTAATCGAACAGAGAGCACCGATTTCTTAAGTAAATTCTAGAGACGGCCCATGAAACAGGCCCGTAGCCTGCGTTTTGTCTGGCTTCCTCTGCTTATTTGCTCTACTTAGTAAAATGTATTACCTGCCCCCCCACCCCCCGCTATTGCATGGCCCCTGCTGTAGAATGCCTGGCCCCCTGCTGTAGAATTTTCATGAAATGATTAAATTTGATCACTTCATACAGGGCTAACGAAATCCACCAATCTTTGAAGTATTTATTATACCAGGATTCTGAGTTCACTGTTTTCAAACACGACCGATCCACCCGTCTCTAGATCGTGAAACAAAAATATATAGGGGATTTAATAGTTCAAAGATTGTTCAATTTGAAATAAACATGATTTTAATACAAATTGGTTCGTACTCAAAGGTTTCAATGTAGGCCTAATTAAGAACGGCTAATGCCCCTCTCCCCATATGGCGGTAGAGTTATCACTTAAACTAATTTTAGTAAAATGTCTCTCCTTTTCTGCAGCAAAATAATGTAGGTCATCGAGTTTTTTGTAAATATCTAGCAAATGACTTATCCTTTTGATATGATAATTTGAGTCATGATTAGAATGATTGATGTACCAAAGTACGGCTATAAACACCAGCTCGGGCTGGTGGCTACATTTTTAAATTCATTAATTTTATGTCGTTTTTAAAAAGAAAGAAATAATTCGAAACTCGAACGATTTGGAATTCGAACTAAGCATATTAATTAAGTTCATATTCTGACTTATTACGGCACTGAAATCCACAACTTCTCTCCCCTCCCCCCTCCCCCGGCAGGAAAAGTAGAGCCGAGTAACTAGGGGTGTGCCGGATCCGTTTTTTCCAACCGGATCCGGATTTTCTTATGCGAAATCCGCCGGATCCGGTACCGGATCCGGATTATTATTCCGGATTTTGGTACTTTGCAGATACCGGTAAATCTGAGAGGTTTGATGCCTTCTGAACAGTTGGCCTAAATTGCTAAATGACATTGGCTGATTGGAAGTTGAAAGTGAAGAACTTTGAAATAAATTAGAAAATAGAATTTATTCAGAAATCACTGAAATCAGAATATAACGCAGATTGATAATAAGTTATTATCCATATGTAACTAAACTCACTGTTAAGTTCTAACTCGTTGCAAGGTCAAAGGAAAACAACTTTACTATTAGTCTATTACTTTTATTACTTTGGCACTTGCCACTTGGCAGTGTAATTTTTAATTATTGTAGTGCACTAATTGTTTTGAATCTGAGGAGAAAGTCAGACTCATCATCTGAGTTCATCTCGTCTTGTCATTGGCTCATTGGATGATGGATGCTTATTGTTATTGTTCAAAGTTTATGATGTGTATTGAAATGGATAATTAATTGGAAAAAAACAAATAACAAGATTGAATTGAATTGAGATTTGAGAACAATAATTCTGTATTTCTGTACTTTACAAGTTTGAAAATTGAAATACAAATTTTAATGATTTCAATTGACATTGACAAAGCCATTATTCAAGCCTAAAGAAGTAAGAATAAGATGTTGATAACTAACTAATGACTATTAGTGTTAAGTTACTCCAAGTCAACAGCCAAATAATGTACACATTCCAGTGATGCCACACAATCACAGCTGAGCGCCGCGGGCCGCGGCTACATCATACCGTCGTTTAAACCAAAGAACACAGATCATAGCGCAAGCGAGAATCGCCGAAGATGGCTTGGTGACATAGAAATCACCAAAGACCTTTAAATTTATACTAGACCGCTTACGTAATGTTAATTTTTACTCAAAAATGATACGCATGTTTAACAATTGAGTGAACGATAATATAAATCAAAATATGAATTAAAATTACGGTAAATTTTTTAAAAGCATATTTGACTTTTAATTCCTTGTTTAAATAGAATTATAATAACCTTTATTATAAAATAGAATTAAAAAATAAAAAAAATTGGGAAGGAATTGCTTTTAATGGAAGACGTTACGTTAGGGTTAGGGTTAGATTACCAACGCAGTGACTTGTTATATTAATTAGTGTTAGAGAATTAGTGTTTCTTCACGGAAATTTCAGAATGGAAAAATATTCTATTTTTCATTTTACAATATTTAATATTCATATTTGAACTATTTTTTCAACAGGAAATCTCGTGTGTGATGCATTTTAATTTAATAACAAAGAAGACATCTTTTCCAACTCTCAGAGAAATCTAAATAACTTAAATGTTGAATTTATCAAAAACCATTAATTTCTGTTATTTATTTTGTTATGAAGGTGGCGGGCTGGTGGCCAGGCGCTTGGGCAGTATAGTTGCTTATTATTTCTGTTACAACGTCATTGGTGATTGCGGTTAAGATGACGTCACGAATAATAATTACTCATCCCCGCACTATCTTGTATGGGATTGGGCCGATTGGCCACTATTAGCGGTGCTGACTCTAGCCTCTGGTATGTTCAAAACATTAAACAAGCTCAACGCTCGAAACAATCGATTAATGTATCGTGATCGTGTGGGATTCGGGAAAGAGAATTACTTTTCAGATTATGATCCGGTGAGTCACAAAATCTGGCAAATTCCGAAATCCGGTAAATTCCGGAATCCGGTTGTTCCGAATACAAGTAAATCCGGTTCCGGATAGTACAAAATCCGGCGGAAACGGATTCCGGACCGGATTCCGGCACACCCCTACGAGTAACAACACCCTCTACATTTTTAATGTAAGTTGCACAATTGTCCACGAACAATCTTGTGATACTTTCAATGTTGCCGTGAAAAAAAGTCTACTAATCAAAAAATTAAGCGACATTAGTGTTGATGAGATTTCTGTTTTTGGAAAGGGGGGGGGGAGAAGGTTGGAGGTGTGATCATTAGGACACACGCACTGTACAAACAAGCGCATAAACAGAATAAGCAAGTGTCATTTTCAGGCTAGTTTAAATTGTAAAAAGTCGCTGCTGGGCCTTTCCATTTCCACTGGCTGGAACAGAGTTTTTTTTTTCACTAAAAACTATTAATGCTTAATGGGATCCAATTTTCTTAGGGTTCAAACTGTACTGTAACACCGGATTCTTTTTTAAACTCAGGATTAAATTATATTGGAATGACACTTTTACAATCATTAAACACATATACCCTAACAGGAACAAAATGATATGAATTAAAGAGAAAAAAAAAACAACCGGATGATCTGACTTCAACTTAAAAAGTTAAAAAAACATAAAATTTTCACACGGACGTTTGGTTCGATATGTGACATTCGTACGTTCTGAGAGGTAAGTGCTGAAATTGCGCCGGTGCTCGTTTGGTATTACTTTCGTTTTACATGCCTTCTCTACGTTACGCGAGGTATAATGTAAATTGTTTTTTTAAGACCGGAAAGGAGGGTGGGGTTTGGGTGGTGAGTGCATGTTTCTTTGTAAGGGGGTGGTGGTCGAAAACAGTTTGGGAACCAGCCCCGTAGCGTGAAAATCCTACAGGAGGGGCCAGGCATTCTATAGCAGGGGCCAGGCAATAGCGGGGGGGGGGTAATACATTTGACTAAGTAGAACAAATAAGCAGGGGGGGGGCAGACAAAACGCGGGGGGGGGCGGCCACCTGCCCCCCCCCCCCCCGCACGCTATGGGCCTGTTGGGAACTATTGGTGTAGAGTGTAAGAGCGAATAAAACCTTAAACTGTATTAGCGAAAGCTTTCACCAACAATCCAACGAGAACTACACGTTGAATAAGCAATGATGTTTCGGGTCACGTTATCAGGACAGCCGCGAGGTAATCTTGGGACCTGACAGACTTCACCAAATGAAGCCATTCTGATCACAAGCCAATTGATTGATAAGTCATTTGCACCTCCTTTCATCGGGCATGAAGTTTTACATAACTATGCAAATCAGTATATGTCCTCAAAAAACTTTTTAATTTTATTGTTACTTTATATTGAAAAGAAGTAGGCCTTATAATAGGCATTATTTTGTTTAGATTTATCTGTAAGATTATTTTTACAATTTTCTGACAATATTTTGAGAAAAAATTATTTGGGATAAGACCAGGGGCGGATCTAGACAACTTTGACCCCCGGGGGGGGGGGGGGCAAAACTGTTTTCATTGTTGAAAATTTGTGTTAGAACAAAAAATATTTCGAAAATTTTCTGATGTCTTACCAAAACTTGCCCCTGGATAAGACAAACTAAATAAAATTTATTTCTAGAATTTGCTTTTTTTGCCATTCTCAAGTTCCCCGAAAATTGATGCTTACATAATATTTCATTCCGATTACTTTTAATTTTTTTATTACTATGACTCTGATTGAATTGTAGAAAAATATATTACATTTCCTACTAGTTGAGATACTGCACAATAAAATATGACAAGAGAGTCTATAATTACTATAAATGTGTTGAAAAATAAATAACCTTTTGTAGTCTCACTTCATTTCTATGATGGCCTTTAACTCGATTTCGTGCACCTCCAACCCAGTTCATTGTAGAATTTTAAAATGTGGATTTCTCGTTCATAAAAGACAATATATTCGTTTTATTGTTGTTGTTTTTTTTTGAGTGATTTTTTTCTTTTTTTTTTTTTTCAATGGTTAATTTACTTATCTAGTGTGTCATTTACAGCAGACGACTCTTTCATTTATTTACACAATTATTCTGTAAAATTTTATTTTCCATAAAGTATGTTTAAATGCCAGATTGGAATCGTCAAAAAAGTTTGTTGTCTTTTAGCAGAAATCTAACAATTTGAACACGTTATTATCTTTACATTATTCAAGAATAGCTGCAAAGTTAAAAAGAATAAAATTATAACAACAATGATATAATTAATATTTTATAGCATGCCTTGCATCTTCTTCAGTCTTGTTGCAATTTTACTGTTTTATTTTAATCGTGTTTGATTTTTTTTTGCTATTTAAGTAATTTTGCAATTTAAAATGATTATGTTTGTTATACATACATGATTAAAAATATTTTATATGGAATAGTAGTTAACATTTCTTAAATCTATGTAGCAGGTACTTTTTTTGAAGTATAGAAAACAGCATAAAAAAACCTGCCACTGACGATCCAAAGAATAACAACAAAATGGAGTTGAGTGGATTCTTGACTTATTTCGAAAACGCGCAAGATACGTATTGGTGTATTGAAAAAATTCGATGTATTTATAAATATATTAAGAACTGCTAATTTGCTGCATTCAGAACTTTTATGTTCAATACTATATAGGCAGGACTCAAGGGACAGACATTGTTGAACACTGAATACATTGAAATGACAACAAAAAGCTTCTTTTGCTAACTGGATTTTTTTTCTGAATTACAAATGTAACTACATTAAAAATTTGTTTAATACTTTTAAAAGTCAGTCATGTCGAATAGTAAATTCCTCAAAGCTTCGGCTAAATCAAATTTCACTGGGACGAAGGTAGCTACTGGTGCTGCTATGTGTTTATTAGCAGTGTATGGTTTTCGACAGTTTAGATGTTACTATCCCACTCTGGCAAATATTCTGCTTTCCAGGCAGTTTAAAAAAGGGGGACAAAAACAGTTTAGCAAAAGTGGCTCATCAGAAACACTTCAAGAAAACTCAGTTAATTCATCACCATCACACAATATAGTGGATGAACAGAAATGTGACAAGACTACTAATCCAAGTGTTGACAGACATTTCTATAAACAATTAAGATATCTTATCAAAATTATTATTCCTAACATTTGGTGTAAAGAATTTGGAATTCTTTGGCTGCATACTTTGAGTCTTGTAATAAGAACATTTTTATCTATATATGTAGCAAAGCTTGATGGAAGCATTGTACAAACAATTGTTCAACGAAATGTAACAAGATTTATTATTCTAGTTAGCTAAGTGGATTCTTTTAGCAGTACCTGCAACTTTTATAAATAGCTTAATAAGATTTCTTGAAAGTAAACTGGCTCTTGTCTTTACCATACGTTTGGTTAAGCATGCTTATGAGAAATATTTTGATAGCCAGACATACTATCGTGTCAGTAACCTAGATAGTAGATTATCTAATGCTGACCAGTGTTTGACAGAAGATATTACTATGTTTACATCTTCTCTGGCACACTTATATTCTCACTTAACCAAGCCATTGTTGGATATTGCCTTGATGTCTTTCACCTTATATAGACTTGCACAAAGTCGAGGAGCCAGCTCCAAAACACCCACTATTATAGCCATGGTTGTTATTGTGATAACAGCTAAAATCTTGCGATCTGTGTCTCCGAAATTTGGTAAGCTAGTTGCAGAAGAAGCCAATAGGAAAGGGTTTCTGCGATTTATGCATTCAAGGATTATAACAAATGCTGAAGAAATTGCCTTTTACAATGGACACAATGTAAGTTTTCAATTTTAATGTTTTTTTTTCTATTGTTTTGATTAAAGAAAGAATAAGTTTCTTAGCTTAACATACTTTATTCTTTATTTTGATTCATGATGTTTTTAATAGTTTATACTTTAATTATTTAATATAAATTTTGCTATGGTTAAGTAATTTATATTGATTGTTAGGGCAGGATTTCTATTACAAATGGACAATTTATTTGAATCTGAAATAATAGAACTTTTTTGGGTAATGAAATACCAAATATTTAGTTTCTTCCCTGAGGCCTGATTCATTTAACACCTAGGGCTATACTGTATATTATTATCATCTAATAATTATGTGACATATATTTTAGCATTCTGTTAATCTATTTTATACTTAGGCTTAGGAATATTTAGTATAGACTGGAATCGTTAATTGTATCAGAATTAGCAAAACTTAAGGCATCATCCCATTGCTAGTTTCAATGTAAGCTCCCTTCTATTTACATTTTTTTTTTCTTATCTGGAAACAGCATTATTATTTCTTCTGTTGTGTAGATATGTCTGATAGTAGTACAGTTAATTTTTCTGAATATTTCAGATTGAGAGATCACTTCTTACCAGATGCTATAATGCTTTAGTTTCACAAATGGATTTAATTTTTTACAAGAGATTATGGTACATAATGCTGGAGCAGTTTTTAATGAAGTATGTTTGGAGTGCTAGTGGACTGGTTATGGTAGCTGTCCCTATAATTACTGCAACTGGCATTAGAGAGGATGGTAAAACCATATATTTACCATTATATTTTTTATATGTGGATATTGCTTATACTTAAAGAATTACTCTTGTTTAAAAAATATCGTTGGATTTAGAAAATAAGTAATCATTATCTTTTTTTATGTGACTCAGTCCACTTTGTAAATATTATTATTTAGAGCATACTCTTTTGTTATGTTATGTTCATTCTAAACATGTAGAATCAGGTTTCATTTATATGTAGAGTATTTTTGATTTTGAAAAATTTATTAAAAGTTTCCGTAAAGTCAACATTTTTAATTTACATTTAATACTATTTACTACACACCCTTAGATAATTAAATTTTAAGAGGTGCCCATTATGAAGGGATGGACTGAGATGTTTTTATCATTTATAAACATCACTTATTTTCAATTCATATATTTAAAATAAAATCGTTGTTAACCAGAAAAATTTAATTTCGATGTTCAGTTATGGACAATCTTTATGCAAAAACCCACTTATTTTAGGATCCAAGGTTGAAGATGATGCTGATGGTGGTGTAAGTGAAAGAACACGTTACTTTACCACAGCTCGTAATTTACTTATCAGTTCTGCTGATGCCATGTGAAAGAATGATTTCTTCATATAAAGAGGTGAGACGCTACTTATAGACAGTTGTATAGCTACAAAAAACACTTCACCGTTACAAAGATTTTTTTTTAAAATATCTCTACCTATATTGGGACATTAGGTAACAGAGTTAGCTGGGTACACATCAAGAGTTTCCAGCTGTTTGAAGTGTTTGAGGATGTTAAATGTGGTAAATACCATAGAAACAAAGCCACAAAACAGAAAAATTGTAAAGTGACATTTGAGAGAATCACTGGTACTCTGGTTCAGAAAGGTAAATATAGAAACACTCAGTATTTAGTTGTTTTTTAAACCACAGTTACTTTTTTTTCTCAGGTTTTATAGTATACTATCTTTCTGTTCTAAAGGGAGTAACTAACAATGAAACTAATTTGGTTATTAAAGAAAGGAAAGCAATTTGTTCCCTTAATCAAAAATTTAAATGAAGTCAATTTCTTCTAAGTATAAAAAAATTATTTTTTTTTGATTTGAAATGGAATATTAATGTGATTATTTGTTATTGGTATAAAATGATGATATTATTGGAGATGATAGGGAGTGTAATGGTTGGCATTTGTTTTCTTAAATACCAGAAATGGAAATTAAAGAAAAAAAATTCTTCTTTTTAATAATTATCAGTTTATTCGTGTATACAATGACGTTTGATTTCTTAATCAGTGCTTTTTTCATTGACCCATCAAAAATGTTCCCAGAATCTGATTGCTCAA